>CM063153.1:3735219-4002719 GCA_031885435.1 Passerculus sandwichensis | reverse complement strand
GGGTAGGTGCCGGGAGTGCTGTGCTGTGTCGTGTGCCCCAAGTTTGGGGGTTCCTGCACGGTGTGGGGTGCTCGGCCTGTGGGATGCCTCTTCTGGGGGAAATCCATGAATTTTGGGAAAATCCAGGGTTTTTTTTTTTTTTGACTTGGAATTCTTGCCTCGGTAGAGGCCAGCTGGAAATCAGAGGTTCTGGAAAATCACATTCTGGGGTTCCTGCACGGTGTGGGGTGCTCGGCTTGCAGGACACGTATTTGTGGGGAGAAAAACCAGGTTTATTTGGGAAAATCCATGGATTTTGGGGAAATCTGGGATCTTCTTGACCTGGAATTCTTGCCTCGGTAGATGCCAGCTGGAAATCAGAGGTTCTGGAAAATCACATTCTGGGGTTCCTGCACGGTGTGGGGTGCTTGGCTTGCAGGACACGTGTTTGTGGGGAGAAAAACCACGTTTATTTGGGAATATCCATGAATTTTGGGAAAATCCGGGGAGTTTTTTTTTTGACTTGGAATTCTTGCCTTGATAGAGGCCAGTTGGACATCAGCGTCCAGTTGGAAAACAGAGGTTCTGGAAAATCACATTCTGGGGTTTCTGCATGGTGTGGGGTGCTCGGCTTGCAGGACACGTATTTTTTGGGGGAGAAAAACCAGATGGTGTTTTTTTGGGAAAATCTATGAATTTTGGGAAAATCTGGGATTTTCTTGACCTGGAATTCTTGCCTTGGTAGAGGCCAGCTGGAAATCAGAGGTTCTGGAAAATCACATTCTGGGGTTCCTGCACGGTGTGAGGTGCTCAGCTTGCAGGACACGTATTTTTGGGGGGAGAAAAACCAGGTTTATTTGGGAAAATCCATGAATTTTGGGAAAATCCGGGGAGTTTTTTTTTTTACTTGGAATACTTGACTCGATAGAGGCCAGTTGGAAATCTGCATCCAGTTGGAAATCAGAGGTTCTGGAAAACCACATTCTGGGGTTCCTGCTCGGCTTGCAGGACACATATTTTTGGGGGGAGAAAAACCAGGGGGGGTTTTGGGAAAATCCATGAATTTTGGGGAAATCTGGGATCTTCTTGACCTGGAATTCTTGCCTTGGTAGAGGCCAGTTGAAAATCAGCGTCCAGTTGGAAAACAGAGGTTCTGGCAAACCACATTCTGGGTTTCCTGCATGGTGTGGGGTGCTTGGCTTGCAGGACACGTATTTTTCGGGGGGGGTTTCTTGGGGAAAATCCGTGGATTTTGGGAAAATCCGTGGGGTTTTCTTGACCTGGAATTCTTGCCTTGGCAGAGGCCAGCTGGAAATCAGCAGCCTGGTGCCGCTGGGCCCCAAGTACGTGCTGAAGTGGAGCACGGCCCTCCCGCAGGTGCAGGTGGTGGAGGTGGGCCAGGAGAGCGGCGCCGGGGACAAGGACGGCGCCGCCGCCGCCGCCGCCGCGGCCAACGCCGGCCAACGCCGGCACGCGCCCGCCGGCCAGGCCGCCCACAGTGAGAGCCTGGGGGGATTTGGGGGTGTGGTGGGGGGGATTTCACCCCTCTGAGGGGTGGTGGAGTCACCAAGGGAGTGCTCGGGGTCTCGTTCCTGGTGGGAGAACATCCCTGGGCTGGGATTTGGGGGGGTTTTAGGGGATTTGGGGGGGTTTTAGGGGATTTGGATGGGTTCTAGGG
Source organism: Passerculus sandwichensis (assembly GCA_031885435.1). Lineage (NCBI taxonomy): Eukaryota > Metazoa > Chordata > Aves > Passeriformes > Passerellidae > Passerculus > Passerculus sandwichensis. The sequence continues at coordinate 4,001,062 of CM063153.1, read as the reverse complement.
GATTTGGGGGGGTTTTAGGGGATTTGGATGGGTTCTAGGGGATTTGGGGGGGTTTTAGGGGATTTGGGGGGATTTGGGTGTGTTTTAGGGGGTTTTAGGGGGTTTCAACGTTCTGAGGGGTGGTGGAGTCACCAACGGAGTGCTCGGGGTCTCGTTCCTGGTGGGAGAACATCCCTGGGCTGGGATTTGGGGGGTTTTAGGGGATTTGGCAGTGTTTTAGGGGATTTGGATGGGTTCTAGGGGATTTGGGTGTGTTTTAGGGGATTTGGATGGGTTCTAGGGGATTTGGATGGGTTCTAGGGGATTTGGGGGGGGTTTTAGGGGATTTGGATGGGTTCTAGGGGATTTGGGGGGTTTTGGGTGTGTTTTAGGGGGTTTTAGGGGATTTCAAGGTTCTGAGGGGTGGTGGAGTCACCAACGGAGTGCTCGGGGTCTCGTTCCTGGTGGGAGAACATCCCTGGGCTGGGATTTGGGGGGTTTTAGGGGGTTTGGCAGTCTTTTAGGGGATTTGGATGGGTTATAGGGGATTTGGGGGGTTCTAGGGGATTTGGATGGGTTCTAGGGGATTTGGGTGTGTTTTAGGGGGTTTGGATGGGTTTTAGGGGATTTGGGGGGGTTTTAGGGGGTTTGGATGGGTTCTAGGGGATTTGGGGGGTTTTAGGGGATTTGGGTGTGTTTTAGGGGATTTGGATGGGTTCTAGGGGATTTGGATGGGTTCTAGGGGATTTGGAGGGTTTTAGGGAATTTGGATGGGTTCTAGGGGATTTGGGGGGTTTTAGGGGATTTGGATGGGTTATAGGGGATTTGGGGGGTTTTAGGGGATTTGGATGGGTTCTAGGGGATTTGGGGGGTTTTGGGTGTGTTTTAGGGGGTTTTAGGGGGTTTCAAGGTTCTGAGGGGTGGTGGAGTCACCAACGGAGTGCTCGGGGTCTCGTTCCTGGTGGGAGAACATCCCTGGGCTGGGATTTGGGGGGGTTTTAGGGGATTTGGATGGGTTATAGGGGATTTGGGGGGGGGTTTAGGGGATTTGGGTGTGTTTTAGGGGATTTGGATGGGTTCTAGGGGATTTGGGGGGTTCTAGGAGATTTGGATGGGTTCTAGGGGATTTGGGTGTGTTTTAGGGGATTTGGGTGTGTTTTAGGGGATTTGGATGGGTTCTAGGGGATTTGGGGGGGTTTAGGGGATTTGGATGGGTTCTAGGGGATTTGGGGGGTTTTAGGGGATTTGGATGGGTTCTAGGGGATTTGGGGGGGGTTTTAGGGGATTTGGGTGTGTTTTAGGGGGTTTTAGGGGGTTTCAAGGTTCTGAGGGGTGGTGGAGTCACCAACGGAGTGCTCGGGGTCTCGTTCCTGGTGGGAGAACATCCCTGGGCTGGGATTTGGGGGGGTTTTAGGGGATTTGGATGGGTTCTAGGGGATTTGGATGGGTTCTAGGGGATTTGGGGGGTTTTAGGGGATTTGGGTGGGTTCTAGGGGATTTGGATGGGTTCTAGGGGATTTGGGTGTGTTTTAGGGGATTTGGGGGGGGGGTTTAGGGGATTTGGGTGTGTTTTAGGGGATTTGGATGGGTTCTAGGGGATTTGGGGGAGTTTTAGGGGATTTGGATGGGTTCTAGGGGATTTGGATGGGTTCTAGGGGATTTGGGGGGGGTTTAGGGGATTTGGATGGGTTCTAGGGGATTTGGCAGTGTTTTAGGGGATTTGGCTGGGTTCTAGGGGATTTGGATGGGTTATAGGGGATTTGGGGGGTTCTAGGAGATTTGGATGGGTTCTAGGGGATTTGGGGGGCTTTAGGGGATTTGGATGGGTTCTAGGGGATTTGGATGGGTTATAGGGGATTTGGGGGGTTCTAGGAGATTTGGATGGGTTCTAGGGGATTTGGGGGGGGGTTTTAGGGGATTTGGGGGGGGTTTTAGGGGATTTGGGGGGTTTTGGGTGTGTTTTAGGGGGTTTTAGGGGGTTTCAAGGTTCTGAGGGGTGGTGGAGTCACCAATGGAGTGCTCGGGGTCTCGTTCCTGGTGGGAGAACATCCCTGGGCTGGGATTTGGGGGGTTTTAGGGGATTTGGATGGGTTCTAGGGGATTTGGGGGGGTTTTAGGGGATTTGGGGGGTTTTAGGGGATTTGGGGGGGTTTTAGGGGATTTGGGGGGTTTTAGGGGATTTGGGGGGGGGGTTTAGGGGATTTGGGGGGTTCTAGGAGATTTCGATGGGTTCTAGGGGATTTGGGGGGGTTTTAGAGGATTTGGATGGGTTCTAGGGGATTTGGGGGGGTTATAGGGGATTTGGGGGGTTTTAGGGGATTTGGATGGGTTCTAGGGGATTTGGGGGGGTTTTAGGGGATTTGGATGGGTTCTAGGGGATTTGGGGGGGGGGTTTAGGGGATTTGGGGGGTTCTAGGAGATTTGGATGGGTTCTAGGGGATTTGGATGGGTTCTAGGGGATTTGGATGGGTTCTAGGGGATTTGGGGGGTTTTGGGTGTGTTTTAGGGGGTTTTAGGGGATTTGGGGGGTTCTGAGGGGTGGTGGAGTCACCAATGGAGTGCTCGGGGTCTCGTTCCTGGTGGGAGAACATCCCTGGGCTGGGATTTGGGGGGTTTTAGGGGATTTGGATGGGTTCTAGGGGATTTGGATGGGTTCTAGGGGATTTGGCAGTGTTTTAGGGGATTTGGATGGGTTCTAGGGGATTTGGGGGGGGGTTTTAGGGGATTTGGGGGGGGTTTTAGGGGATTTGGATGGGTTCTAGGGGATTTGAGGGGTTTTAGGGGATTTAGATGGGTTCTAGGGGATTTGGGGGGGGTTTTAGGGGATTTGGCAGTGTTTTAGGGGATTTGGATGGGTTCTAGGGGATTTGGGGGGGTTTTGGGTGTGTTTTAGGGGGTTTTAGGGGATTTCAAGGTTCTGAGGGGTGGTGGAGTCACCAACGGAGTGCTCGGGGTCTCGTTCCTGGTGGGAGAACATCCCTGGGCTGGGATTTGGGGGTTTTAGGGGATTTGGATGGGTTCTAGGGGATTTGGATGGGTTTTAGGGGATTTGGCAGTTTTTTAGGGGGTTTGGATGGGTTTTAAGGGATTTGGGAGGGTTTTAGGGGATTTGGGGGGTTTTGGGTGTGTTTTAGGGGGTTTTAGGGGATTTGGGGGGTTCTGAGGGGTGGTGGAGTCACCAACGGAGTGCTCGGGGTCTCGTTCCTGGTGGGAGAACACCCCTGGGCTGGGATTTGGGGGGTTCTAGGGGATTTGGATGGGTTCTAGGGGATTTGGGGGGGGGTTTAGGGGATTTGGGTGTGTTTTAGGGGATTTGGATGGGTTCTAGGGGATTTGGGGGAGTTTTAGGGGATTTGGCAGTGTTTTAGGGGGTTTGGATGGGTTCTAGGGGATTTGGGGGGTTTTGGGTGTGTTTTAGGGGGTTTTAGGGGGTTTCAAGGTTCTGAGGGGTGGTGGAGTCACCAATGGAGTGCTCGGGGTCTCGTTCCTGGTGGGAGAACATCCCTGGGCTGGGATTTGGGGGGTTTTAGGGGATTTGGATGGGTTCTAGGGGATTTGGATGGGTTATAGGGGATTTGGGGGGGGGTTTAGGGGATTTGGGGGCATTTTAGGGGATTTCACCACTCTGGGAGGTGGTGCAGTTGGAGATGTGGAGCTCCAGATGAATTCCTGGCAGGAGAACCTCCCTGGGCTGGGATTTGGGGTGTTTTAGGGAATCTGGGGGTGTTCTGGGGAATTTGATGGGTTCTAGGGGGATTTCTAGGGGCGTTTTAGGGGATTTGGGGGTTTTTAGGGGATTTCACCTCTCTGAGGGGTGATGGAGTCACGGATGCAACACTTGTTCCTGGTGGGAGAACCTCCCTGGGTGGGGATTTGATGGGTTTTAGGGGATTGGATGGGGTCTAGGGGATTTGGGGGTGTTGTAGGAGATTTGGGGGTGTTCTAGGGGATTTGGGGATGTTTTAGGGGATTTGGGGACGTTTTAGGGGATTTGGGTGGTTTTAGGGGATTTGACCCCTCTGAGGGATGGTGGAGTCACCAATGCAGCACTCGGGGCCTCATTTCTGGTGGAAGAACCTCCCTGGGCTGGGATTTGGGGGGGTTTTAGGGGATTTCGCCATTCTGGGAGATGGTCTGGGCCTCATTCCTGGTGGGATCACCTTGGTGGGATGTGATTTGGGGGGTTTTAGGGGATTTTGGGGGGTTTAGGGGATTTCACTGCTCTGGGAGGTGGTGGAGTGACAGATGTGGAGCTCCAGCCTCATTCCCGTCAGGAGAACCTCTGTGGGCTGGGATTTGGGGGATTTTAGGCAGATTTCATCACTCTGGGAGATGATGCAATCACGGATTTGGTGCTCCAGCCTCATTCCCGGCAGGAGAACCTCCGTGGGCTGGGATTTGGGGGATTTCACGACTGTGGGTGGTGAAATGTTTGAGGAGCAGCATCTGTGGTGCTCGGGGCCGTCCCTGGTGGTGCTGGGTCACGGGCTGGGCTCCATCTCGGATCTTCTCCAGCCCGGTGGGTCCCGTGGCGCTCCACGTGCCAGAAATCCCGGTTTTTCTCCCCGAAGACAAGGTCTACCTGGGCCCGCCGCGGCTCTTCCAGGAGCTGCAGGACCTGCAGAAGGACCTGGCGGTGGTGGAGCAGATCACGCTGCTCGTCAGCACGCTGCACGGCACATACCAGGTACGGCCGCGTTCCCGGGATCCGCTGCATTCCCGGGAAATGCCACGTTCACAGGAACTGCTGCTTTCCTGGGAACCGCCGCATTCCTGGGAACCGCTGCATTCCCGGGAACTGCCCAGATTCCCGGGAACTGCCGCATTCCCAGGAACCGCTGCATTCCTGGGAACTGTCACATTCCCGGGAACCTCCGCATTCCCGGGAACCGCCACCTTCCCAGGAACCGCTGCGTTCCTGGGAACTGTCGCATTCCCGGGAACCTCCGCATTCCCGGGAACCGCCTGCATTCCTAGGAACCGTCACATTCTGGGGAACTGCATTCCCAGGAACCCCTGCATTCCCAGGAGCCGCCACGCTCCTGGAAACTGCCCACATTCCTGGGAACCACTGCATTCCCAGGAACTGCCGCATTCCCAGGAACCACTACATTCCTGGGAACTGCTGCATTCCCAGGACCCATGGCATTCCCAGGAACAGCCACCTTCCTGGGAACCGCTGCATTCCCAAGAACCGCCTGGGAACTGTCACATTCCTGGGTACTGCCCACATTCCTGGGAACTGCTGCATTCCCAGGACCCATGGCATTCCCAGGAACCGCCACCTTCCCAGGAACCGCTGCATTCCCAAGAACCGCCACATTCGCAGGAACTGCCCGCATTCCTGGGAACCGCCGCATTCCCGGGAACCGCCACATTCCTGGGAACTGCCCACATTCCTGGGAATCGCCACATTCCCAGGAATCACTGCATTCCCAGGAACCGCCATGGTCCCGGGAACTGCAATATTCCCGGGAGCCACCCGCCTTCCTGGGAACCGCTCACATTCCTGGGAATCACTGCATTCCTGGGAACTGCCGCATTCCCGGAAACCGCCCACATTCCCAGGAACTGCCCACATTCCTGGGAACTGCCACATTCCTGGGAACTGCCACATTCCTGGATACTGCCCACATTCCTGGGAACTGCCACATTCCCGGGAACTGCCACATTCCTGGGAACTGCTGCGCTCCCAGGAACCGCCGCCTTCCCAGGAACTGCCACAATCCCAGGAGCCGCCACATTCCCAGGAACTGCCCACATTCCTGGGAACCGCCCGCATTCCTGGATACTGCCCACATTCCTGGAAACTGTTGCATTCCCAGAAACTTCCATGGTCCCGGGAACCGCCGCCTTCCCAGGAACCGCCGCATTCCTGGGAACTGCCCACATTCCCGGGAACCGCCACATTCCCAGGAACCACCGCATTCCTGGGAACAGCTGCATTCCCAGAAACTTCCGCGGTCCCGGGAACCGCCGCCTTCCCGGGAACCGCCGCGTTCCTGGGAACTGTCGCATTCCCGGGAACCGCCTGCATTCCCAGGAACCGCCACCTTCCCGGGAACCGCTGCGTTCCTGGGAACTGTCGCATTCCTGGGTACTGCCCACATTCCCGGGAACTGCCGCATTCTCGGGAACTGCCGCATTCCCAGGAACCGCTGCATTCCTGGGAACCGCTGCATTCCTGGGAACCGCCGCATTCCTGGGAGCCGCCTCATTTCCAGGAACCGCTGCATTCCCGGGAACCACCACATTCCTGGGAACTGCTGCATTCCCAGGACCCATGGCATTCCCAGGAACCGCCACCTTCCCGGGAACCGCTGCATTCCCAAGAACTGCCACATTCGTGGGAACTGCCCGCATTCCTGGGAACTGCCACATTCCTGGGAACTGCTGCGCTCCCAGGAACCGCCGCCTTCCCAGGAACTGCCACAATCCCAGGAGCCGCCACATTCCCAGGAACTGCCCACATTCCTGGGAACCGCCCGCATTCCTGGGAACCGCCCGCATTCCTGGATACTGCCCACATTCCGGGGAACTGTTGCATTCCCAGAAACTTCTGCGGTCCCGGGAGCCGCTGCCTTCCCAGGAACCGCCGCATTCCTGGGAACTGCCCACATTCCTGAGAACTGCCGCATTCCCAGGAACCGCCGCCTTCCCGGGAACCGCTGCGTTCCTGGGAACTGTCACATTCCTGTGTACTGCCCACATTCCCGGGAACTGCCGCATTCTCGGGAACTGCGACATTCCCAGGAACCGCTGCATTCCCAGGAACCACCACATTCCTGGGAACTGTCACATTCCTGGGTACTGCCCACATTCCTGGGAACTGCTGCATTCCCAGGACCCATGGCATTCCCAGGAACCGCCACCTTCCCAGGAACCGCTGCATTCCCAAGAACTGCCACATTCGCAGGAACTGCCCGCATTCCTGGGAACCGCCGCATTCCCGGGAACTGCCACATTCCCAAGAACCTCTGTGCTCCCGGGAACCGCCACATTCCCGGGAACCGCTGCATTCCCGGGAACCGCCGCATTCCCGGGAACTGCCACATTCCCAAGAAGTGCCCGCATTCCTGGGAACCGCCACATTCGCGGGAACCACCGCATTCCCGGGAACCGCCACATTCCCAAGAACCGCGGTGCTCCCGGGAACCGCCACATTCCCGGGAAGCGCTGCATTCCCGGGAACAGCCTCGGCCCCTCCGGGCGGGATCCGGGCTGTTCCCGGCTCTGAGGGAGCGTTCCCGGTGTTCTCCAGAACCTGAACATGACGGTGGCGCAGGATTGGTGCCTGGCCCTGCAGAGGATGATGAAGGTCAAGGAGGAAGAAATCCACTCGGCCAACAAGTGCCGGCTGCGGCTGCTGCTGCCCGGGAAACCCGACAAGTGAGGCGGGAATCGGGGATGGAGGAGGAGGAGCAGGGTGGGGATGGGGAGGGTGAGGAAGAGGAGGAGCGTGAGGAAGAAGATGAGGAGGAGGAGGAGGAGAAGAGCAGGAGGATGAGGAAGATGATGATGAGGAAGAAGAGGATGAGGAAGATGAGGATAAGGAAGAGGAGAAAGGAGGATGAGGAGGAGGAAAAAGAGCAGGACGAAGATGAGGAGGATGATGGAGGTGAGGATGAAGATGAGGAGGAGGAGGAGGATGATGGGGATGAGGATGATGAAGATGAGGAGGAGGATGATGGGGGTGAGGATGAAATGATGAGGAAGAAGAGGATGAGGAAGAAGAGGATGAGGAAGATGAGGATAAGGAAGAGGAGAAAGGAGGATGAGGAGGAGGAAAAAGAGCAGGATGAAGATGAGGAGGATGATGGAAATGAGGATGAAGATGAGGAGGAGGATGATGGGGATGAGGATGAAGATGAGGAGGAGGATGATGGAGGTGAGGATGAAGATGATGAGGAGGAGGAGGATGATGGGGATGAGGATGATGAAGATGAGGAGGAGAGTGATAGGGGTGAGGATGAAATGATGAGGATAATGATGATGAGGAGGATGAAGATGAGGAAGAAGAGGATGAGGAAGATGAGGATAAGGAAGAGGAGAAAGGAGGATGAGGAGGAGGAAAAAGAGCAGGACGAAGATGAGGAGGATGATGGAGGTGAGGATGATGAAGATGAGGTGGAGGATGATGGGGGTGAGGATGAAATTATGAGGATAATGATGATGAGGAGGATGAATATGAGGAGGAGGAGGAAGAGGAGAAAGGAGGAGGTGGAGGAGGAAAAAGAGCAGGATGAAGATGATGAGGAGAATGATGGGGATGAGGATGAAGATGATGAGGATAATGACGGTGAGGAGGAGGAGGATGAAGAGTAGGAGGAGGAGGATGATGGGGATGAAGATGATGATGAGGAACACGAGGATAAGGAAGAGGAGAAAGGAGGAGGATGAGGAGGAGGAAAAAGCAGGATGAAGATGATGAGGATGAGGAGAATGAAGAAGAAGAGGAGGATGACGAGGAGGAGAATGATGGGGATGAGGATGAAGATGATGAGGATCAATGACAGTGAGGAGGAGGATGACAATGAGGAGGATAATGGGGATGAGGATGATGATGAGGAAGATGAGGATAAGGAAGAGGAGGAGGAAGAGGAGAAAGGAGGAGGATGAGGAGGAGGAAGAAGAGCAGGGTGAAGATGATGAGGATGAGGAGAATGAAGAAGAGGAGGAGGATGATGAGGAGGAGAATGATAGGGATGAAGATGAAGATGATGAGAAGGAGGAGGATGATGGGGATGAGGATGAAGATGAGGAGGATGATGGGGATAAGAATAATGATAGTGAGGAGAGAGGAGGATGAAGATGAGGAGGAAGATGGGGATAAGGATGAAGATGAGGGTGAAGGTGAGGAGGAGGATGACAGGAATGAGGATGAAGATGAGGAGGATGATGGGGATGAGGATGAAGATGAAGATGAGGAGGATGATGGGGATGAGGATAACAATGGTGAGGATGATGGGGATGAGGATAAAGTTGACGAGGATGATGGGGATGAGGGTAACGATGATGAAGATGATGGGGATGAGGATGAGGATGAGGATGAGGAGGATGATGAGGATGAGGATAACAATGATGGCGAGGATGGGGGTGAGGATGAACTTGATGAGGATGATGGAGATCAGGACAACAACGATGAGGACGTGGATGATGGGTAGGTGAGGATGAAGATGAGGCTGAAGATGAGGAGGATGATGGAGATCAGGACAACAACGATGAGGACGTGGATGATGGGTAGGTGAGGATGAAGATGAGGCTGAAGATGAGGAGGATGATGGGGATGAGGATAACAACGATGAGGATGTGGATGATGGGGAGGTGAGGATGAAGATGAGGCTGAAGATGAGGCTGAAGATGAGGAGGATGATGGGGATGAGGATAACAATGATGGGGAGGATGGGGGTGAGGATGAAGATGAGGCTGAAGATGAGGAGGAAGATGGGGATAAGGATGAAGATGAGGAGGGTGAAGGTGAGGAGGAGGATGACAGGAATGAGGATGAAGATGAGGAGGATGATGGGGATGGGGATGAAGATGATGGGGATGAGGATGAAGATGATGATGAGGAGGATGATGGAGATGAGGATAACAATGGTGAGGATGATGGGGATGAGGATAAAGTTGACGAGGATGATGGGGATGAGGGTAACGATGATGAAGATGATGGGGATGAGGATGAAGATGAGGAGGATGATGAGGATAACGATGGGGAGGATGGGGGTGAGGATGAATTTGATGAGGATGATGGGGATCAGGACAACAACGATGAGGACGTGGATGATGGGCAGGTGAGGATGAAGATGAGGGTGAAGATGAGGAGGATGATGGGGATCAGGATAACAATGATGAGGATGAGGATGATGGGGAGGTGAGGAAGAGGATGAGGCTGAAGATGAGGAGGATGATGAGGATGAGGATAACAACGATGGGGAGGATGGGGGTGAGGATGAACTTGATGAGGATGATGGAGATCAGGACAACAACGATGAGGATGAGGACGATGGGGGTGAGGATGAAGATGATGGGGATGATGAGGATGAGGATAACAATGATGTGGATGATGGGGGTGAGGATGAAGATGAGGATGAAGATGAGGAGGATGAGGATAACAATGATGTGGATGATGGGGGTGAGGATGAACTTGATGAGGATGATGGGGATCAGGACAACAACAATGAGGATGTGGATGATGAGGATGAAGATGAGGCTGAAGATGAGGAGGATGATGGGGATGAGGATAACAATGATGGGAAGGATGGGGGTGAGGATGAAGATGAGGGTGAAGATGAGGAGGATGATGGGGATCAGGATAACAATGATGAGGATGTGGATGATGGGTAGGTGAGGATGAAGATGATGATGAGGAGGATGATGGAGATGAGGATAACAATGGTGAGGATGATGGGGATGAGGATAAAGTTGACGAGGATGATGGAGATGAGGGTAACGATGATGAAGATGATGGGGATGAGGATGAAGATGAGGAGGATGATGAGGAGGATGATGATAACAATGATGTGGATGATGGGGGTGAGGATGAACTTGATGAGGATGATGGGGATCAGGACAACAACGATGAGGATGTGGATGATGAGGATGAAGATGAGGCTGAAGATGAGGAGGATGATGAGGATGAGGATAACAATGATGTGGATGATGGGGAGGTGAGGATGGCGATGAGGCTGAAGGCCGCCGTGTCCCGCAGGTCGGGGCGCCCCATCAGTGTCATGGTGGTGTTCATCACCCCCAGCCCCCTGAGCAAGATCTCCTGGGTGAACCGGCTGCACCTGGCCAAGATCGGCCTGCGTGAGTCCTGCCCTGCCCGGGGACCTGGGACGGGAAAGGGGAGAACGGGAACCAGGGCATGGAGCGGGGTGGGAAGGGCTGGAGAAGGGCTGGGGCTTTGGGGGAACCTTGTGGAGAAGGTTTGGGAATTTTCTGGGAATGCTGGGGAGGATCTGGAGAATGTTTGGAAGGTTCTGGAGAAGGTTTGGGGAATGTTGGGGAGGTTCTGGAGAAGGTTTGGTGAATGTTGGGGAGGTTCTGGAGGTTTGGGGAGGTTCTGGAGAAGGTTTGGGAGCTTTGGGGAAGCCTGTGGAGAAGGTTTGGGAATTTTCTGAGAAGGTTGGGGAGGTTCTGGAGAAAGTTTGGAAGGTTTTTGGAGAAGGTTTGGAAAAGTTTGGGGAATGTTGGGGAGGTTCTGGAGGTTTGGGGAGGTTCTGGAGAAGGTTTGGGGGCTTTGGGGGAACCTTGTGTAGAAGGCTTGGGAATTTTCTGGGAAGGTTGGGGAGGTTCTGGAAGTTTGGGGAGCTTCTGCAGAAGGTTTCGGGAATGTTGGGGAGGTTCTGGAGGTTTGGGGACGTTCTGGAGAAGATTTGGGAGGCTTTGGGGAAGCTTGTGGAGAAAGTTTGGGAATTTTCTGAGAAGGTTGGAGAGGTTTTGGGGAGGTTCTGGTGAAGGTTTGGGGAGGTTTTTGGAGAAGGTTTGGAAAAGTTTGGGGAATGTTGGTTCTGGAGGTTTTGAGGAGGTTCTGGAGAAGGTTTGGGAGCTTTGGGGGAACCTTGTGGAGAAGGCTTGGGAATTATCTGGGAATGCTGGGGAGGATCCGGAGAATGTTTGGAAGGTTCTGGAGAAGGTTTGGGGAATGTTGGGGAGGTTCTGGAGGTTTTGAGGAGGTTCTGGAGAAGATTTGGGAGGCTTTGGGGAAGCTTGTGGAGAAGGTTTGGGAATTTTCTGAGAAGGTTGGGGAGGTTTGGGAGGTTTTGGAAAAGCTTGGGGAATGTTGGGGAGATTCTGCAGAAGGTTTTGGGGAAGTTCTGAGAAGTCTGGGGAGGTTCTGAAGGTTTGGGGAGGTTCTGGAGAAGCTTTGGGGAATGTCGGGGAGGTTCTGGAGGTTTGGGGATGTTCTGGAGAGGGTTTGGGGGCTTTGGGGAAGCCTGTGGAGAAGGTTTGGGAATTTTCTGAGAAGGTTTGGGAGGTTCTGGTGAAGGTTTGGGGAGGTTTTTGGAGAAGGTTTGGAAAAGTTTGGGGAATATTGGGAAGGTTCTGGAGAAGGTTTGGGGGCTTTGGGGAAGCCTGCGGAGAAGGCTTGGGAATTTTCTGGGAATGTTGGGGAGGATCCGGAGGTTTGGGGAGCTTCTGCAGAAGGTTTGGGGGATGTTAGGGAGGTTATGGAGGTTTGGGGAGGTTCTGGAGAAGGTTTGGGGGCTTTGGGGAAGCCTGTGGAGAAGGTTTGGGAATTTTCTGAGAAGGTTTGGGAAGGTTCTGGAGAAAGTTTGGAAGGTTTTTGGAGAAGGTTTGGAAAAGTTTGGGGAATGTTGGGGAAGTTCTGGAGGTTTGGGGATGTTCTGGAGAAGGTCTAGGGGCTTTGGGGAACCTTGTGGAGAAGGTTTGGGGATTTTCTGAGAATGTTGGGGAGGTGCTGGAGAAAGTTTGGAAGGTTTTTGGAGAAGGTTTGGAAAAGTTTGGGGAATGTTGGGGATGTTCTGGAGAAGGTTTGGGGGCTTTGGGGAAGCCTGTGGAGAAGGTTTGGGAATTTCCTGGGAATGCTGGGTGGGGAGGATCCGGAGAATGGTTGGAAGGTTCTGGAGAAGGTTTGGGGGAATTTTGGGGAGGTTCTGGAGAAGATTTGGGGGCTTTGGGGAAGCCTGGGGAGAAGGTTTGGGAATTTTCTGAGAAGGTTGGAGAGGTTTTGGGGAGGTTCTGGTGAAGGTTTGGGGAGGTTTTTGGAGAAGGTGTGGAAAAGTTTGGGGAATGTTGGTTCTGGATGTTTTGAGGAGGTTCTGGAGGCTTTGGGGAAGCTTGTGGAGGTTTTAGGAAGGTTCTGAGAAGGTTGGGGAGGTTTGGGAGGTTTTGGAAAAGCTTGGGGAATGTTGGGGAGGTTCTGGTGAAGGTTTTGGGGAAGTTCTGAGAAGGCTGGGGAGGTTCTGAAGGTTTGGGGAGGTTCTGGAGAAGGTTTGGGGAATTTTGGGGAGGTTCTGGAGGTTTGGGGAGGTTCTGGAGAAGGTTTGGGGGCTTTGGGGGAGCTTGTGGAGAAGGTTTGGGAATTTTCTGAGAAGGTTGGAGAGGTTTTGGGGAGGTTCTGGTGAAGGTTTGGGGAGGTTTTTGGAGAAGGTTTGGAAAAGTTTGGGGAATATTGGGGAGGTTCTGGAGGTTTGGGGAGGTTCTGGAGAAGGTTTGGGGGCTTTGGGGGAACCTTGTGGAGAAGGTTTGGGAATTTTCTGAGAAGGTTGGAGAGGTTTTGGGGAGGTTCTGAGAAGGTTGGGGAGGTTTGGGAGGTTTTGGAAAAGCTTGGGGAATGTTGGGGAGATTCTGCAGAAGGTTTTGGGGAATTTCTGAGAAGGCTGGGGAGGTTCTGAAGGTTTGGGGAGGTTCTGGAGAAGGTTTGGGGAATGTTGGGGAGGTTCTGGAGAAGGTCTGGGGGCTTTGGGGAAGCTTGTGGAGAAGGTTTGGGAATTTTCTGGGAAGGTTGGGGAGGATCCGGAGAATGTTTGGAAGGTTCTGGAGAAGGTTTGGCGAATGTTGGGGAGGTTCTGGAGGTTTGGGGAGGTTCTGGAGAAGGTTTGGGGAAGGTTGGGGAGGTTATGGAGGTTTGGGGATGTTCTGGAGAAGGTCTAGGGGCTTTGGGGGAACCTTGTGGAGAAGGCTTGGGAATTTTCTGGGAATGTTGGGGAGGATCCGGAGGTTTGGGGAGCTTCTGCAGAAGGTTTGGGGAATGTTGGGGAGGTTATGGAGGTTTGAGGATGTTCTGGAGAAGGTTTGGGGGCTTTGGGGAAGCCTGTGGAGAAGGCTTGGGAATTTTCTGAGAAGGTTGGGGAGGTTTGGGAGGTTTTGGAAAAGCTTGGGGAATGTTGGGGAGGTTCTGCAGAAGGTTTTGGGGAGGTTCTGAGAAGGCTGGGGAGGTTCTGGAGGTTTGGGGAGGTTCTGGAGAAGGTTTGGGGGATTTGGGGGAACCTTGTGGAGAAGGTTTGGGAATTTTCTGAGAAGGTTTGGGAAGGTTCTGGTGAAGGTTTGGGGAGGTTTTTGGAGAAGGTTTGGAATAGTTTGGGGAATATTGGGGAGGTTCTGGAGGTTTGGGGAGGTTTGGGGAGGTTCTGGAGGTTCTGGGGAAGGTTGGGGAGGCTTTGGGAAAGGTTTGGGGTTTTTTGCAGAAGGTTTGGAGAAGGTTTGGGAGGTCCTGGGAAAGGTTTGGGAACTTTTTGAGGAGGTTTGGGAGAAGGTTTTTTGGAAGGTTTTGGAGGAGGTTTGGGAGCTTTCTGAGCTTGGATAATCCCATACCCACGAGCCAAACCCCAACCCCCTCCCATCCTGATGTCGGGGAGGGGATGGAATTTTTACGATGGAATTTTTTCCCATAAATTTGGTTTTTTTGGGGATTTTTTTCCCCCCTCCACACTGCAATAATTCCGAGGAGGGGATGGGGCACATCCCAAATCCGTGGAAAGCGGTGGATTGGGGTGGGGATGGATCCCAGAGGGGGAGTTTGGGCTGGGGTGATCCCGGCGCTCCCGGTTTTCCGCAGGGGATGAGAACCAGCCGGGCTGGCTCTGCCCCGACGAGGACAGGAAGAGCCGAGCGCCCTTCTGGTGCCCCATCCTGTCCTGCCACATTCCAGCCTTCTCCTCCAAAGCCTTGGATCTGCAGGTGAGAGCCGGAAAAAACCCGGATCCAAATGGGAAGGGCACAAATCCCAGCCTGGAGGGGATGGAAAATCCTGAATCCATCTGGGAAAGGCCCAAATCCCATCCTGGAGGGGATGGAAAATCCTGAATCCATCTGGGAAGGGCACAAATCCCATCCTGGAGGGGAGGGAAAATCCTGAATCCATCTGGGAAAGGCACAAATCCCAGCCTGGGGGGGATGGAAAATCCTGAATCCATCTGGGAAAGGCAACAAATCCCAGCCTGGAGGGGATGGAAAATCCTGAATCCATCTGGGAAGGGCACAAATCGCACCCTGGAGGGGATGGAAAATCCTGAATCCATCTGGGAAAGGCACAAATCCCATCCTGGAGGGGATGGAAAATCCTGAATCCATCTGGGAAGGGCACAAATCCCACCCTGGAGGGGATGGAAAATCCTGAATCCGTCTGGGAAGGGCACAAATCCCATCCTGGAGGGGATGGAAAATCCTGAATCCATCTGGGAAGGGCACAAATCCCAGCCTGGAGGGGATGGAAAATCCCAGATCTGGCTGGGAAAGGCACAAATCCCAGCCTGGAGGGGATGGAAAATCCTGAATCCATCTGGGAAGGGCACAAATCCCAGCCTGGAGGGGATGGAAAATCCTGAATCCATCTGGGAAGGGCACAAATCCCAGCCTGGAGGGGATGGAAAATCCCAGATCTGGCTGGGAAGGGCACAAATCCCATCCTGGAGGGGATGGAAAATCCTGAATCCATCTGGGAAAGGCAACAAATCCCAGGTTGGAGGGGATGGAAAATCCTGAATCCATCTGGGAAAGGCACAAATCCCAGCCTGGAGGGGATGGAAAATCCTGAATCCATCTGGGAAGGGCACAAATCCCAGCCTGGAGGGGTTGGAAAATCCTGAATCCATCTGGGAAGGGCACAAATCCCAGCTTGGAGGGGATGGAAAATCCTGAATCCATCTGGGAAGGGCACAAATCCCAGCCTGGAGGGGTTGGAAAATCCTGAATCCATCTGGGAAGGGCACAAATCCCATCCTGGAGGGGATGGAAAATCCTGAATCCATCTGGGAAGGGCACAAATCCCAGCCTGGAGGGGATGGAAAATCCCAGATCCGGCTGGGAAAGGCACAAATCCCAGCCTGGAGGGGATGGAAAATCCTGAATCCATCTGGGAAGGGCACAAATCCCACCCTGGAGGGGATGGAAAATCCTGAATCCATCTGGGAAAGGCAACAAATCCCAGCCTGGAGGGGATGGAAAATCCTGAATCCGTCTGGGAAGGGCACAAATCCCAGCCTGGAGGGGATGGAAAATCCTGAATCCATCTGGGAAGGGCACAAATCCCAGCCTGGAGGGGATGGAAAATCCTGAATCCATCTGGGAAAGGCAACAAATCCCAGCCTGGAGGGGATGGAAAATCCTGAATCCCTCTGGGAAAGGCACAAATCCCATCCTGGAGGGGGTGGAAAATGCAGGAATTGGGACAATCCAACCTGGAAAGTTGGGAATGGCAGCTGGATCCCAGATTTTGGGATCTGCACTGATCCCCTGCCTGCTTGGGGTGATTTGGGTTCTCAATCCCCTTTCCCTTCATATCCATGATTTTGGGGCAGAAAAACACAAATCCCACAAATCCCACAGTGGAGGGGCTGGAAAATGAAGGAATTGATGGAATTAAAGGGGCAAAATTTGGAACGGCAGCCAGATCCTGAATTTTGGGGTTCTGACTGATCCCCTGCCTGCTGGGGATGATTTAGGTTTTCCATCCCCTTTCCCTTCATATTGGTGATTTTGGGGTGGAAAAGCACAAATCCCATAAATCCCATAGTGGCGGGGCTGGAAAAGGCAGGAATTGGGGCATTCTGAGGGGAAATTGGGGAATTGCAGCCGGGCTGGATCCCAATCCCAATCCCAGTCCCAATCCCAATCCTAATCCCAGTCCCAGTCCCAATCCCAGTCCCAGTCCCAATCCCAATCCCAATCCCAGTCCCAATCCCAGTCCCAATCCCAATCCTAATCCCAGTCCCAGTCCCAATCCCAATCCCAGTCCCAATCCCAATCCCAATCCCAGTCCCAATCCCAGTCCCAATCCCAGTCCCAATCCCAATCCCAATCCCAGTCCCAATCCCAGTCCCAGTCCCAATCCCAGTCCCAGTCCCAATCCCAATCCCAGTCCCAATCCCAATCCCAATCCCAGTCCCAGTCCCAATCCCAATCCCAGTCCCAATCCCAGTCCCAATCCCAATCCCAGTCCCAATCCCAGTCCCAGTCCCAATCCCAATCCCAGTCCCAATCCCAGTCCCAATCCCAATCCCAATCCCAATCCCAATCCCAGTCCCAGTCCCAATCCCAATCCCAGTCCCAGTCCCAATCCCAGTCCCAATCCCAGTCCCAGTCCCAGTCCCAATCCCAGTCCCAATCCCAATCCCAGTCCCAATCCCAATCCCAATCCCAGTCCCAGTCCCAATCCCAATCCCAGTCCCAATCCCAGTCCCAATCCCAATCCAAATCCCAGTCCCAATCCCAATCCCAGTCCCAATCCCAGTCCCAATCCCAATCCCAATCCCAATCCCAATCCCAATCCCAATCCCAGTCCCAGTCCCAATCCCAGTCCCAATCCCAGTCCCAGTCCCAGTCCCAATCCCAGTCCCAATCCCAATCCCAATCCCAATCCCAATCCCAATCCCAATCCCAGTCCCAATCCCAATCCCAATCCCAATCCCAATCCCAGTCCCAGTCCCAACCCCAATCCCAATCCCAATCCCAATCCCAGTCCCAATCCCAATCCCAACCCCAATCCCAGTCCCAATCCCAGTCCCAATCCCAGTCCCAGTCCCAATCCCAATCCCAATCCCAGTCCCAATCCCAGTCCCAATCCCAATCCCAATCCCAGTCCCAGTCCCAATCCCAGTCCCAATCCCAATCCCAATCCCAATCCCAATCCCAGTCCCAATCCCAGTCCCAATCCCAGTCCCAATCCCAATCCCAGTCCCAGTCCCAATCCCAATCCCAATCCCAGTCCCAATCCCAATCCCAATCCCAGTCCCAGTCCCAATCCCAATCTCAGTCCCAATCCCAGTCCCAATCCCAGTCCCAATCCCAGTCCCAATCCCAATCCCAGTCCCAGTCCCAATCCCAGTCCCAATCCCAGTCCCAATCCCAGTCCCAGTCCCAATCCCAATCCGAATCCCAATCCCAGTCCCAATCCCAATCCCAATCCCAATCCCAGTCCCAATCCCAATCCCAATCCCAGTCCCAATCCCAATCCCAATCCCAGGCCCAATCCCAATCCCAGTCCCAATCCCAATCCCAATCCCAGTCCCAATCCCAGTCCCAATCCCAATCCCAGTCCCAATCCCAATCCCAATCCCAATCCCAATCCCAATCCCAGTCCCAATCCCAATCCCAGTCCCAATCCCAATCCCAATCCCAATCCCAATCCCAGTCCCAATCCCAGTCCCAGTCCCAATCCCAATCCCAGTCCCAATCCCAATCCCAGTCCCAATCCCAATCCCAATCCCAGTCCCAATCCCAATCCCAATCCCAATCCCAGTCCCAATCCCAATCCCAATCCCAATCCCAGTCCCAATCCCAATCCCAGTCCCAATCCCAATCCCAATCCCAATCCCAATCCCAGTCCCAATCCCAATCCCAGTCCCAATCCCAGTCCC
Organism: Passerculus sandwichensis; assembly: GCA_031885435.1. NCBI lineage: Eukaryota > Metazoa > Chordata > Aves > Passeriformes > Passerellidae > Passerculus > Passerculus sandwichensis. The sequence goes on along the minus strand of CM063153.1, from coordinate 3,982,757 downwards.
AATCCCAATCCCAATCCCAGTCCCAATCCCAGTCCCAATCCCAATCCCAATCCCAGTCCCAATCCCAATCCCAGTCCCAATCCCAGTCCCAATCCCAATCCCAATCCCAATCCCAGTCCCAATCCCAGTCCCAATCCCAGTCCCAATCCCAGTCCCAATCCCAATCCCAGTCCCAATCCCAATCCCAATCCCAGTCCCAATCCCAATCCCAATCCCAATCCCAGTCCCAATCCCAATCCCAGTCCCAATCCCAGTCCCAATCCCAATCCCAATCCCAGTCCCAATCCCAGTCCCAATCCCAATCCCAATCCCAGTCCCAATCCCAATCCCAGTCCCAATCCCAGTCCCAATCCCAATCCCAATCCCAATCCCAGTCCCAATCCCAGTCCCAATCCCAGTCCCAATCCCAGTCCCAATCCCAATCCCAGTCCCAATCCCAATCCCAATCCCAGTCCCAATCCCAATCCCAATCCCAATCCCAGTCCCAATCCCAATCCCAGTCCCAATCCCAGTCCCAATCCCAATCCCAATCCCAGTCCCAATCCCAGTCCCAATCCCAATCCCAATCCCAGTCCCAATCCCAATCCCAGTCCCAATCCCAGTCCCAATCCCAATCCCAATCCCAATCCCAATCCCAATCCCAATCCCAGTCCCAATCCCAATCCCAGTCCCAATCCCAGTCCCAATCCCAATCCCAATCCCAGTCCCAGTCCCAGTCCCAATCCCAATCCAATCCCAATCCCAGTCCCAATCCCAGTCCCAATCCCAATCCCAATCCCAGTCCCAGTCCCAGTCCCAATCCCAATCCCAACCCCAATCCCAGTCCCAATCCCAATCCCAATCCCAGTCCCAATCCCAGTCCCAATCCCAATCCCAATCCCAGTCCCAGTCCCAGTCCCAATCCCAATCCAATCCCAATCCCAGTCCCAATCCCAGTCCCAATCCCAATCCCAATCCCAGTCCCAGTCCCAATCCCAGTCCCAATCCCGTTTTGGTTCCCAATCCCAGTCCCAATCCCAATCCCAATCCCAATCCCAATCCCAGTCCCAATCCCAGTCCCAATCCCAGTCCCAGTCCCAGTCCCAATCCCAGTCCCAATCCCAGTCCCAGTCCCAATCCCAATCCCAGTCCCAATCCCAGTCCCAACCCCAACGTTTTGGTTCCCCAGCTCGGAGCTGCCGTCCACAATCCCGTCCATTCCTCGCTCCTGGGGTTCTCGGCCGTCAGCACCTCCCTGCCCCAGGGCTTCCTGTGGGTGAGCAGAGCCCAGACTGCGGGGTTGGGGTTGTTTGGGGTTTGGGGTGATTTGGGGTTTGGGGTTTGGGGTTGTTTTGGGGTTTGGGGTTACTTGGGGTTTGGGGTTATTTGGAGTTTGGGGTTGTTTGGGGTTTGGGGTTATTGGGGTTATTGGGGTTTGGGGTTATTTGGGGTTTGGTGTTGTTTGGGGTTGTTTGGGGCTTGGTGTTATTTGGGGCTATTTGGGGGGTTGGGATTTGGGGTGTGGGGTTATTTGGGGTTTGGGGTTATTTGGGGTTTGGGATTTGGGGTTGTTTTGGGGTTTGGGGTTATTGGGGTTTGGGGTTATTTGGAGTTTGGGGTTATTTGGGGTTTGGGATTTGGGGTTTTTTGGGGTTTGGTGTTATTTGGGGTTACTTGGGGGGTTGGGATTTGGGGTGTGGGGTTATTTGGGGTTTGGGGTTATTTGGGGTTTAGGGTTATTTGGTGTTTGGGATTACTTGGGGTTTGGGATTACTTGGGGTTTTGGATTTGGGGTTGATTTGGGGTTTGGCATTGTTTGGGGTTTGGTGTTGTTTGGGGTTGTTTGGGATTTGAGGTTATTTGGGGTTTGGGGTTTGGGATTTGGGGTTGTTTGGGGTTTGGTGTTATTTGGGGTTACTTGGAGGGTTGGGATTTGGGGTGTGGGGTTATTTGGGGTTTGGGGTTATTTGGAGTTTGGGGTTATTTGGGGTTTGGGATTTGGGGTTGTTTGGGGTTTGGGGTTGTTTGGGGTTTGGTGTTGTTTGGGGTTGTTTGGGATTTGAGGTTATTTGGGGTTTGGGGTTGTTTGGGGTTTGGTGTTATTTGGGGTTACTTGGGAGGTTGGGATTTGGGGTGTGGGGTTATTTGGGGTTTGGGGTTGTTTGGGGTTTGGGGTTATTTGGGGTTTGGGATTTGGGGGTTGTTTTGGGGTTTGGGATTACTTGGGGTTTGGGATTTGGGGTTGTTTGGGGTTTGGTGTTATTTGGGGTTACTTGAGGGGTTGGGATTTGGGGTTATTTGGGGTTTGGGGTTGTTTGGGGTTTGGTGTTATTTGGGGTTACTTGGGGGGTTGGGGTTTGTGGTGTGGGGTTATTTGGGGTTTAGGGTTGTTTGGGGTTTGGGATTTGGGGTTGTTTGAGGTTTGGGATCTGGGATGGCTCTGGCTGGAATCCTGGGATGCTCATTCCTGGTTTTCCTGCCCCACAGGAGGGAGGGGGGCAGGAGGGGGCAGGTGGGGATCTGTGGGTGAGCACAACCCCAGTGGCTCCCAAGATTTGGGATTATTTGGGGTTTTGGATCCGGGATTGGGATTTGGGATGGCTCTGTTGGCATCCCGGGGTGCTCATTCCCGCTTTTCCCACGTTCCCCCAGGTGGGAGGGGGGCAGGAGGGGGCGGGGGGGCAGGTGGAGATCTTCTCCCTGAACCGCTCCGTGCCCCGGACCGTCAAATCCTTCCCGGTGCCGGCCCCGGTGCTGTGCATGGAATTCATCCCGGAGCCGCATCCCGAGGATCCCGCGGAGCAGGGAACGGCCCCGGAGCCGACCCCCAACGCCCCCCACCCCGCAGTGTGCCTGGGGCTGCAGGACGGGAGGTGAGATCCCGAATCCTGGCTCCCATCCCGAATCCTGGCTGCCATCCCGAATCCTGGCTCCCAGCCCTGATCCCGAATCCCAGCTCCAATCCCGAATCCCAGCTCCCATCCCGAATCCTGGCTCCCATCCCGAATCCTGGCTCCCATCCCGAATCCCAGCTCCCATCCCGAATCCCAGCTCCAATCCCGAATCCCAGCTCCCATCCCGAATCCTGGCTCCCATCCCGAATCCTGGGTCCCATCACAAATCCTGGCTCCCATCTCAAATCCTGGCTCCCATCCCAAATCCTGGCTCCCAGCCCTGATCCCGAATCCCAGCTCCAATCCCGAATCCCAGCTCCCATCCCAAATCCTGGCTCCCATCCCAAATCCTGGCTCCCAGCCCTGATCCCGAATCCCAGTTCTAATCCTGAATCCCAGCTCCCATCCTAAATCCTGGGTCCCATCCCAAATCCTGGCTCCCAGCCCTGATCCCGAATCCCAGCTCCAATCCCGAATCCCAGCTCCCATCCCAAATCCTGGCTCCCATCCCAAATCCTGGCTCCCAGCCCTGATCCCGAATCCCAGTTCTAATCCCGAATCCCAGCTCCCATCCCAAATCCTGGCTCCCATCCCGAATCCTGGGTCCCATCACAAATCCTGGCTCCCATCCCAAATCCTGGCTCCCAGCCCTGATCCCGAATCCCAGCTCCAATCCCAAATCCTGGCTCCCATCACAAATCCTGGCTCCCATCACAAATCCTGGCTCCCATCTCAAATCCCAGCCCTGATCCCAAATCCCAGCTCCCACCCCATTCCCTCCCCACGCTCTGGGGCCGATCCTGCTCTCTCCCTGCACTCTGGGGCTGATCCCGATCCCGATCCCGATCCCGTTCTCTCCCCTGCGCTCCAGAGCCAATCCTGATCCCAACCCTGCTCTCTCTCCTGGTGCTGCGGGGCCGATCCCAAAACCCAATCCCAGCCCCAACCCCGCTCTCTCCCTGTGCTCGGGGGCTGATCCTGATCCCTGCGCACGCTCCAGGGTTGATCCTGAATCCCTGCCCCGATCCCACGCTCCGTGGGGCCGATTCCAGTCCCATTTTCTCTCCCTGTGCTGCGGAGCTGATCCCGATCCTGATCCTGTTCTCTCCCTGTACTCTGGGGCCAATCCTGATCCCGATGATCCCGATCCCGTTCTCTCCCTGCGCTGCGGTGCCGATCCCGATCCCGATGATCCCAACCCTGCTGTCCCTGCCTGTGCTCTGGGGCCGATCCCGATGATCCCAGTGATCCCAACCCCGCTGTCCCTGCCTGTGGTCCGGGGCCGATCCCGACGATCCCAGTGATCCCAACCCCACTGTCCCTGCCTGTGCTCCGGGGCTGATCCCGATTGTGATGATCCCAACCCCGCTGTCCCTGCCTGTGCTCCGGGGCCGATCCCGATGATCCCAGTGATCCCAACCCCGCTGTCCCTGCCTGTGCTCCGGGGCCGATCCCGATGATCCCAGTGATCCCAACCCCGCTGTCCCTGCCTGTGCTCTGGGGCCGATCCCGATGATCCCAGTGATCCCAACCCCGCTGTCCCTGCCCGTGCTCCGGGGCCGATCCCAGTGATCCCAACCCCGCTCCCCTGCCTGTGCTCCGGGGCCGATCCCGACGATCCCAGTGATCCCAACCCCTCTCCCCTGCCCGTGGTCTGGGGCCGATCCTGATGATCCCAGTGATCCCAACCCCGCTGTCCCTGCCTGTGCTCTGGGGCCGATCCCGATTGTGATGATCCCAACCCCGCTGTCCCTGCCTGTGCTCCGGGGCCGATCCCGACGATCCCAGTGATCCCAACCCTGCTGTCCCTGCCTGTGCTCCGGGGCCGATCCCGATGATCCCAGTGATCCCAACCTTGCTACCCTGCCTGTGCTCTGGGGCCGATCCCGATGATCCCAGTGATCCCGACCCCGCTGTCCCTGCCTGTGGTCTGGGGCCGATCCCGATCCTGTTCTCTCCCTGTGCTGCGCAGCTGATCCCAATCCCGATGATCCCGACCCTGCTGTCCCTGCCTGTGCTCTGGGGCCGATCCCGATGATCCCAGTGATCCCAACCCCGCTCCCCTGCCCGTGGTCCGGGGCCGATCCCGATGATCCCAGTGATCCCAACCCCGCTGTCCCTGCCTGTGCCCTGGGGCCGATCCTGATGATCCCAGTGATCCCAACCCCGCTGTCCCTGCCTGTGCTCCGGGGCCGATCCCGATGATCCCAGTGATCCCAACCCCGCTGTCCCTGCCTGTGCTCCGGGGCCGATCCCGATCCTGTTCTCTCCCTGTGCTGCGCAGCTGATCCCAATCCCGATGATCCCGACCCTGCTGTCCCTGCCCGTGCTCTGGGGCTGATCCCGATGATGATGATGCTGATGATGATGATGCCGATGATGGTGATCCCGATGATGATGCCGATGCTGATGCTGATGATGTCCCTCTGTCCCGCAGTGTGCTGGTGTTCGGCGCGGTGGCGGCGGGGACGCCGGTGCTGCAGCGGTGCCGCGTGCCGGGCGCGGTGCCCGTGCTGTGCCTGCGGAGCAGCCCCGCGTTCCTGCTGGCCGGGCTGCAGGACGGCGCCGTGGCCGCCTTCCCCCGCAACCACGGTGAGCGCCCGGAAAACCCCGTGGGAATGGGGCAGGGGCTGCTGGGACATCACATCGGGATTGGGATAAATCCCCCTTTAGGATCAATCCCCCTTTAGGATAAATCCCCCTTTAGGATAAATTCCCCTTTGGGATGGATCCCCCTTTAGGATCAATCCCCCTTTAGGATAAATTCCCCTTTGGGATGAATCCCCCTTTAGGATATCCTGTTGGGTTTGGGATCAATTCCCTTTTAGGATCAATCCCCCTTTAGGATAAATTCCCCTTTAAGATATCCTATTGGGTTTGGGATAAATCCCCCTTTAGGATAAATTCCCCTTTGGGATAAATCCCCCTTTAGGATCAATCCCCCTTTAGGATAAATTCCCCTTTGGGATGGATCCCCCTTTAGGATAAATCCCCCTTTAGGATAAATTCCCCTTTAGGATAAATCCCCCTTTGGGATGGATCCCCCTTTAGGATAAATCCCCCTTTAGGATAAATTCCCCTTTAGGATATCCTATTGGGTTTGGGATCAATTCCCTTTTAGGATCAATCCCCCTTTAGGATAAATTCCCCTTAGGATATCCTATTGGGATTGGGATAAATCCCCCTTTAGGATCAATCCCCCTTTAGGATATCCTGTTGGGTTTGGGATCAATTCCCTTTTAGGATCAATCCCCCTTTAGGATAAATTCCCCTTAGGATATCCTATTGGGATTGGGATAAATCCCCCTTTAGGATAAATCCCCCTTTAGGATAAATTCCCCTTTGGGATGGATCCCCCTTTAGGATAAATCCCCCTTTAGGATCAATCCCCCTTTAGGATAAATTCCCCTTAGGATATCCTATTGGGATTGGGATAAATCCCCCTTTAGGATAAATCCCCATTTAGGAAATCCCACATGGATTGGGATGAGTCCCTGTTCAGGATACTCTATCGGGATTGGGATGGATCCCATTTAGGATATCCCACTGGGATTGGGATAAATCCCCCTTTAGGATCAATCCCCCTTTAGGATCAATCCCCCTTTAGGATAAATTCCCCTTTGGGATCAATCCCCCTTTAGGATAAATCCCCCTTTAGGATCAATCCCCCTTTAGGATATCCTGTTGGGTTTGGGATCAATTCCCTTTTAGGATCAATCCCCCTTTAGGATAAATTCCCCTTAGGATATCCCACTGGGATTGGGATAAATCCCCCTTTAGGATCAATCCCCCTTTAGGATAAATTCCCCTTTGGGATGGATCCCCCTTTAGGATAAATCCCCCTTTAGGATCAATCCCCCTTTAGGATAAATTCCCCTTTAGGATAAATCCTCCTTTAGGATAAATCCCCCTTTAGGATACATTCCCCTTTGGGATGGATCCCCCCTTTAGGATAAATCCCCCTTTAGGATAAATTCCCCTTTAGGATAAATCCCCCTTTAGGATCAATCCCCCTTTAGGATAAATCCCCCTTTAGGATACATTCCCCTTTAGGATAAATTGCCCTTTAGGATAAATCCCCCTTTAGGATAAATTCCCCTTTAGGATAAATTGCCCTTTAGGATAAATCCCCCTTTAGGATAAATTCCCCTTTAGGATAAATTGCCCTTTAGGATAAATCCCCCTTTAGGATAAATTCCCCTTTAGGATAAATCCCCCTTTAGGAAAAATTCCCCTTTGGGATAAATCCCCCTTTAGGATAAATTCCCCTTTAGGATAAATTCCCCTTTAGGATAAATCCCCCTTTAGGATAAATTCCCCTTCAGGATAAATCCCCCTTTAGGATAAATTCCCCTTTAGGATAAATCCTCCTTTAGGATAAATCCCCCTTTAGGATACATTCCCCTTTGGGATGGATCCCCCCTTTAGGATAAATCCCCCTTTAGGATAAATCCCCCTTTAGGATATCCTATTGGGTTTGGGATCAATTCCCTTTTAGGATCAATCCCCCTTTAGGATAAATTCCCCTTAGGATATCCCACTGGGATTGGGATAAATCCCCCTTTAGGATCAATCCCCCTTTAGGATAAATTCCCCTTTGGGATGGATCCCCCTTTAGGATAAATCCCCCTTTAGGATCAATCCCCCTTTAGGATAAATCCCCCTCAGGATATCCCACTGGGATTGGGATAAATCCCCCTTTAGGATAAATCCCCATTTAGGAAATCCCACATGGATTGGGATGAGTCCCTCCTGTTCAGGATACTCTATCGGGATTGGGATGGATCCCCATTTAGGATATCCCACTGGGATTGGGATAAATCCCCCTTTAGGATCAATCCCCCTTTAGGATAAATCCCCCTTTAGGATAAATTCCCCTTTGGGATCAATCCCCCTTTAGGATAAATCCCCCTTTAGGATAAATCCCCCTTTAGGATCAATCCCCCTTTAGGATAAATTCCCCTTTAGGATCAATCCCCCTTTAGGATATCCTGTTGGGTTTGGGATCAATTCCCTTTTAGGATCAATCCCCCTTTAGGATAAATCCCCCTTTAAGATATCCTATCAGGTTTGGGATGAATCCCTGTTTGGGATATCCTGTCAGGATTGGGATGAATCCCTGTTTGGGATGTCCTATTGGGATTGGGATAAATTCCCCTTTAGGATAAATCCCCCTTTAGGATATCCCACATGGATTGGGATAAATCCCCATTTAGGATATCCCGTTGGGATTGGGATAAATCCCCGTTTAGGATATTCCATTGGGATCAATTCCTATTTAGGATCCATATTTAGGATATCCCATCAGGATAAATCCCTTTTTAGAATAAATCCCCATTTAGGAGAATATCCCATGGGGGTGAATTCATATTTAGGATCAATATTTAGGATATCCTGTTGGGATTGGGATAAATCCCCACTTAGGACATCCCATTTAGGGTAAATCCCCATTTAGGATTTCCCATTTTGGATAAATCCCCATTTTTCCTTTGTTTTCCGAATATTTTCCCCTTCCCTTGGATCCAAACAAACTCATTTTGGGGGAAAACCTTGGGGAAATGGTCCTGGGGAGGGGCTGCTGCAAGATCCAGGGTGGGATCACAAGGAAAGGGAATTTTTGCCTTCCCAAAATTCCCAGTGTTAGGGCTGGAAATGGCATTGGTCCCCACCACCTCCCCCAGGTGGAAAATTCCCTTTATTCCCTGGATTTTGGGGTCATTTTCCTGGGATTTGGCTCAGGCTGAGGTCCCATCCTGCTGCGATCCCTATTCTGCAGGAATTCCTGGGTTGGGAAATTCCCTGTTTTCATCACTAGGGGGTTGGGGAGAGCCGGGAATCTGGCGGAATTTTTGGACGCAATTCCAGATTTTCTCCAGGAAAAGCTGCAGGAAGCAGCACCTGTTTGAATCCTGAGCCACCCAATCCCCCTAAACAGGGATTTTTGGGATTGTGCCCATCCCCTTTCCCAAATAATGGCAACGCTGGGAGCCAATTAAAGGGATTTAATTAATTTTATTTGATTAAACAGCAGCCACAGGGGGGAGTTCTTAACCTCATCCTGATTTTTTTGGGAAAAATGAGCTTCCCCGGAATTGCTCCTTTTCCCTGGAAATTGGGATATGCTGGGAGCAGGGCTTGGAGCATCCAAAGGCTCCAAGTTCCTGGGATGTGAGGGTTTGGATACAAAAACATGGATTGGGAATAAAAAGAGGGAAAGTGATGATGGATCGGAGCCTCTGGCTGTGGATTCATCCTGATCCAGCTGCTTCCAGATCCTCGGGATTGGGCCTGGAGTGGAGCGAATCCGTTTAAAAAAATGGAATTTGGGCTTCGGCAAGGAGCCCTCAGGGTGGAGGTGGCCGCTCCTTCCCTGCTCCAGTGCCGTGTGCAGTGGGAAAAGGGAATTTTGGGAATGTTGGGAAGTGGGAATGACCCTCCTGGTGACCCCTGGGGGAGCTCAGCTGCACCTGGAGCTTCCCGGCTGTGCCGAGTTCCCTGTTTTCCCTTCTCCCTGTTATCCCATTCCATGTGTGCTCAGCATTCCCTGTTTTCCCTGTTATCCCATTCCATGGGTGCTCAACATTCCCTGTTTTCCCTGTTATCCCATTCCATGGGTGCTCAACATTCCCTGTTTCTGTTACCCTGTTCCGTGTGTGCTGAGCATTCTGTGTTTTTCCTGTTACCCTGTTCCCTTTTATCCCAATCCGTTATCCCGTGCCCTGTAGTTATCCCATTGTCCGTCACCCCATTTCCTGTTATCCCATTCCGTTATCCCATCTCATGGTATCCCATTCCCTCTTATTCTGTTGACCTTATCCTATCTCATGTTATCCCATTCCCTGTTATCCCATTCCATGTGTGCTCAGCATTCCCCGTTTTCCCTGTTATCCCCTTCCGTGTGTGCTCAGCATTCCCTGTTTTCCCTTACCCTGTTCCATGTGTGCTGAGTGTTCTGTGTTTTTCCTGTTATCCCGTTCCCTTTTATCCTCATCCCCGTTATCCCGTTCCCTGTTGTTATCCTGTTCCCCGTCCCCTGGTATCCCATTCCATTATCCCATTCCCTGTTATCCTATTCCTCATTTTCCCATTCCGATATCCCATTCCGTTATCCCATCTCACATTATCCCATTCTGTTATCCCATTCCGTTATCCCATTCCACATTTTCCCATTCTGTTATCCCATTCCCTTATCCCATCCCACATTATCCCATTCCCTGTTATTCTGTTGATGTTATCCTGTTCCATGTTTTCCTGTTCCCTGTTATCCCATTCCCTGACCCCATTCCCGGTGATCCCATTCCCAGAGGGTTTATGAGACGTGGGCGCAGTGTGGATGTTCTGGGTGGGGTCAGAGCCCATTCCTGACCCCGTTCCTGACCCCATTCCCGCTGGTCCCGTTCCCAGAGGGTTTAAGGGACACAGGCTTGTTGTGGATGCTCTGGGTGGGGTCGGGGCCCATTCCTGACCCCATTCCTGCTGATCCCATTCCCGCTGATCCCATTCCCAGAGGGTCTGTGGGACACGGGCTCAGTGCAGATGCTCCGGGTGGGGTCGGGGCCCATCCCTGACCCCATTCCTGACCCCATTTCTGCTGATCCCGTTCCCAGAGGGTCTGTGGGACGCGGACTCGGTGCGGGTGCTCCAGGTGGGGCCGGGCCCATCCCTGACCCTGTTCCTGACCCCATTCCTGCTGATCCCGTTCCCAGAGGGTCTGTGGGACGCGGACTCAGTGCAGATGCTCTGGGTGGGGTCGGGGCCCATTCCTGACCCCATTCCTGACCCCATTCCTGACCCCATTCCCGACCCCATTCCCACTGATCCCGTTCCCAGAGGGTCTGTGGGACACGGGCTCCATGCAGATGCTCTGGGTGGGGCCGGGCCCATTCCTGACCCCATTCCTGACCCCATTCCCGCTGATCCCATTCCCAGAGGGTCTGTGGGACACGGGCTCCATGCAGGTGCTGCAGGTGGGGCTGGGGCCCATCCCTGACCCCGTTCCTGACCCCATTCCCGCTGATCCCGTTTCCAGAGGGTTTAAGGGACACAGGCTTGTTGTGGATGCTCTGGGTGGGGTCGGGGCCCATTCCTGACCCCGTTCCTGACCCCATTCCCGCTGATCCCATTCCCAGAGGGTCTGTGGGACACGGGCTCCATGCAGGTGCTGCAGGTGGGGTCGGGGCCCATCCCTGACCCCGTTCCTGACCCCGTTCCCGCTGATCCCGTTCCCAGAGGGTCTGTGGGACACAGGCTCCATGCAGGTGCTGCAGGTGGGGCCAGGCCCATTCCTGACCCCGTTCCTGACCCCATTCCCGCTGATCCCGTTCCCAGAGGGTCTGTGGGACGCGGACTCGGTGCAGGTGCTCCAGGTGGGGCCGGGCCCCGTGCGGGCGCTGCTGGTGCTGGAGGAGTCGCTCTGGGCCAGCTCCCAGAACCTCGTCAGCGTCCTGGGAACACCCGAGCTGCAGAACCAGGTACGGGAACGGCGGGAACGGGAATGGGGATGGGGATGGGAGTTGGAATGGGAATGGGAATGGGAATGGGAATGGGAATGGGAATGGGAATGGGGATGGGAATGGGTAATGGTGAATGGGGACAGGAATGGGAAGGGGGAATGGGGATAGGAATGGGAATGAGGAATGGGGATGGGAATGGGAATGGGGATGGGAATGGGAATGGGAATGGGAATGGGAATGGGAATGGGAATGGGGATGGGGATAGGGATAGGGATAGGGATGGGAGCGGGAACAATGGGAACGGAATCGGGAATGGGGATAGGGATGGGAGCAGGAACAGGAACTGGATTGGGAATGGGGATAGGGATGGGAGTGGGGATGGGAACAAGAATGGAAGTGGGAATGGAAATGGGAACGGGAATGAGAACAGGAACAGGAAGAAGAATGGGAATGGGAGCGGGAATGGGAATGGGAGTGGAAACAGGAATGGGATCAGGAATGGGTATGGGAATAGGAACAGGAAGAGGAAGAAGAATGGGAGTGGGAGTGAGAATGGGAATGGGAGCAGGAACAGGAATGGGAGTGGGAATAGGAATGGAAACGGGAACAGGAATGAGAAGAGGAAGAGGAAGAAGAATGGGGATGGGTGTGGGAATGGAAATAGAAACAGGAATGGGATTGGGAATGGGTACAGGAACGGGAATGGGAGTGGGAACGGGAACGAGGATGGGATCAGGAATGGGTATGGAAATGGGAACAGGAAGAGGAAGAAGAATGGGAGTGGGAATGGGAATGGGAACAGGAACAGGGGAACAGTGGGAATGGGAAGGGGATGGGGAAGAGGAATGGGAAAAAGCCCTGGAAGGAGCTTGGAGTGGGGCTGGATTCTGGCAGGGGGGGCTGGGAGCTGAATTCCTGGTGGAGCACTGTGCTCCCAGAGCAGGAATTCTGGGAAATCTGGGAATGTCGGGAATATTGGTAATACCAGGAATGTTGGGGATCCCCCAGTACCATTTTGAGGCACACCCCAGCCCCTCAGTGGCCATCATGCTGATGGTGCAAATGGTCAGCGGGATCCGGATGGCCTCCATCCACCTGTTCCTGGGGATTGTAGGAATTGTGGGAATTCTGGGAATGTCAGTAACCCTGGGAATGTTGGGAACCCCCAGCACTGTTTCGAGGCGCACCCCGACCCCGCGGCGGCGGTGACGCTGATGGTGCGGGCGGGCAGCGGGGTCTGGATGGCCTTTGCCGAGGGCTCCTCCATCCGCCTGTTCCACACCGAGACCCAGGAGCACCTCCAGGAGATCAACGTGGCCACCAGGACCACCCTGCTGCTGCCCGGTGAGCAATTAACCCTTAATTAGGGTCGTTAATTAATGATCCAGGGGGAATCGGGGAATGGGACCACCCTGCTGCTGCTGCCCGGTGAGCAGTTAATGATTGATTAGGGTAATTAATTAATAGATCCGTGAGGAATCAAGAAGTGGGACCTCCCTGCTGCCCAGTGAGAGCCCAGTCAGCGCTAGCGAGGGGTGGGAATTAATTTTTGAATCCATAGGGAATTAGGGAATGGGACCCTCCTGCTGCTCAGTGGGATACTAATTAACAGCTAATGAGGGGGATTAATTAAAAGATCCAAGGGGAATCAGGGAATGGGGCACCTTAGGGGGTCCCACCAGGATCTGCGGCTTTCCCAAGGAACAGGGCAGGGATGGAGCTGGGCAGGAATTGTGTCCCACGATCCCACCCCTGGATCCCAACTTCATGCCCTGATCCCTTCCCTGGATCCCACATTTGTTCCGTGATCCCACCCCTGGATCCCAACTTTGTCCAGCGATCCCATCCGTGTCCCCCATCCCTGTCCCACTCCAGGTTATCCCAGCCTCATTCCCACTCCAGGTTATCCAGCCTCATTCCCACTCTCTCTCTGCATTATCCCAACCTCATTCCCACTCCACAGCTCCATAACCCCTTCATTAGTTCTGAGCACCAGACTTGGGTAATTCCCTGGTTTTTCCCCTTTTCCCTCTTTTTCCAGACGTGTCTGATATCCCGATTTCCCAATATCCCTCCCATCCCTGGATTCGTGGGCAGGAATGTTGGGATTAAATCCATTTGAACTCCTGCTCCCAAACCCTTTGGAATGTGGCAGCTCCTCCATGAGCCACAGCGCTGTGGATTTATCGATTTCTCCGAATTGATCACTTTCCTTGGATTCGTCTTTCCCTGGATTTCTCTCTTTCCCTGAGTTAACCTTTCCCTGGATTTATCACTTTCCTTGGATTCGTCTTTCCCTGGATTTCTCTCTTTCCTTGAATTTCTCACTTTCCCTGGATTTATCGCTTTCCCAACTCCCGCTAACTCCTTCCCATGAAATCCTCATTTCCTGTTGGAATCTTGCTTTTCTCCCACTTCTTCTTTTTCCTCTCTTGATTCCTTTCTATTCCCAGCACTCCCCTCTGGGTATGGATCTGCTGGGATCTTCCTGAGGCCGATCCCTATGGAAACCTCATGGCCAGTCAGGATCTGGGCCGTGGGAATTCTCCCTGATCCCGGTTTTTCCCGGCTTTTCCCGCTGCAGGGCAGAAGCTCGTGCGCGTCACCAGCCTCCTGCTGTGCCAGGGCTCGCTCTGGGTGGGGACGGATCTGGGAATCATCGTCCTGCTGCCCGTGCCGCGCCTGGAGGGCATCCCGAAAATCACCGGTGAGCTTCCCGGGAAAGCGGCGATGTTCCTGGAGAAACAGCACCAATCCCGGAGAAACGGCGCTGTTCCCAAAAGACAACACCATTCCCAAAAAATGGCTTTATTCCCAAAAGGCGTCGCCGTTCCCAAAAAACAGTGCCCATTCCCAAAAAGCAGTGCCGTTCCTAAAAACCAGCATTGTTCCCAAAACCTGGCGTTGTTCCCAAAAAAAGCACCATTCCCAAAAACCAGTGTTGTTCCCAAAAAATGGCTTTGTTCCCAAAAAACAGTGCCCATTCCCAAAAAACAGTGCCCATTCCCAAAAAACAGTGTCATTCCCGGAAAACAATGCCATTCCCTAAACACAGTGCCATTCCCAGCCTGCTCCCAGCCTATTCCCAGCCTGTTCCCAGCCCATTTCCAGCTCATTCCCATCTTGTTCCCATCCCAATCCCATTGTTTCCATTCACAACCCATTCCCAACCATTCCCAGCTTATTCCCAGCTCATTCCCATCCCAATCTCGCTGTTCCTATTCCCAGCCCATTCCTTGGCTGTTTCTGTTCCCATCCTGCTGTTTCTGTTCCCATTCCCAGTCTCATTCCCATCTCAGTCCCACTATTTCTGTTCCTATCCTGCTGTTTCTGTTCCCAGCCCATTTCTGGCCCATTCCCAGACTCATTCCCATCCCAATCCCACTGTTTCTGTTCTCATCCTGCTGTTTCTGTTCCCAGCCCATTTCTGGCCCATTCCCAGGCTCATTCCCATCTCAATCCCACTGTTTCTGTTCCCATCCTTCTCTTTCCATTCCCGTTCCCATCCTGATCCCACTGTTTGTGTTCCATCCCACTGTTTCTCTTCCCAGCCCATTTCTGGCCCATTCCCAGACTCATTCCCATCCCAATCCCACTGTTTCTGTTCCATCCCACTGTTTCTGTTCCCAGCCCATTTCTGGCCCATTCCCAGACTCATTCCCATCCCAATCCCACTGTTTCTGTTCTCATCCTGCTGTTTCTGTTCCCAGCCCATTTCTGGCCCATTCCCAGCCCATTCCCAGACTCATTCCCATCCCGATCCCGCTGTTTCTGTTCCCATCCCACTGTTCCCGTTCCCATCCTGATCCCGCTGTTTTCCAGGGAAGGGGATGGTGTCCCTGAACGGCCACGCCGGCCCCGTGCAGTTCCTGGCGCTGGCTCTGAGCACTTTGGCCCCCGACGCCCTCCGGGCCGAGCAGGACGAGCCCGACGAGGCCGAGGAGGAGAAATCCCCGGATCCCGAGGGGCTCCAGCCGCGGGAAATGCGGAAAAAAGGGATTTTGTTACAATACCGGCTGCGCTCCACATCCCACCTGCCCGGCCAGCTGCTCTCCGTGCGGGAAGCAGCACCAGGAACGCCGGGAACGCCGGGACACGCCGAGGAGGACGGATCCATCTACGAGCTGGCCGACGATCCCGACGTGTGGGTGCGGAGCCGGCCGTGCTCCCGGGATTCTTCCCGCAAGGAAATCTCCTCCGTGGCCATCGTCTCCGGAGGCCGCGGGTACCGGGATTTCCGTGCGGAATCCACGCGCCGCTCCGGAGCCACCGACAGCTCCCTGCTCATCTGGCAGCTCCCGCTGGCGCTCTGAGCCCGCCCGGAATTCCCGAATTTCCTACCTCAGGAGTCCCCCGAATTCCCGGGAGCGGCGCTCGAGCCGCTGCGAGGAAAAAAAACTGGGAAAAACGCGGGATTCTCCAGCAGATCCAGCAGATCTGGAGTTGGGAGCGGCGAGGTTTTCCCGGTTTCCCTGCGTGTGTGTGTGTGTGTGTGGGTAATCCCTAGAGATAGAAATCCCTGGATTATAAATAGGATGTAAATTATTACCTGTAAAAAGAAGGAATCTGTATATATTGGGAATGCCGGGAAGAGCGGGAGCAGCTCCCGAAAAAGCGGCTTCGGCTGCAATATCCACTCCTGTTCCCAACTGGGAATTTGAGGATCTTCCGTACTGGAATCCCCTGGATTTGGGAGCCGAGCCCGCTCGGCTTCCCGAGGAAAGGAAAACAGGGGGAGCGTGGAAATAAATCCCATAGGAATGGCCGTGGTTTCCTTGGTTTGTGGATTCGGGGCTTTTCTGGGATTTGGGAGCAGCATTCCAAGGGTTCTGCTTCCCTGGGAATGCTCCAGGATAGGGCTTGGAGCAGCCTGGGAATGCAGGTTTCCAGTGCAATGGGATGAGCTTCCAGATGATTCCATCCTGGAATTCTGGGTTTCTGATGCACCGCCCTGGAGCTGTACATCCTAAAAATCAGGTAAAAACGCCCAAAATTTCCTCTTTTCCCACTGGGAATGGGGTGGGATGGAGGGAAAATCCATCCCTTGTTCCTCTACTTCTGCCCTCTCCATCGGCACCAGAAAAATCCCAGCCCAGGGAGTTGGGAACTCCTCCTAGGACTGGATCCATTCCTGTCTGTAACAGGAATTCCATGGGAGCATCCCAGTGATGGGATGGATATTCCTGAGCCCTGGAATGGGAAATGCTGATGGATATTCCATCTTCATCCCAACCCCCTCAGGGATATTCCCTCCTCATCCCAACCCTCTCAGGGATATTCCATCCAATCTCATCCCAACCCTCTCAGGGACATTCCCTCCTCATCCCAGCCCTCTCAGGGATTCTCCATCCTCATCCCAACCCTCTCAGGGATGTTCCCTTCATCCCAACCCTTTCAGGGACATTCCTTCCTCATCCCAGCCCTCTCAGGGATTCTCCATCCTCATCCCAACCCTCTCAGGGATGTTCCCTTCATCCTCATCCCAACCATTTCAGGGATATTCCGTCTTCATCCCAACCCTCTCCGGAATATTCCCTCCAACCTCATCCCAACCCTCTCAGGGAAATTCCATCCTCATCCCAACCCTCTCAGGGATATTTCCCTCTCCTTGTCCCAACAATTTCAGGGACATTCCCTCCTCATCCCAACCCTCTCAGGGATATTCCATCCTCATCCCAACCCTCTCAGGGATATTCCATCCTCATCCCAACCCTCTCAGGGATATTCCATCCTCATCCCAACCCTCTCAGGGATATTCCCCTCTCCTTCTCCCAGCCCTTGCTGCATCCTTGGAATCCAGGGAGCAGCTGCCGCCCCCATGGGGCCGATCCAGCTCCAGGGGCCAAAACGATCCCAAATAAAAGTGGATTTGCTGCTCCTGCTCCCTCCGAGCCGTGCACTGAACCAGATTGTCCGATGCCAGTGCTGCTTTTCCCACATTTCCCATTCCAGGCTGGGAATTGGGGTCAGGGGTTGATTCCAGGGCAGGCCCCGCTCCTGCCTGCCCCGGGGCTCCCGTGTTGGGCACCAGCTGCGCCGCCTGCCTTGGGGACATCAGGTGGCATCGAGTGACACTCGGAGGCTTTGGATGCCTCACCCCGGCACGGCTCAGCTGCTCCGGGTGCCGGAGAGCTGGGAATGCTCCGGATCCAGGGATTTCATGGTCTGATTCCTGCGCACAAACACCGCAGCGGCCCCGGCTAAAAATAATCAACGTTGGCTGCATTCGGAGCTGATTGATGAGCTCTGCAGGCGGCAGCGGCTCCTGGGAATTCCGTGGGATGAGGGCTTGGAAATGGGACTCGTGAGGGCTCATCTCGTTTGGAAAAACTTCCCAGGATTTCAATGTGGGTAGATTGAGAGCAGAGCAAATTCTAGGGGAGAAATCCAGGAATATTTCACCCCTAAGGTGGGCAGAGCTTCTTGGTATTTCCTGCAAGGAGGGGTAATTCCATACTTCCCATGCATGGAGAGGTTGGAATGTCCATGACTTGTGAGCGTTCATCCCCTTCGGAAAACCTTCCCAGGATTTCCAGTATGGGTAAATAGGGAGCAGAGCCAATTCTAGGGGAGAAATCCAGGAATATTTCACCCCCAAGGTGGGCAGAGCCTTCCCTGCCTTCCATGCAAGGAGGGAGTGGAATCTGCAACTCTGGGGGCTCATCCCGTTTGGAAAAAGTTTCCTGGGTTTCCAGTGTGGGTAAATAGGGAGCAGAGCCAATTCTAGGGGAGAAATCCAGGAATATTTCACCCCCAAGGTGGGCAGAGCTTCTGGGTGTTCCATACAAGGAGGGGTAATTCCATATTTGCCATGCATGGAGGTGTTGGAGTGTCCATGACTTGTGGGGGCTCATCCCCTTTGGAAAAACTTCCCAGGATTTCCAGTGTGGGTAAATAGGGAGCAGAGCCAATTCTAGGGGAGAAATCCAGGAATATTTCACCCCCAAGGTGGGCAGAGCTTCTTGGTATTTCCTGCAAGGAGGGGTAATTCCATACTTCCCATGCATGGAGAGGTTGGAATGTCCATGACTTGTGAGCGCTCATCCCCTTCGGAAAACCTTCCCAGGATTTCCAGTATGGGTAAATAGGGAGCAGAGCCAATTCTAGGGGAGAAATCCAGGAATATTTCACCCCAAATGTGGGCAGAGCCTTCCCTACCTTCCATGCGAGGGGCTGGAAACTCTGGGGGCTCATCCCGTTTGGAAAATGTTTCCTGGATTTCCAGTGTGGGTAAATAGGGAGCAGAGCCAATTCTAGGGGAAATATCCAGGAATATTTCACCCCCAAGGTGGGCAGAGCTTCTGGGTGTTCCATACAAGGAGGGGTAATTCCATATTTGCCATTCATGGAGGGGTTGGAGTGTCCATGACTTGTGGGGGCTCATCCCCTTTGGAAAAACTTCCCAGGATTTCCAGTGTGGGTTCACAGAAGCAAAGCCAATTTGAGAGGAGAAATCCAGAAATATTTCACCCCCAAGGTGGGCAGAGCCTTCCCTGCCTTTTGTGTAAGGAGGGGCTGGAATCTGAGACTCACGGGGGCTCATCCCGTTTGGAAAACCTTCCCTGGATTTCCAGTATGGGTAAGTAGGGAGCAGAGCCAGTTCTAGGGGAGAAATCCAGGAATGTTTCACCCCTCAGGTGGGTTATGAAAGAGTTTGTGTAGCTTCCATACAAGGAGAGGTTGGAAACTGGAGTGTCTGAGACTCGTGGAGGCTCATCCCCTTTGGAAAACCTTCCCAGGATTTCCAGTATGGGTTCCTAGAGAGCAGAGACAGTTTCAGGGAAGAAATCCAGGAGTATTTTGCCCTCGGATAACTCTTTCCCCTTCCTTGAGCAGGATTTGCCCTTCCCAAGTTTTCCAATCCCTGCTGAGCAGATCCCTGTCCTGCTCATCCCAACTCACCCCAGTTCTCCATGCTCTCCTGGGATGCAGAGGAAATTCCAAGGATTTTCCTCCTGGCTGCTCTTCCCAAGGAAGCACTTCCATGTGAACTCCTCTCTGGCTCCATCCGTGTGCTGGTGGGAACTGGGGATGGGAAAGATGGACATGGAACATTCCAGGTGTGGTGGGAACTGGGGATGGGAAAGATGGACATGGAACATTCCAGTCTGATGGGAACTGGGAATGGAAAAGATCAACATGGATTGCTCTGGGTGTGGTGGGAACTGGGAATGGAAAAGATGGACATGGAACATTCCAGGTGTGGTGGGAACTGGGGATGGGAAAGATGGACATGGAACATTCGAGTCTGATGGGAACTGGGAATGGAAAAGATTGACATGGATTGCTCTGGGTGTGGTGGGAACTGGGGATGGAAAAGACGGACACAGAATATTCCAGGTGTGGAGGGAACTGGGGATGGGAAAGATGGACATGGAGCATTCCAGGTGTGGTGAGGACTGGGGATGGGAAAGATGGACATGGAACATTCCAGGTGTGGTGGGAACTGGGAATGGGAAAGATGGACATGGAACATTCCAGGTGTGGTGAGGACTGGGGATGGGAAAGATGGACATGGGACACTCCAGTCTGACGGGAACTGGAGATGGAAAAGATGGACATGGAACGCTCCAGGTTTTGTTCCTGGGATCTGGAGCTGCTGGGAAGAGTTTTTCAAGTTTCCGGATCCGAGGCAGCTGCCTCAATCAGGGATCATTGTTCCCTGCTCTTCCTGGGAATTGGGCTCTGCCAGCAAAGGGTGCCAAGGGGAGAAGCTGAGGGAGCTGGGAACATTCCAGATCCTGCTCCGGCTCTGGAGTCCAACCTCATCCCCTGAGCTCACTGGAAAAGCCTTTCCTGCCCCAAAATGCCTCTCCTGAAGGATCTTTTGGATGTGGAGCAGCTCCACAGGGCAGGATGTGGATCCTTGGGTGTGAGACAGACATCCCACATTCCATTGGACATCCCACGTTCCATTGGCTATCCCACATTCCATTGGACATCCCACGTTCCATGGGACATCCCGCATTCCGTGGGACATCCCACATTCCATTGTCTATCCCACAATCCATTGGACATCCCACGTTCCATGGGACATCCCGCATTCCGTGGGACATCCCCCATTCTATTGGCTATCCCACATTCCATCCTACTCCTGCCCACTGGCTTGGGCTTTGCAGGGAATTCAACGGAGCTGCTGCTGAGGCTTTTTTGGGTTATTTTTGTCTCATTCCTTAAGGAAAAGGGAGGTGGATTAATCATCCCTGGATTTTCCTGCTCCAGGCCGGAGTCCTCCCGTCTTTATTTCCCTGTCACTCCCATCTCCCCCAAAACCAGCTTAGAGCCGGTGCCTGTCCAAGCTTAAACTCCCCCAGAGGCTTATCCCACCGGATTCCTGGTTTTTGACAACCCTCTCAGCGCTCCGCAGCTCCCTCTTCCCAAGATAATGGGATTAATTACAGCTGGATTTGTGTTCCCTGCGCTGGGTTTGAAGGAACCACTTGGAAACGCTGACGGCTTCGCCTTCCCCCTCCTTCTCCCTCCGGATTTGGGCTCTGGAATCGCTTCCCTTGGAGCTGGTGAGTGACCAGGAGGTTGGGAGATGATGAGGAAGCAGCAAGGCCAGGAGATGTGGGATTCCAGGGATTTTGGGAAGCTGGGCTGAGGAAAAAGCGATGGTGGTGCTGGAAGGGGATGTTGGAATGGTGGCCGTGGTGGAATGGTGGATGTTGGAATGATGGTCACTCTGGAAGGGGATGTTGGAATGGTGGCCATGTTGGAATGATGAATGCTGGAATGGTGGATGTTGGGATGATGGGTATTGGAATGATGGCCATGGTGGAATGGTGGCCATGTTACAATGATGGCCATGGTGGAATGGTGGCCATGTTACAATGATGGCCATGGTAGAATGGTGGCCATGTTACAATGATGGCCATGGTGGAATGGTGGCCATGTTACAATGATGGCCATGGTAGAATGGTGGCCATGTTACAATGATGGCCATGGTGGAATGGTGGCTGTGTTGGAATGATGGCCATGGTGGAATGGCGGATGTTGGAATGATGAATGTTGGTATGGTGGCCATGTTGGAATGGTGGATGTTGGGATGATGGATATTGGAATGATGGCCATGGTGGAATGGTGGCCATGTTGGAATGATGGATGTTGGCATGATGGCCATAGTGGAATGATGATTGTTGGAATGGTGGATGTTGGGATGATGGATATTGGAATGGCGGCCATGCTGCAATGGTGGATGTTGGGATGGTGGCCATGTTGGAATGACAGATGTTGGGATGATGGATGCTGGAATGATGGACACAGTGGAATGGGATGTTGGAGCCATGGGTGTTGGAATGATGGCCATGGTGGAAAGGGGATGTTGAAATTACAGCCATGGTGGAAGGGGATGTTGGAATCATAGCCGTGCCACTGGCCAAAGCCAACACATAACGATGATGGCCCCATAGCAAACCCATAGTGATGCTGATCCCAAATATCCCATTGGGATAAGGAGTCAGGTGCTGCAACAAACCCTCATCCCAATCCTTGGGAATGTTGCAGACCCCAGCCCATCATGGTGCCTGACCCCATGGCAAACCCACAGTGGAGGAAATCCTTAACAACGTCAATCTCAAGCAGCCCATTGGGATCCAAACCCTCATCCCAACCCTTGGGAATGCTGGATCTGGGACCAGACCCCAGCCCATCATGGTCCTTGACCCCATGGCAAACCCACAGTGGAGGAAACCCCCAACAATGTCAATCTCAAGCAGCCCATTGGGATCCAAACCTTCATCCCAGTCCTTGGGAATGCTGGATCCATGACCAGAAACCAGCCTGTCATGGTGCCTGACCCCATGGCAAACCCCCAGTGGAGGAAACCCATAGCTGATGTCAATCCCAACCGCCCCATTGGGATCCAAACCCTCATCCCAGTCCTTGGGAATGCTGGATTGGTGACCAGACCCCAGCCCATCATGGTTTCTGACTCCATGGCAAACCCACAGTGGAGGAAACCCCCAACAATGTCAATCCCAAACACCCCATTGGGATCCAAACCCTCATCCCAGTCCTTGGGAATGCTGGATTGGTGACCACACCCTAGCCCATCATGGTTTCTGACTCCATGGCAAACCCACAGTGGAGGAAACCCATAACTGATGTCAATCCCAAACACCCCATTGGGATCCAAACCCTCATCCCAATCCTTGGGAATGCTGGATCTGTGACCAGACCCCAGCCCATCACAGTGCCTGACTCCATGGCAAACCCACAATGGAGGAAACCCATAATGATGTCAATCCAGACCACCCCATTGGGATCCAAACCCTCATCCCAATCCTTGGGAATGCTGGATCCATGACCAGAAACCAGCCCGTCATGGTGCCTGACCCCATGGCAAACCCCCAGTGGAGGAAACCCCCAACGATGTAAATCCAGACCACCCCATTGGGATCCAAACCCTCATCCCAGTCCTTGGGAATGCTGGATTGGTGACCAGACCCCTGCCCATCACGGTGCTTGACCCCATGGAAAACCCACAATGGAGGAAACCCCCAACAATGTCAATCCCAACCACCCCATTGGGATAAAGGACTGTGTGCTGCACCAATCTCTCCTCCCAACCCTTGGGAATGTTGGACCACAGCCCCCCAAGCCCTGGGGGTGGGACAAACCCATCCCCAGGACACCCTGGACCTCCGGGATGTCTGAGCCCCTCTTCACCCCCACCCTTGAGCATTAATTGTATGCTAATTACCTTCTCATTAAGGCTCCAGGCCAGGCTCTTTCCCAGCTCCACCACGGATTTGGGCAGCTGGGAGGAGGTTGGGAGGTCCATCCCTAATTCCAGGCCTGCGTGAGCACCCCCCATTAGAGTAATTAGCCGTGCTAACGAGGAGCTGTGATGTTTTATGCATGGCGCCTAATTTTACTCCGGCAAGCTCCCGCTAAATTTAACTCCATTAATCATTGATTCCCGAGGGGCCGGATCCCTGATTGGCGTCACATGGATTAGGGCAGGAAAGGGATTTAAAATAAACCCCCCTCGCCCTTCTCCTGCGGGAGACGGAGCCACCGGTCCTTGGATGAGTCTGGAATGTGGCTGGAAGGCGTCGCTCCTTTCCTGGCTTTCTTGGTGCTGTTTTCTGGGAAAAAGCAGAGAAACAAAAGCATTGTGGGATCATTTCCCTCTCCCCGTTCCCAATCCCAGTTTTCTTGGTTGTGTTTACGCAGCAGAGCCGTCAGTGTTTAATTTTTTTTATTGCGGGCTCCAAGAGTTTATGGGGCAATTCCCAGATTTCCTTGATGAATTCCCAAGGGTTGGGAGCCGCTGGTTGGTCCTGCATCACTCAACCCGTCTGGATGCCGGCGGATCCATCAATCCCCACCGTGGACATTGGAATTCCTCAAGGAGCTTGAGGACAAGCCTCAAGTCCCTTTGGTGTCCAGCTGCTCCCAGTTTTCTCCCATTCCCTAATGAAAAAAATCCCCCTCATTATTTCAGAGTCACTGGATTTTAAGGGGTTTCTCCCCCTTCCTTAACCCCATCCCTGCAGTATTCCAAGGATTTGGACCATTCCCACCCCTGCTGCTCAGGGATGAGGATTTGGGAGCTGTCCATGAGCCTCTTCCAGCAGGTGGAGCCACCAAAATTCAGATGTTTAGATCTGAGCTTCCATGTCCTGGGATGGGGGGAAAATTGGGATTGGGGAGTCTGAGCTTCCATGTCCTGGGGTGGGGGGAAAATTTGGATTGGGGAGCCTGAGCTTCCATGTCCTGGGATGCAGGGACACTGGGATTTAGGGGGACATTGGGATTTGGGGGAACACTGGGACCTGGGTGGGGGTCTGAGCATCAAAATCCCAGCCTGGGGTG
The DNA here is from genome assembly GCA_031885435.1 of Passerculus sandwichensis. Taxonomy (NCBI): domain Eukaryota; kingdom Metazoa; phylum Chordata; class Aves; order Passeriformes; family Passerellidae; genus Passerculus; species Passerculus sandwichensis. The sequence goes on along the minus strand of CM063153.1, from coordinate 3,958,609 downwards.
GGGGGGCTCCTGGGATCTGGGTTGTCCAAAAATCCAGGTCCTGAACTGTGGGGACAGTGGGATTTAGGGGGGACACTGGGACATGGGGATCTGAGCATCCTTGTCCTGGAATGGAGTGGAACATTGGGATTGAGGGATCTGAACATCCAAGTCTTGGACTGGGGGGGGACACGGAGATTTGCGGGAACATTGGGATTTGAGGGAATATTGGGATTCAGGGGAACATTGGATCAGGGGTCTCCGAACATCAAAATCCCGGCCTGAGGGGCGATTCTGGGATCTGGGTTGTCCAAACATCCAAACCCTGGACTGTGGGGACATTGGGATTTAGGGGGGACATTGGGACATGGGGGTCTGAGCATCCCTGTTCTGGAATTGGGGGGGGGACATTGGGATTGAAGGATCTGAACATGCAAGTCCTGGACTGGGGGGGGGGACACTGAGATTTATGGGAACATTGGGATTTGAGGGAACATTGGGATTCAGGGAAACATTGGGTCAGGAGTCTACAAGCATCAAAATCCCGGCCTGAGGGGCGATTCTGGGATCTGGGTTGTCCAAACATCCAAACCCTGGACTGTGGGGACAGTGGGATTTAGGGGGGACACTGTGACATGGGGGTCTGAGCATCCTTGTCCTGGAATTGGGGGGAAACATTGGGATTGAGGGATCTGAACATGCAAGTCCTGGACTGGGGCGGACATTGGGATTTGAGGGAATATTGGGATTCAAGGGAACATTGGATCAGGAGTCTCCAAGCATCAAAATCCCGGCCTGAGTGGGGGGATTCTGGGATCTGGGTTGTCCAAACGTCCAAACCCTGGATTGTGGGGACAGTGGGATTTAGGGGGGACACTGTGACATGGGGGTCTGAGCATCCCTGTTCTGGAATTTGGGGGGGGACATTGGGATTGAGGGATCTGAACATGCAAGTCCTGGACTGGGGGGACACTGAGATTTGCGGGAACATTGGGATTCAGGGAAACATTGGGTCAGGAGTCTACAAGCATCAAAATCCCAGCCTGAGGGGCAATTCTGGGATCTGGGTTGTCCAAAATCCAGGTCCTGAACTGTGGGGACAGTGGGATTTAGGGAGGACATTGGATCAGGGGGCTCTGAGCATCCCAATCCTGGCCTGGGGGATTACTGGGACCTGGAGTTGTCCCAGTATCCAAATCCTGGATTAAAGGACATCAGGATTTGGGGGTTCTGAGCATCCCAGTCCTGGATCAGGGGGACATCAGGACCTGAAATTGCCGAGTTTTCCTCCCAGGCAGGTGAAAAATGAAGGAGAAACGGGAAAACCGGAGCCAAGTCCGGGCTGGGATCGCGTCTTCCCGAGGCACAGATGGAGCAATTAGAGGACAAATCCTTCCTGGGGCTGATCCCACTCCAGGAACGCAAACACTTCCACGGGGGGTCCTTTCCTGGCTTTCTGAGACTGCTGGAAATCCAAACCTGTAATTCCTTGATGGAAATGGGATATTCGGGTACTTGAGATGGTTACGAAAACAACGGAAAACATGAAAAAAGAGCATTTCCCACCTGCAAAATTCCCGGGGGCCAGCAGGCTGGGAGCCAAAAATCTCGGGAAAAATGAATATCCAGGCGTGTCATTACCCAGCCCAGGTGGATTTGGGATTTGGGAAGCAGCGGGAGAATCTCAATCTGCCTCCCTTCCTCCTTTTCCATGTCCTCGGGTCACGGATTCCGGCCCTGGGGAGCAGAACCAATTTCCCAGCGTTTCCAATTAAACGCTTCCCATCCGAGCCGTTAATTAGGACGTTCCAGAGCACTTCCCAGGCACTTGGATTTCCCAAATATAATTATTAATATCCCATGAAACAATGAATTATCGCCCACAATTAAAATTAATTACGTTTCTCCAAGTTAATTAAATTATTCTTCGGATAGGGAGATGAGGGAATTCCAGCATCCAAAGGAGAGGCCCCGTGAGGGACTTGGAGAAAGCAGAAAAAGGGAGGGGGCAGTGCTCCAAAATTCCAGGTTTTTCTTGGCTTCCCATATTCCCTATCCCATTCCCCTGGGCGTGGATACAGTGGGGTTTTCCATGGGGAAAAAACCAAAATCCCTGATATCTTCAGTTCTTCAGGAAAAGGGATTTGAAATAAATGCTGATTTTTATGGAAAGTGGGAATTGGGTCTGGAGTCCCATACTCCAGATCCCTCCATCCCAGGACATGGAAGCTCAGACTCCCCAATCCCAATTTTCCCCCCATCCCAGGAACGCTCAGGGAATGCTGAGCAGGGCATCAATCCATGGGAACACATTCCCAGTGCTCCAAACCCCTCAAATTCCGGCAATTCCCCCTTCCACGGCCCAGGCTCGGTTTTTCCACCAGGCTTCTAAACAGAGGGAATAATTCCAGAGGTTTGGAATTCCCTGTGGAAGGAGCGGCTCAGCTCCAGGCCTGGCAGCTCCTCCGTGTCCTGCCAGGACCCAGGATCCAAAATCCACGATCTGGGATCCAAGATTCAAAATCCAAGATCTAAAATGTAAGATCCAAGATCCAGGACCCAAGATCCAGGAATTAAGATCCAAGATCCAAGACCCAAGACCCAAGATCCAGAATCCAGGATCCGGGATCGTTTGCCCTTCCTTGTTCTTGTCCATAAATCACCGTTATCCCCCGAAATTGCCTGGAAATAACTCGGGGTCATGGAACTGCTCCGGGTAATTTTCCCGCATTTATCCACCGCGAGGGATGGGATGGAATGGCTCGAGTGGGTTTTTATTCCCATCTCCCTTTCTTAGCTGGATTAACCCTTTTGTGGGAGGAAAAAAAGAGGGAATGGTGAGATTTTCTACTCTGTGTTGTCCCTTCGTTTGGGAACGGCTCCTGGGCCTTTTCCCCACATTTTCTGGGAAAATTTGGGAACCAGGACCTTACAGGGAAAGGGAGAAAAGGAAAAGATGCAAATAATGGGAAAAAGGAATATGAGAAAATAATGGCAAAAAAGGAATTTCTCTTTTTTGAAGGCTCCAAGATGGAGCTAAAATCCCAATGGATTGGGATAAAAGAAGGAATTTTGGGATGTGTTGGGTACTTGGGGGGGGGGTCTCCCATCCCTAAAAATTTTGGTTTTATCCCCCTTTCCTTTATCTCCCCTTTCCCCCCTCCTATTTCCCACTGGATTTATTCCCATCCATATTTAAATCTCAATGTATAATTCAAATATTCCTGCCCTGGATTTCCTCATTCCAAGGACTTTCCTTCTCCAGGACTCCCCTGAGATCCTCCCTGGATTTCCCCCATCCTCGATGCTCCTGTTCCTCATCCAAGGATGATAAAAAACCCCTCCTGCAGATTCCCAAAAGCCCCACAAAAGCTAAAAATTCCCCCTGAATCCCAGCCAGAGAAGCACTTAAACATCTCCACGGTGATTAATAAGGAATAAATGCCTGGATTTGGGATGGATCTGGGATTTTGGAGCCACGTGGGGAGGAGGGAAGAGCTGAGGGAGGAAATCCCACTCCTTGTTTTACACCGCGACCGATTTGTTCCCGTTTTTCTCCCATTTGCACCCAAGAGTGTGAGCCAGTCTGGGAAAAAGGGGAAAAAATTCCTTCTGAATTTGTCCAGGAAAATCCAGGTTCTGCTGAGCCCCTTCCCTTCATTCCAGGAAAATATTGCAAATTCCGCTCTGCAAGAGGAGGGAAAATGAGAAAAATCCATTTATCCCCTGGGAATTCTGTGTTTTCAGGCTTTTCTTCATCCCAGAGGAATTTTTGAGATGCCAATGTTTTCACCACGGGGAGATTTTTATAATCCAGAAGTTTTTAGGGTGCTCGGATTTGGAGCTGCCCCCAAACCCTTTCAACCCAAACCTTTTCCAAAATAATAAAGGAAAAAATAATTTGGCAGCAGGAACTGGGGACAGGGAGTCAAGCTCGGCCTAGGCTGGGTTTAAGCCCAGCTTTGACCTCAGCAGGAGCTGCAAATCCTTCCCCAAGGAGCCAAAAAAGAGAATTTTTCCTGCCGGAAGCAGCTGCTTTGGGCAGTTTCCATTTAAATTTTCAAGTTTTTCCTTAAATTTTGGATCTTCCCCATTACTTTTGGAATTTCCCTTTATTTTTTTTTCTGATTTCCCCCCCTTTTTTCCCTAATTTTTTTTAATTTCCCCATTATTTTTGGAATTTCCCTTTATTTTTTCCCATTTCCTCCCCTTTCTCACTATTTTTTTAAATTGTCCTGGGGTTTTTTTTGGAATTTCCCTTTATTTTCCCAATTCCCCCCCTTTTTCCCCTTATTTTTAAAAATGCTAATAATTTTTTTTTAATTTCCCTTTATATCTTTCCAATTTTCCCCCCCTTTTTTCCTTTCTTTTTTAAATTTCCCCATTATTTAAGGAATTCCCCTTTTTTCCCCTTCCCTAATTTCCCCCTCCCACCCCCTTTTTATTCCTATTTTTTTTTAAATTTCCCTATTATTTTTGGAATTTCCCTTTTTTTATTCCCAAATTCCCTCTTTTTTTGAGTTTTACTGGGATTGGGATGGGATTTGTGCCATCCCAATGTCCCAAATTGGGATTGGGATGGGATTTGTGGTATCCCTGTTTTCCAGATGGGATTGGGATGGGATTTGTGCCTTCCCTGTTTTCCAGGTTGGGATTGGGATTGGGATTTGTGCCTTCCCAGTGACCCTAACTGGGATTGGGATGGGATTTGTGCCTTCCCTGTTTTCCAGGTTGGGATTGGGATTGGGATTTGTGCCATCCCAATGTCCCAAATTGGGATTGGGATGGAATTTGTGCCATCCCAGTGACCCTAACTGGGATTGGGATGGGATTTGTGGCGTCCCTGTTTTCCAGGATGGGATTGGGATGGGATTTGTGGTATCCCTGTTTTCCAGGATGGGATTGGGATTGGGATTTGTGGTATTCCTGTTTTCCAGGATGGGATTGGGATGGGATTTGTGCCTTCCCAGTGACCCTAACTGGGATTGGGATGGGATTTGTGCCTTCCCTGTTTTCCAGGATGGGATTGGGATGGGATTTGTGGTATCCCTGTTTTCCAGGATGGGATTTGTGCCTTCCCTGTTTTCCAGGATGGGATTGGGATTGGGATTTGTGCCATCCCAATGTCCCAAATTGGGATTGGGATGGGATTTGTGGTATCCCTGTTTTCCAGGATGGGATTGGGATGGGATTTGTGGTATCCCTGTTTCCAGGATGGGATTGGGATGGGATTTGTGCCATCCCAATGTCCCAAATTGGGATTGGGATGGAATTTGTGCCATCCCAGTGACCCTAACTGGGATTGGGATGGGATTTGTGGTATCCCTGTTTTCCAGGATGGGATTTGTGCCTTCCCTGTTTTCCAGGTTGGGATTGGGATTTGTGCCATCCCAATGTCCCAATTGGGGATTGGGATGGAATTTGTGCCATCCCAGTGACCCTAACTGGGATTGGGATGGGATTTGTGGCGTCCCTGTTTTCCAGGATGGGATTGGGATGGGATTTGTGGTATCCCTGTTTCCAGGATGGGATTGGGATGGGAATTGTGCCTTCCCTGTTTCCAGGATGGGATTGGGATTGGGATTTGTGCCATCCCAATGTCCCAAATTGGGATTGGGATGGGATTTGTGCCTTCCCTGTTTTGCAGGATGGGATTGGGATGGGATTTGTGCCATCCCAATGTCCCAAATTGGCGAATTGGGATTGGGATGGGATTTGTGGTATCCCTGTTTTCCAGGATGGGATTGGGATGGGATTTGTGCCTTCCCTGTTTTCCAGGATGGGATTGGGATGGGATTTGTGCCATCCCAGTGATCCTAACTGGGACTGGGCTGTGTTTTCTGCCCTCCCCGTCCTCCACACTGGGATTTCATCCTCTCCTTGAGCTGCTCCATAAATCCCAGCTGGCCCCGGAGCTTTTCCAAGCCTCTGGAATGGGGGACGCCTCCCTGAGGGCACCTTTGACGTCCCAACCTCCTTTTTGGGGTCGCCCCGGTGCCAGCGGCGTCCTGGATTTCGGGATCTGCTCCATTTCCTCCGTCCTCTGGCCAGGGAAGGACTTTAATTAGCAGGGCCTGGAATTAGGGCATTAATTTGGGAAGCAGGAATTGCTCCGTGTCCCTTGTGCTGCATTGCACCAACAATGCTGCAAAACGCCCGGAATTTTTGGGAAAACCCCAAAAATCTGCCTTTTTTCCTTCATTTTTTTTCCCACTGTGCTGGAAACCCCAAAGGTGGGGGAGACCCAGCCAAGTTTTTACTGAGGAAATGGAACAAAAATTCAGTGGAATCTGGAATTGATTGAAATTCCAACTTGGATGGAGCAGGAAAGGAAGAAAATGTCGCAGTCCGGCATGTTTGGGAATCTTTTGGGATTGGGAATTGGGAATTTCTCCCTGCTGGAGCCACCAAGCTTGGAAAAGGCCTCCAAAACCATCAAGTTTGGGAAAAGATGGGAATTTTTGTAGTGTTGTACCCCCTCTGTGGGGTTATCCTGGGGGTTTGCAGAGAGAATGAGGAATTTTGTAAAGGAAAATGGAATTTTGCTCAGGGAATAAGGAATTTTACAAGGAAAAAAAATTTGCTGAGGGAACAAGGAATTCTTGCTGAGGGAACAAGGAATTCTGCGAAGGAAAAAGGAATTTTGGAAAGGAATAAGGAAATTTGCAGAGGAAAAAAGGAATTTTACAAGGGAAAAAGGAATTTTGTGCAGGGAATAAGGAATTTTTTGCGGCGGGAATAAGTAATTTTTGTTGAGGGAATAAGGCATTCTGCAAAGGGAAAAGGAATTTTAGAAAGGAATAAGGAAATTTGCAGAGGGAAAAAGGAATTTTTGTGGAGGAAATAAGGAATTCTGGAACCCCACAGTGGGGTTTTCCTGGGGGTTTACAGAGGGAATAAAGGATTTTGTGGAGGGAATAGGGAATTCTGCAGCAGGAATAAATAATTTTGTGAAGAAATAAGGAATTTTTTAAAGGAAAAAAAAGGAGTTTTGCACAAGGAATAGGGAACAAGGCTTGGGTGGGGCTGGAAAGGAGGAAAACGCCTCATTCCCAGCACGTTCTGGGAACCTTTTAGGGGCAGAACATTCGAGGGAATCGATGGAGTTGTTCCATTTGGAACTGGGACTAAAAGCCTAATTCCAGCTTTTAATGGGCCGGGAGGAAAATGGGAAGTGACATAATGGGATGAGCTGGGAGCCGTAATGGGATGAACTCGGAGTGGAAAAGCTCCCGTGAAAAGGGAGGGAAGAGCAATTAATGGGATCGTTGGAGGGATTTGGGAGCTGGATAATGGAAGTGTTACGGCTCCATTGGGATTGGAGGGAAATCCAGCTCGTTTTTCCCAAAAAAATGACGGAGTTGGTGCATGGAACAGCAGGAGAAAGCTCCGGAGCATCGATTCCGTGTCAGCCCTTGGAAAAGCTCCGGGATGACCTTGGGTGTCTCCCTCTCCTGCTCAGCCTTGGATTTTGTTTATGGGAAGGAAAAAAAGGGAAAAAATAATTTGGAAATAAACCAAATAATGGGACTGAAGCATCGGGAGGTGGCAATTATCCAGTGGGATGCTCCTGGAATGTGATGCAGGCCCCATCCCAACCTGAGATCGTCAATGACCCTTCCTGGACAATATCCTGGGAATTTTCCTGGCTGGAATGGGTTCTGTTCCATCTGTGTCTCCCAAACTGGGATTGGGATGGGTTTTGTTCCTTTCCTGTCTCCCAAACTGGGATTGGGATGGGTTTTGTTCCTTTCCTGGTTGTATTTGCTGGGAAAACAGGAAAAATAAATCCTATTGAGCTTGGGAAGCTCTAGAGTAAAAGTAAAGCCTCAATTGAGGCCATTTTCCTCCTGTTCCAAGTGGGATCTTCATGGCTTTTCCTGGATTTAGAGAGTTTTGGGGAAAGGGGAGATTTGGAGTGAAATGTTGAATTTTTTTGGAATAATCCCTGGATAAGGGCTGGTCCCACCCCATCATGTGCTGGGTCACTTCTCCCTTTTTTTGTGATTTGTTGGGGGGGATTTTGTTGCACATAATGCTCATAATCCTAAAAAAAAATGGGAATTTTCCTTATGGGAAGCAAAGGCTGGAGACAAGGACATGCTGAACCACAGCAACACCAAACCCCTCGTTCTTCTCTTAATTAATTAATTTATCATTTATCAGCATCGAGCCTTTCCCACCTTTCCCCTTTTCCGACGGATCTGCCGCGCGCTCCCCACCCCACTCCTCTCATTCCCCCGGGATCTGCTCCCGCGCTGTCGCTTCCGTGAATCCTTCCCACCCTCCGCGGGTGCTGCCGTGTCCCCGAGCTGTCCCTGGTTGATTTTAAGGCTCCGTGACAGGTCAGGGACTGGATCGGTGGCGTCGATCCCGGGATTGCGGCGGAGCCGCCGCCGGAGCCGCGGAAGTCACAGCGCATTAAGGGTGTGAGGAGGCCCTGTGGTGGCACCGGGAGATGATCTCGGCCTGGAGATGATCCCAGCCCATAAATGAGCCCAGCTGAGAGATTATCCCAGACTGGAGATGATCCCAGCCCATAGATGATCCCAGCTGGGAGATGATCCCAGCCCACAGACAATCCCAGCCAGCAGGTACCAGCCAAGAGATGATCTTGGCCCACAGATGACCCCAGCCCACAGATGATCCCAGCCAAGAGATGATCTTGGTCCACAGATGATCCCAGTCCACAGATGATCCCAGCCAGGAGATGATACCTGGCAAGAGATGATCCTGGCCCACAGATGACCTCAGCCCACAGATGATCCCAGCCAGGAGATGATCTTGGTCCACAGATGATCCCAGTCCACAGATGATCGCAGATGGGAGATAATCCCAGCCTGCAGATGATCCCAGCCAGGAGATGATCCTGACCCACAGATGATCCCAGCTGGGAGATGATCCCAGCCAGGAGTTGACCCCAGCCTGCCGATGATCCCAGCCCACAGATGATCAGAACCAGGAGATAATCCCAGCCCTCAGATGATCCTGGCCCACAGATGATCCCAGCTGAGAGATGATCCCAACCAGGAGATGATCCCAGCTGGGAGATAATCTCAGCCAGGAGATGATCCTGACCCTCAGATGATCCCAGCCCTCAGATGATCCCAGCCCATAAATGAGCCCAGCTGGGAGATTATCCCAGACTGGAGGTGATCCCAGCCCATAGATGATCCCAGCTGGGAGATGATCCCAGCCCACAGACAATCCCAGCCAGCAGATGATCCCAGCCAAGAGATGATCTTGGCCCACAGATGATCTTGGCCCACAGATGATCCCAGCCAGGAGATGATACCTGGCAAGAGATGATCCTGGCCCACAGATGACCTCAGCCCACAGATGATCCCAGCTGATCCCAGCCAGGAGATGATCTTGGCCCACAGATGATCCCAGTCCACAGATGATCCCAGATGGGAGATAATCCCAGCCTGCAGATGATCCCAGCCAGGAGATGATCCTGACCCACAGATGATCCCAGCTGAGAGATGATCCCAGCCAGGAGTTGACCCCAGCCTGCCGATGATCCCAGCCCACAGATGATCAGAGCCAGGAGATAATCCCAGCCCTCAGATGATCCTGGCCCACAGATGATCCCAGCTGAGAGATGATCCCAACCAGGAGATGATCCCAGCTGGGAGATAATCTCAGCCAGGAGATGATCCCAGCCCTCAGATGATCCCAGCCTGCAGATGATCCCAGCCCATAAATGAGCCCAGCTGGGAGATGATCCTGGCCCACAGATGATCCCAGCCAGGAGATGATCCCAGCCAGGAGATGATCCTGGCCCACAGATGATCCCAGCCAGGAGATGATCCCAGCCAAGAGATGATCCTGGCCCACAGATGACCCCAGCCAGGAGATGATCCCAGCCAGGAGATGATACCTGGCAAGAGATGATCCTGGCCCACAGATGACCTCAGCCCACAGATGATCCCAGCCCGCAGATGATCACAGCTGGGAGATGATCCCAGCCCACAGAGCCAAAGGATAATTAACAAGGTTTTGATGATCCCTGATGGCCGAATCCAGGCTATCCCTGGAGCTCCCAAGGCAGCAGAGGGATGAGTTTTCCCAGGGTTTGGTGCCTGTGGGGATGATCCTGGTGCTGGAGCAGGTTGTGTGCATTCCCACCATGAGATCCAAGCCTTTGGGGTGCTGTTATCTCAAATCAACATCCTCTTCCTCCCCCTTCTGCTCAAACCTCTCCCTTTCCTCCTTTGGAGCGTGACAGTCACGGATGAGTTGGGATTATCCAAACCCCGCCCTGGCTGTTGAAGGTGAAGGTGAAGGTGAACCTACCTTGGGTTTCTCCTTTGCTTGGGCGCCAGCACTGCCCGGAAAGCCAATTCTTGCCTTTTTTTCCATCCTTTTCCAGCGAAATGCCTGGATCCCGCTGGCGCCTGCAGGGAGGAAGTCAACCGGAAGGGAGGAAAAGCTTGGACTTGGATCTGAAGCAGAAACCAAGCGCTGCTGGTGCCAGGCCTGGAGCTGTCTGCTCCCGTCACGGTGGGGCTTCATCTTTACGTCTTTCCCTGCCAAAACCACCCCGGGGCGGCTCCGCTTGGATCCAGCTCCTTCCTGGGAGGCTGGGATCCCATCCAGGCCCTGCCGGTCGGATTTGGGGTCTCTCGGAGCAGAGAGGGACGATGAGGTTTCGCTCCAGCCGAGCCGAGCGCCAAAGCTCTCGTTAAAATTGAACGAGCTTGGCAGAGTTTAAATCTGAAACTTGGACAGCATCGCGGTTTTCTCCCCCCCAAAGTACAATCAATTCCTTTCGTCTATAAATATCCTCTATAAATAGCGACGGGAAGAGGTTTTCATATTTCCAAAGGCTCTTCTGGGGGAAGAAAAGCTGGAAAATTAGGGCTAAACCCCCCTTTTTTCCCTACGGTGGCTCAGCAAATGCGGCGCTGCACCCTTGAGCACCCCAGAAAAGCCTCTTAGCTCTGCTCCGAGAGCCTCAAGGAGCTCTGTTTGGAAAAAACTCGGGAATAAAGCGGGTTTTTATTCCCAGCCGGCTGTCTGGAAGAGGCCGAGTCCGTAATGGGGTCAATGACTCGGCCGCGCTTCCCCCGGGCTTGGCGAGAACCTGACAAATTGCTGAGCTGCCGCCCGGCTGCGCTGCTTTCCCGAGACCTCGGAGCGGGTCATTAGTGCCTAATTAGCGCCTAAACGGTCTCATTTGTCCTGCCCTTGTCAGCCCGGCCCGCGGAGATCCCGCTCGGCCTCCTCCTCCGCATTCCACAGGCTGGAGCGGGAAAGGGGAGGGAAGGCGAGAAAAGCCACAAACCCGAGGGGCTTTGCGTTTCTGCTTCGCAAAGAGATTTAACCCCAGCCCAGCACGGGCTAAAGCCTGGCTCGGCTCCTCATTCCTACAGCCTGACTTGGCCTTTTTTATTCCTGAGCCCTGCTTGGCTCTTTCTTCCTAAGCCAGACTTGTCCTTTTTTCCCAGAGCCCAATTTGGCCTTTCCTTCCTAAAGTCCAACTCGGCTCTTTCCTCCATTCTAAATCCCTATGTGCCTCTTCCTTTCCAGAGCCTGACTTGACCTTCTCCTTCCTAAAGCCCAACTTGGCCTTTTCCTTCTAGAGCCCAGCTTGGCCCTTTCTTCCTAAAGCCTGTCCTGATTCCTTCCTTTCTAAATTCCCGCTTGGTTCTTCCTTTCCAAAGCCCGACTTGACCTTTTCCTCCTAAAGCCCAACTTGGCCTTTTCTTTCCAGAGTCTGACTTGACCTTCTCCTTCCTACAGCCCAATTTGGCCTTTTCCTTCTAGAGCCCAGCTTGGCCCTTTCTTCCTAAAGCCTGTCCTGATTCCTTCCTTTCTAAATTCCCGTTTGGTTCTGCCTTTCCAAAGCCCGACTTGGCCTTTCCTTCCCAAAGCCCCCCTTGGGCTGTTTCTCCCTTTCTAAATCCCCGTTTGGCTCTTCCTTTCCAGGGCCCAGCTTGGCCTTTTCTTTCCAGAACCCGATTTAGCCTTTCCTTCCTAAAGCCCGACTTGGCCATGTCTTTCTAAAGCCCCACTTGGGTCTTTCTTTCCCTAACCCAGCTCAGCTCTTTCTTTCTGAAGCCCAGATTGGCCTTTTCTTTCCTCAAGCCTCACTTGGCCTTGTCTTCCTAAAGCTCAATTTGGCCTTTTCTTTCCAGAGCCTGACTTCACCTTTTCCTTCTAGAGCACAACTTGGCCCTTTCTTCCTAAAGCCTGTCTTGACTCCTTCCTTTCTAAATTCCCCCTTGGTTTTTCCTTTCCAAAGCCCAAATTGGCTTTTTTTTCCCCTCAAGCCTCACTTATCCTTGTCTTCCTAAAGCTCAGTTTGGCCTTTTCTTTCCAGAGCCTGACTTGGCCTTCTTCTTCCCAAAACCCAACTTGGCCTTTCCTTCCCAAAGCCCCCAGCAAGGCTTGGCCCACCTCCGTGCTTCCTTCTCCTTCTTTTCCCAAGGAAATGATGGAATTCCCAACCCTGGAAGCGTTCACACCCTGTGGATGTTCAGTGCTGGCTTCACAGTTGGACCCCACAACCTTGGAGATCCTTCCCAACCTCCCCAATTCCACAATCCCTCTTCCCGCTGCCGGCTCGGGCGCCGCTGTCAGCTCCTCCTGCCGAAATCGCCTCCGGTTTAGGAATAAATTCCCAGGTTTTGTGTTATGGGGATGGCAAATCGAGTTTGGGGCGGGGTTGGAGCATTCTGATGGTTTTTTTCCCCTTCTTTTTCCTCCGGATTTTTTCCCATCTCACTCAGAGCCCAGCTCGGCATCGCCGGGTGACAACGTGATGACAGCGGCTCCGAAAAGAGGGGGAGGTGATGGATTCGTGCAGGGGGGGAGAAAAACAGGGAAGGGGAGGGAGGGAGGCAGGGAGGGAGGGAGGTCGGGAGGGAGCGAGGAGACGTGGAGATGCCACTTCGCTGCTCGCACTCACCGTGATTATCCCATCCCGGCTCCTCGGAGCCGGATCCGCCTCCCCCTTCCCTGGGAGATGGGGCTCGTGTCCTCCCCCGCTTCTCCTGGCTTTTCCCAGGGTTATTTTTATAGATTTTGTATTTTTTATATTTATACTTTTCCATAAATAAATCAGGAGCCATCCCAGCGCTGCGTGGTGTGAGGACGTGGAAGAATCCACGTGGATATGGGATTGTCCCTTCCCACGTTCCACCTGGAGCACAAAGAACGCCAGGGTGGCTCCAAAATTAAGGCAGAATGGGTTTTTTCCCTAAAATAATGTGGAGTTTTCCTCTTTTTTCCCCCAAGCTGGGGGTAAGAACCTTGCCGGCTGGGTTCATTAATTTTTAATTCATGTGCACTTTGGGCTGGAACCCAGCTGTGGAAAAGGGTTTTTTGGGATGCAGATTTTTGGGATGAGGGTTTTTGGGATGGGGGCAAAGCGGGCTGGGATTCAAGGGGGGATCCAGGGGTTGTTTTCCCTATGGCTCCCTTGGGAATCGGTTGTCAGCTGTGCCTTGGCTCTAATCCCATCCCAAGCTCTTCCTTTAGATTTTGGGGATCTCCTCTCCCCAAACCCCGATCCAGAGGTGTGGCTGCATCCCAAATTCCCAGCCAGAAGGAAAATCGTTCATGTCCAGCCTCCGATCCTGTGGCACGTGGGGGTCACAGAGGCCGGAACTGCTCTCAGCCAGGTGAGAGCTGACAGACAAACCCGGACAAATCCCGATTTTTATTATTTCCTTCTTTCCTCCCGTTCTGTCTCACCTTGAGCTCCCCCCCGGCTCTTCCCGAGGCGGCGGCACCTGGCTCCGGGATTATTTTTCCCATCCCTTTTTGGCAGCGCTCCCTCCTCCGGCACAAACGCAGCTCCTATAAATAACCGCGGCTCGTGCTCGCTCCCCCTCCCTCCTTCCCTCGGATCCGTCTTCCTTTCTCCTTGTCTGTCCCTTTCTCCTGCCGGGAGGAGCCGCTGGAAAATCCAGGAGTGGGGGTTGAGCTCATCCATGTCCCCCTCATCCCTGGAATCGGCCGCATCCAAAGCACGTGGGGGAATTTTTAATTGGATTTATGCAAACCTCCCCCCCTGCTCAATTTCCCCCCATAATTAATTCCTGAATTTCCTTTTATCCTTCCCAATGGTCCCAAATCCAGGCAGTTGCTCCCTAAAAATTCCTCCCAAGGACACCACTGGGTTTCCACCCCAAAAATATCCTGAAATCTGCGCGTTTCCCAAAGGAAAATGTTGGTGATGATGTTCTGCAGCCTTTTTTGGGCATGATGGGTTTGGAATGGATTGGGAGGGAATGGCTGCACGTGGATTAGGAGCAGAGTCCCTTGGTCCATGGGAATGTGGAATTCCAGAAATAATTCCAGGGTCAGTATGAACACAAAAAGTCAAAATTATCCTGATGAAAGCACCTGAATTTTTGGGAGAAGCTAAAACTGAGCTCAACCTGGGGGATCCCAAAGGATAAATCTGGATCTGGAGAGCGGAAACCGCTCCACGTGCGGCCAAAGGTGGATTTGGGATCTCTCATCCCAGGGGATGGTGGGGACGGCAAATCCACCTTGGATGTTGGGTTTTTCCAGCAGGGAATTTGCCGGGAATGGTGGCGACGTTGGGATAATGAGATGCTGCTCACGCTCCCTAATGAAGTGCCGAAGGAAGTCGGCGCCGGCTCCCGGCAAATTAGATCAGGATTATTGGAGCAGTGAGAATGGAAGGATCCGAGATAGTATCGGAGCGGGCGGGAAGGGCTGGAAGTGGAGGAAGGATGGAAACCCCTCTCAAAACCTGGATCAGGGCAGGAGGGGAGGGAAGGGATTGGCCTCTCCAGTGGCAATGCCGACTGGAGCGGGAATGAGATGTGGGAATGGGATGTGGCAGTGGGGTTCTCTGGGGCATCCCCAGTTTTCCATGGGCCGCCTCTCCCCAGATTTGCTTCTGATCCCATTCCTGGCTGGATCTGGCTCCCTTGCAAAAGAAGATTTTCCTCCAATTCCCAGCTGGATTTGGCTCCGTGCTCCTTTCCTTGGATGTGTGCAGCCTCCAAATGTGGCACATTTGGGAATGTGGGGGATATGGGAATGTTTGTATCCCCCAAATATGGCATTTTTGGGAATATGAGGGACATGGGAATGTTTGCATCCTCCCAAAGTGGCATTTTTGGGAATATGAGGGACATGGGAAAGTTTGTATCCTCCCAAAGTGGCATTTTTGGGAATATGAGGGACATGGGAATATTTGCATCCTCCCAAAGTGGCATTTTTGGGAATATGAGGGACATGGGAATGTTTGTGTCCTCCCAAAGTGGCATTTTTCGGAATATGAGGGACATGGAATATTTGTATCCTCCCAAAGTGGCATTTTTGGAAATATGAGGGATATGGGAATATTTGCATCCTCCCAAAGTGGCATTTTTGGGAATATGAGGGACATGGGAATGTTTGTATCCCCCAAACGTGGCATTTTTGGGAATATGAGGGATATGGGAATATTTGCATCCTCCCAAAGTGCCATTTTTGGGAATATGAGGGATATGGGAATATTTGCATCCTCCCAAAGTGGCATTTTTGGGAATATGAGGGACATGGGAATGTTTGCATCCTCCCAAAGTGGCATTTTTTGGGAATATGAGGGACATGGGAATGTTTGCATCCTCCCAAAGTGGCATTTTTGGGAATATGAGGGATATGGGAATGTTTGCATCCTCCCAAAGTGGCATTTTTGGGAATATGAGGGATATGGGAATGTTTGCATCCTCCCAAAGTGGCATTTTTTGGGAATATGAAGGATATGGGAATGTTTGCATCCTCCAAAATGGAATGTTTGGGAATATAAGGCTCAAGTTGGGATCATGGTCAAATTTCTCAGAAGAAAACCCATTTCTAATGGATTTTTCCCCAATTTGGCCCTTCCCATGCTCAGCCAAGCACTGCTGGGAATGGGAGGAGCCAGATCCAACTGCTGGGTCCCTCTTTTCCCTTCCAGCCCCAATTCCCAGCTGGATTTGGCTCCGTGCTCCTTTCCAAGAATTCCTTAGATGTGTTTGCATCCTCCAAACATGACAAATTTGGGAATATAAGGGATATGGGAATGTTTGAGTCCTCCAAATGTGGCATTTTTTGGGATTAGGAGGGATATGGGAACGTTTGCATCCTCCAAAATGGTGGTTTGGGAATATGAGGGAAATGAGAATGTTCTCATCCTCCAAATGTGGTATTTTTGGGAATATGAGGTTTAAGTGGGGCTCATGCTCAAATTTCCCTGCAAAAAATGAATTTCCAATGGATTTTCCCCCAATTTGGCCCTTTCCCATCCTCAGCCAAGCACTGCTGGGATCGGGATGAGCCAGATCCGGCTGCTGGGTCTCCCTTTTCCCATTCCCACAGGATCCCTCAGGAAGGAACCACCCAACAACGGAGCTCATTAAAAGCATGGAAAACACAAATTTAATTAAAGCCAACCTTGCCTTTACCAGGAAAATAAATCCGCCCTTTTCCATGGAACAATGGATTTTTCCAGCCCTCCCCGTGCCGGGATTCCTCCCTCTTTTCATCCCTCTCCTTTATTATCCCTGGCTGGGAGCAGGCGCTGCCTGATTTCCATAAATTTGCATCAGGAATTGGGGGGAGAAAGGAGGAGGGGAGAGAAAAAAGCTGGAAAAATGAGATTTTCCAGTGCCGAGCTTGCTCTGAAGCAAGGAGCCCCGGCTGGAGGAGGGAAAAGGCAGGAAGGGGTGGGAAGGATCCTGGATTTTTAAAGTTCACCCCTCCCCTGGTTTTTTGGGTGAAAGAAAAACTTTCCCAAGCTTGGCATGGAGCCGGAATTCCTGATTTATCCAGATGCAAAACCTCTAAAATAGGGTCCGCAGTGCAGCCCCTAATTCCAGGGGTTTTGTGGTTTTCCTGGGAAGGATCCGGAATTTTCTGGCTTTTCCATGCTGGAAATGTTGGCTGTGAGTTTCCGGGTGAGGGAAAGGCCTTTGGGGCCTCTGAGGCTGAGCTTGAAGGATGGGAATGGATAAAATCCAGGATTTGGAAGGTGGGTTTGCTTCGGGATTGGCTTTTCTTGGGATTTAAGGAAAGGCCAATCCATGGGAACATCATCCAGGTGGGAGAAGAGCATGGAGATCCAGAAGTGGGAATTATCCTTATGTGGGATAAAAGTGTCTGAATTCCCAGGTTTGGACAAGCTGGAGAGGATGAATCCCAAAGCTGCTCCATGGGGGTCGTCAAAATTATTCCCAGCTGTTTCTTGGATGGGATTTTCCAGCTTTTTCGTGGATAACCACAAGTTTTTGGGGTTGGAGGTTTCTGGGGATGAAAAGCAGGGATTGAGGGACCAAGGAGATGTTGGAAAGAGGCTTTTCCTCACCCCTTGGAGCCTCTCCATGGTTACCAGATCCATCCCTTTTCCCAGGGAATAAAGGGCAGGAAAAGAGGAAATGGCCTCAGGGTGCAGCAGGAGGGGTTTAAGTTGGATATTAGGAAAATTCCCTTTGGAAAAGGTGGAGAAGCCCTGAAATGAACTTCCCATCCCTGGAATTGTTAAAAAAACCCTTGGGGCACCTAATTCCTGTGGGAATGATTGGAATCCATGACCTCAATGGCCTCTTCCCACCTGAACAATTCCATGATCCAAAGGCCAAGGATGGGGATTGACCATGATGTTAAATCCCAAATCCCAAACACTTTTGGGATGTTTTCCTGGCTTCTATTCGGAAATAAACCCAGCTCCGAGGGTTTTCCATTCCCAAGGGGAAAATGATCCCTCAATTCATGGCCAAAATCCGCCCTTTCTCTTCCCCTTCCATTCCCACAGTGTGGGATCTCAGCCCCTCAGGACTGATGTGCAGAGTGACCGAGACCACCCTTGGGGGGCTCGGGAGTCCTGGAATGTTGCCAGAAGTGTCTGTGGCTGGACTTTGATCCTGCACGGGAGACAACACCTGTATGAGGATGGGAGGATTTCACTGGGGTGAATGGTGAAGGGATAAGTTAGTTAGTGTGAAACACAGGGTTTAGGATTTCTGTACAGGGGGGTCTAAAGAAGTAAGATGGAGGAATTGGGGCGTGTCCTGTTCTTCTTCTTTTTGGCCTCCATCTTCTGTGGTGATGTTGGCACTTTGGGATTGGTCATTACTAAAAGTGCACTGGTCAATAAGGGTAAAAGGTATTGGGGAAAAATGATAAATATTGTATACGTAATTTTGAGTATAAAGATAGGTGACCGCCCCGGGGGCTCTCAGTGTGCTCATGGCTGGCTGCTGTGCAGACCTCTGTCGGGCTGAGAGAAAATCTTTTAGATAAACAATTAATAAACACCGAGACAGAGAAAAGATCTGAAGTCTCTTCTCGTCCTTTGAAGCGCGGGCTGTCCAAGGCCACCCCGGGCCTTTCCAGGTCACTTAAACAGCCGAGAAACCGACACCACATCACGGACGGATCCTGTGAATTCCATTATCAGGGACAGGCGCCTGGAAGTGAGGCAGAATTCCCAAGATTTCAGGGAATTATGGATGAGTTATGATAACACCAATGTAGGTTCGTGGTCCCATTTGGATCCCATCCCAAAATCTGAGGGAATCATGGATGATTTATGGAATTCTGGAGGATTACAAAGGGGCGTGGTCCCAATGGATCCCACCTTCATCATCCTGAAGTCGGAATAAATCCAGGATTTTTCCAGCCATTCCCAAGCCCTGGTTTCTGTATTCCAGCCAGTTTTGAGGATGGAGAAGGTGGGAAAGAGATGGAATAAATTCCTGGATTTGAGGACTTCTTATGGGAGTTCATCTGCTCATCCCGGAGAAGGAGAAATTCCCAGGAAGTCAATTCGTGTCATATCTGAGCTGATTTTTGGTTCAATTCCATGGAAATCCCATTTTCTTCTCTGGAACAACCTTGGGCAAATCCCAAAATTGGGGCTTTGACAATTTTGACCAAAAGAGAAATCCCTGGAACTGGGGCTTTGGTCCCTGCTCAGGCCCTTCCAACTTGGATCCAACTTTGATCTCCCAGCCCTTCCCCATCCCACTTCAGCTGGATGTCCTTCGGGAATGAGGGTTGGAATATTTCCAGAGGGTTTTTTCCTGGTTTTTCTCCTCCTCCATGGCATTTTGGGGGAAACTGAAGCATTTTCCCCCCTTTCCTTTGGTTTTCCATACTGGATTTTCTGCCTTCCCCAGGAATTTTCCATTGCCTCTTGATCCAGGCTTGTGGATGGAGATTTTTCCCTTTTTCCTCTGAGCTTTTTCCCCTTTCCCCCCTTTTTTCCCTTCCCCCCCTTTTTTCTCTTTCCCCCCTTTCCCCCTTTTTCCATTTCTTTCTCTTTTCTCCCTTTCCCTCTTTTTTTCCTCTCAGAAAAAATTATTTTTGTTGGTAGCTCTAATGCAAAACCAGTGCACCCCCTTTCCCCCTTTTTTCCATTTTCCCCGTTTTCCCCCCTTTTTTTCCTTTCCCCCCTTTTTTCTTGAGCTCCCTTTTCCCAGGAAAACGCAGCCTCGGATGCACCAGCAGCAAAAAAATTGGATTTTCAGTGAAACCTCCCTGACTTCTCCCCATGGATTTTTGGGATCGGGAAGAGTTCCTCACCTTGAGGAGCAGAGCAGCAGCTCCCCCTGATCCCCTGGAATTTCGGGAGCCGCTCCTTTCCCAATCCAGGGGTGAGAATTCCCGGCGGGATCCTTCCAGCTGAAGGAGGAGCCTCCCGCTCTTCCCCCAGGAACGAGAGCTGGGGGTGGATTTTTCCATCACCACCTCACACTGGGAATATTTTCCACCTTTTTTTTTTTTGATGTCTAGGGATCCTACTGAGGCTGGAAAAAAAAGTGCTCTGTTTTGTGGGATTACGTAATTCCAGGGTTTTTTGGGAAGATGGGAGCAGCTTCATCCACCGGTGCCAGGGAGTCGCGGTGGGAGTGGGAAGCTCCTGGGAATGCAGGGAGCAGCTGGAATGTGTTGAGAGAGATTTGGGGGAATTTCTGCAGATTCTGTGGGGTCGGGTTGGTTTGGCTTTTTTTTCGGGTCGGGTTGGTTTTCCCAATGTGGGGTGATCCCATTGGATCTGTTCCCGGAAAAGCCAAAGGAAGGAGCTGCTGGAAAAGCAGGAGAGGTTTTGGTGGGAATTTGAGAATTTTTGGGGTTTTCAGGAGGAGAGAAGTGAAGTTGGGATGCTCGGATTTGGGGGAATTTCTACTGATGTTGTGGGGTCGGGTTGGTTTTCCCAATGTGGGGTGATCCCGTTGGATCTGTTCCCAGATAAGCCAAAGGAAGGAGCTGCTGGAAAAGCAGGAGAGGTTTTGGTGGGAATTTTGGGATTTTGGGGGTTTGCAGGAGGGAAGAAGTGAAGTTGTGCTGGGATGACAACGGGATTTGTGTTCCTAGGAATTTGGGGGTTTTTTTTGGGATTTGCAGGATCAAAGCAACGAAATTGTGCTGGGAAGACAATGGGATTCACATTTCTGGAAATTTTGGGGTTTTTTTTGGGGATTTTACAGGAGCAAAGCAACAAAGTTGTGCTGGGAGGACGATGGGATCCATGTTCCTGGGAATTGTAGGGTTTGGCTGGTGGGAAGTGGTGGGAAAATCCCGTGGGATTCTTCTGCATGGAATTCAGCTTTGGTTTTGGTGGGAATTTGGGAGTTTTTTTGGGATTTGCAGGAGATTTGCATCAACAGTTGTGCTGGAAGGACAATGGGATTCGTGTTCCTGGGGATTTGGGGTTGGGCTGGTGGGAAGGGGTGGGAAAATCCCGTGGGATTCCTCTGCACGGAATGCAGCTTTGGTTTTGGTGGGAATTTGGGAGTTTTTTTGGGATTTGCAGGAGAAAATCAGCAACAGTTGTGCTGGAAGGACAATGGGATTTGTGTTCCTGGGAATTTGGGGGTTTTTTGGGGGTTTGCAGGAGCAAAGCAGAAAAGTTGTGCTGAGAGGATGATGGGATTCACGTTCCTGGGAATTTTGGAGGGTTTTGGGATTTGCAGGAGCAAAGTATCAAATTTTGTGCTGGGAGGACAATGGAATTCGTGTTCCTGGGAATTTTGGGGTTTTTTTAGGATTTACAGGAGCAAAGCAGTGAAGTTGTGCAGAAAGGAGGATGGGGTTCATATTCCTGGGAATTGTGGAGTTTTGGGGATTTGCAGGAGCAGAGCAGGTGAAGCTGTGCTGGTATAACAATGGGATTCACATTTCTCGGAATTTTGGGGGTATTTTTGGATTTTGCTGGAACAAAGCAGTGAAGTGATGCTGGGATGACAATGGGATTCGTGTTCCTGGGGATTTGGGGTTGGGCTGGTGGGAAGGGGTGGGAAAATCCCGTGGGATTCCTCTGCACGGAATGCAGCTTTGGTTTTGGTGGGAATTTGGGAGTTTTTTTGGGATTTGCAGGAGAAAATCAGCAACAGTTGTGCTGGAAGGACAGTGGGATTTGTGTTCCTGGGAATTTGGGGGTTTTTGGGGGGTTTGCAGGAGCAAAGCAGAAAAGTTGTGCTGAGAGGATGATGGGATTCACGTTCCTGGGAATTTTGGAGGGTTTTGGGATTTGCAGGAGCAAAGTATCAAATTTTGTGCTGGGAGGACAATGGAATTCGTGTTCCTGGGAATTTTGGGGATTTTTTAGGATTTACAGGAGCAAAGCAGTCAAGTTGTGCAGAAAGGAGGATGGGATTCATATTCCTGGGAATTGTGGAGTTTTGGGGATTTGCAGGAGCAGAGCAGGTGAAGCTGTGTTGGTATAACAATGGGATTCACATTTCTCGGAATTTTGGTTTTTTTTTTTTTTGGATTTTGCAGGAACAAAGCAGTGAAGTGATGCTGGGATGACAATGGGATTCGTGTTCCTGGGGATTTGGGGTTGGGCTGGTGGGAAGGGGTGGGAAAATCCCGTGGGATTCCTCTGCACGGAATGCAGCTTTGGTTTTGGTGGGAATTTGGGAGTTTTTTGGGGATTTGCAGGAGAAAATCAGCAACAGTTGTGCTGGAAGGACAATGGGATTTGTGTTCCTGGGAATTTTGGGGTTTTTTGGGGGTTTGCAGGAGCAAAGCAGAAAAGTTGTGCAGAAAGGAGGATGGGATTCATATTCCTGGGAATTGTGGAGTTTTGGGGATTTGCAGGAGCAGAGCAGGTGAAGCTGTGCTGGTATAACAATGGGATTCACATTTCTCGGAATTTTGGTTGTTTTTTTTTTTTGGATTTTGCAGGAACAAAGCAGTGAAGTGATGCTGGGATGACATTGGGATTCGTGTTCCTGGGGATTTGGGGTTGGGCTGGTGGGAAGGGGTGGGAAAATCCCGTGGGATTCTCAGCCTGGGATGCAGCCAAGGGCATTCTTGGACCTCCACTTTTCCAGGGAATCCGGGCTGCTCCCGATGCCCCAGAATTGGCCGTGTGGGACTGGGAGTGATCCTGAGTCAGCAGTTCCAGGTGGGCCGGGACACCCGGAACGCGCGTGGGAGAGCTCCTAAATCCGGCTGGGAATGACTCAGAGCACGAGGGATCGGCTCAGCCACCCCCAGCTCCCTTCTCCCGAGTTCCCAAAGCTCTGGGGAAGAAGGGAAGCTCCGGAGGCCCCAAAGGGATGGATTTGGGATGGCTCCACTTCCAAGCCTTGGGAGGCTCCAGCTTGGCCACTCCCGTTGGGATTTGGGATTTTTTTTCCTTGTTATTTAAATTTATTCCTGAGGATTTCAATTTTTTTATGGAGCTTCCCATAGCTGGAAAAAAACCCCCTGGAATGTGCAATGAGCACATTCCTAATTTTCTCTCTTTTATTTTCTTTGTAATTTACCATTTTTTCCTCTTCCTTTTTCCTGCTTCTTTCCCCTCCTTTTCGTCCCCATTTTCCCACCTTTTTTCATCTTTCTTCACTACTTTTTCCTCTTTTTTTTTGTTCTTTCTTCCCTCCTTTTGTCTCCTTTTTTCCTGCTCCTTTCTTCCTCCTCCCTTTTTTCTTTTTTCCTCCTTTTCCCCCTCATTTTTTCCTCATTTTCCCTCATTTTCCCCTCATTTTTTCCTTTGCTTTTTCTCCGTGTCCAATCTGGGACAATCCCTTTGGAAAAGGCCTTCAGGTGCCTCCATCCCTCCCTTCCCAACCCCTCCCAGGGCTCTTCCTCCTCCCATCCCAGCTTTTCCAGCTCCTTCCAACCTTGGAAAACTTCTCCCCGAGGAGCAGGAGCCATTTCAGGGGAGCAGATGGCTGAGGAGGAGGAGGAGGAGGAAAATCATGGATGCAAATTCTCTGGGATGTCTTTGCAACATTCCCAGTCAAGGTCGAGCCGCTGGGAAAAGCATCCTGCAGGATTTTCCCCCAGTCCCCCAAACTTTGGGATATTTCATGGATATTTGAAGCCTTCAAGCGAGGATTCCTCATCTATGAGCTGGGACAAACCTGGATTTTTAGGGATGTCTGGGATCCTGGGATGGCAATTCCAGGCTTCCAGGCTTGGAGCAGCTGGAATTTCCGGGAGTTTCTGATATTTACACAAAATAACCATTCCCAGATTTCCCAAGTCTGGTTTCCTTGTGGAAAAAATGGGATCTTCTGAAGATTCCCCACAAGAAACCCTTTGGAATGTGGGGATTTATTTGGATATCCGGGGGGGGGGGGGGGGGAATCCGTAAAAAGTGGACCCAAAAATTCTGTGGGTTTTCTCAAAGCTGCAGAAGTTCCCTGGACCCCTGGAAAACTTCCAGACTCCACCCTGGGATGAGAAAATTCCGTGTTTAATTCCCCCCACGTGGATTTAGGAGGTGCAGCAGAACCGGGGGGTGGCAGAATTTAGGAGATCAAAGGAATTTGGGTCTCGTTATCTCCAAATTCCAGGGAAGCTGAGGCTGAAAGCCGGGAAATCTCCCAGCAGTCGAAAGCTGGGCAGGAGGGAGGGAGGGAAAGCAGAATTCCCAAATCCCTGCTCTGCTGACGAGGTGGAAGCGCGGAGCTGAAATCGCCGCCGAGCGTTCGGAGCCACGGCGGCTCCGAGCGGGAATAATTCCCCTTGAAAGGGCTGGATTGAGGCAGAGAGGGATTTCTCCCAAAGAAGTGACAGCTCGGAGCTCGGCTGCGGCGTGGGAAGTTATTTTGGGAGGAAAAGCAGATTTCGGTGTCATTCCAAGGAGTTTCATCTTCTGTCAGCAAACTCCATCCCTGGATTTTGTGCCGTGATTGGAGCGTCCGTAATTGGTTGTATCCCAAGGTTCTGCTTCGTCCCAAAATTTCTCCTCTATCCCTCCCTTCCCAACCCCTCCCAGGGCTCTTCCTCCTCCCATCCCAGCTTTTCCAGCTCCTTCCAACCTTGCCGGTGATGCCGAATTTTGCCCCAAAAGGCGAGAATAACTGCCTAAGAGACTCAGCTTAAGTCAAATAAGCAGGAGGTATTTTATTGCGACGCGTCGGAGAAATCACAAAATGGATTTCTGAGTTTCCCGTAACAAAGGCAAGCCTTTTATACAGTTTTGTATATAAGATTACATCAGATCATATACATAATCATATTTTTTCATGAATATTCATATGGGGCGTGGCGCAGGCGGAGTGTGGGCGGGGACACCTCTTTTGAGGATCATCTTGGTGGTCGTTCCGGTTGCCTTCATCATGGGCTGGGGTCTCCCGATGAGTCTTCCTCCTTGAACCTTTGAACCCCTTTCCTAATTTGGCCAATTCCCGGTGTACTTGGCTTGGTCCCCATGGCTTGGCAAAGTTCTTAGGGTCAGTTTGACATTGTTGGCTCTGATCATGCTCAGCCCATCAGTTCCCCTACCCCTATCTCTCTTTCCTGTCATTGTGTTTCATACTTTAGCCGATTTATTGCTTTATGTGTTTCCTAAATGCTATGCTTTCTTCAAATGCCTCACATTCTATGTTTTAACTCATTATTTCTTGAAGGCTATCTGTTTTGGGGCTTCACCGGATGGGGAGGTCCTGGTACAGCTTATCCAAGGAATCTGGGGCTGCTCCATCCCTGGAGTGTCCAAGGACAGGGCTTGGAGCACTGTGCGATTGATTTTTTTTCCCACCTGAAGCATTCAAAGATTCTGTGTGTTGGGTTAGTTGGGATAATTGGGATAAATCCTTCCCTGGGAGGGTGGCAAGGTGTAGAAGTCCATCCGAAAATCCTTCATTTTTTGCCTCACAATTGTCATGAGAAAAGACTGCCGAAGGGTTAAAACTGCTGAGCCGGTTGGGAAAGAAAGTCTCCTGCTTATCTAGTGTGTTCACAAGTGATGTTTGCAGAACACGCCATGCTGTACTCGAAGGGGGCATGCTGCCCTTTTCTGGACAATTGAACTGGACTTTCTTCCAAACTCCTGACCTGGCTGGACTGAGCTCTGGGGTGGTTCCCCTCCGCTCCATGAGAAGACCCCTCTTGCCTGTCTCCAACCACCGTGACAGACCAACTGAGATGCGAATCCCCTCATCAAGGAACCAAGAACCCCTCTGGCACCCTATTGGCACCCCCATGGCACCCCCATGGCACCCCCCTGGCAACCTCCTTCCAGAGACTGGGACTGTACTCCCTCCCAACTCAGGGAGGGGAAAATTTAACGTACCTGTGAGCATTCGGCCATGAAAACAATGGACTTCTCCCCTCCATGGAAACCTAATTTCAGCCACCTTCCCCCAACCAAGAACAGTATATATATTAGGGTTCGGTCCGACTGCCCTTTGAGTACTCCCCAAGACGTGTACCCGCGAGTTTCGGCGGCGGGACCCCGAAGACATCACGTTTTGGTAGCTATACCCCATTCCCTGACCTTCTTTCCTCCCTTTTTTCCTTGTCTTACCCTTCTCTTCCCCGGATCCCTTAACCAACGCATATTTAGCTGTGGTTATAATCAATAAAACTGCACCTTGTTGATTTGTTACTGCAAAACCCCTGTGCCTTGTGTTGGTTATTTTTGCACCCAAAAATCATTCGTCACCCGTTCATTTCGGGCGGACCTTCACACAAGGCCCTGGGATGGAATTCCAGAGCAGCTGTGGCTGCTCCTGAATCCATGGAAGTGCCCAAGGCCAGGCTGGACACTGGGACTTGGAGCAGCCTGGGATCGTGGGAAGTGGATTGGAACGGGATCAGCTTCCAGGTTCTTCCCAACCCATCCTAAAGAATTCCAGATGTGCCACAACCTTGACCAGGTGGGAATGGAACCACCTGGAGATGTCCCCGTTTCTTGTCCCTACCTGGTGCTGCTTTGTGCCACCAACATTCCCAGTTGCCAGCCACTATTCCCAGCTTCCAGCCAATATTCCCAATTCCCAGCCAATATTCCCAGTTCCCAGTCAATTTTCCCAGTTTCCAGTCAATATTCCCAGTTTCCAGCCAATATTCCCAATTCCCAGCCAATATTCCCAGTTCCCAGTCAATTTTCCCAGTTTCCAGTCAATATTCCCAGTTTCCAGCCAATATTCCCAATTCCCAGCCAATATTCCCAGTTCCCAGTCAATTTTCCCAGTTTCCAGTCAATATTCCCAGTTCCAAGACAATATTCCCAATTCTCAACCAATATTCCCAGTTCCCAGTCAATTCTCCCAGTTCCCAGTCAAGGTTTCCAATCAATACTCCCAGTTCCAAGCCAATATTCCCAATTCTCAACCTATTTTCCCAATTCCCAGTCGATTTTCCTGGTTCCCAGAAATACTCCCAGTTCCCTGTCAATATTTCCAGTTCCAAGCCAATATTCCCAGTTTCCAGCCAATATTCCCAATTCCCAGCCAGTATTCCCAGTTCCCAGTCAATTTTCCCAGTTCCAAGCCAATATTTCCAGTTCCCAGTCAATATTCCCAGTTCCAAGATAATATTCCCAGCTCCCAGTAAATTTTCCCAGTTCCCAGTCAATATTCCCATTTCCCTGCAAATATTCCTGGTTCTCAGTCACTTTTCCTGATTCCCAGTCAATATTCCCAGAAATATTCCCAGTTCCCAATCCTGGATTGTCCCCACACATTCCCAAATCCGTTTGCTTCCCGAGGACCCCTCGTTCTTCCAGGGCTGGAATTCAATTTTGCTTCCCAACCAAAAACAATCCCCCCACCCCCCCCAAATCTCCTGTGCCGGAGCAAGAATTAATGAAATTAATTAAAAATTAATTAATTTAATTAATTTAATTAAATTAATTAGTGACCATTGTGTCATTAACGCCAGACTTTAATTGAATTGTGTGGAGATAACGACTCCAGAGCTTCCCAACAGCTGAACATTCCCAGGATGGAGAAATTCCTCCTAAAACCCATCCAAGGCAAGTCCTGTCCTCCAAAGTTGGAAATTCCAGGTGATTTTCCACCAGAAAATGGAAATTTTTCCTCTTCCTCCCCTCTTTTCCATCCTTTTGGAGCTCCCAGGTGTTTCCTGGGATTGGGAAATCCAGGATCTCCTCAGCTCCTTTTGGAAAAGATGATCCCATGGGATGTGGAGTGCCTGGATCCGGGAGTCACCCGTTGGTGATAGTGGTGGCTGCACATTCCAGGAATTCTTTGGAATGTTGGCTGCAGGAAAAGCTGGGAAAATTTTAGCTGCAGGCAAATTCCCAAGGAATTTTCCTGGCTGCCCTGCAGGGAAAACTGGGATTTATTCCACGGGGAAAATGTTCCCAAAGCTCCTTGTCCTGCAAAAACTCATCTCCAAAGGGCCACAGATGGGATTGGATTTATTGATCCAGGAGCAGAGCCTGGAGCTCAGGAATTCTGAACCTGGGAAATCTGGGATAGGGGAAAGGTGAAGAATCAGGAGGTCCTGGAGGAGGAGTCAGAAATGCTGGAAAAATCCTGGGATGGAAACTTGGTAAAAGGCTGGGATGTGACCACGTTTTGTGGATTTGTGATCTCGATTTTGTGGATTTGGGATTTATTTTGTTGATTTGGGATTTATTTTATGGATTTGTGGCCTATTTTCTGTATTTAGCATTTATTTTTCAGACTTGGGATATATTTTCTGGATTTTGGATCTATTTTGTAGATTTGGGATCTATTTTATGGATCTGGGATGTATTTTATGGATTTGGGGTCTATTTTCCAGATTTGGGGTCTATTTTCTGAATTTGGGATGTATTTTCTGGATTTGGGATTTATTTTGTGGATTTGGGATCTATTTTATGGACTTGGGATGCATTTCATGGATTTGGGAGCTATTTTCCAGATTTGGGATATATTTAGTGGATTTCAGGTCTGTTTTCCAGATTTGAGATACATTTTGTAGATTTGGGATCTATTTTGTGGATTTGGCACACATTTTCTGGCTTTTGGGTGTATTTTGTGGATTAGGGATCTATTTTCCAGATTTGGGATGTATTTTCTCGATTTTGGATCTCTTTTCAGGATTATTCCCCTTCCTCTGTGCAATGGTTCTGATTCATTTCCCAATAAAATCTTCCCTGTCACCCTCAGATCCCGTTTTTCCTGTTTTTCCCAGCCCTGCTTCCTCCATCTATTTTCCAGATGTTTGGATGGATCCAAGCCCTCATTCCCATCCCTCTCCCACCCAAGGGGCAGCCGTTTCCATATTTATTAAATTTCTTCCCGAGGATCTGCAATTCCTGGCTCATCCCGCTCCCGGTGCCGGGAGGTGGAGCAGAGATTGGGAAGAGATGGAAGGAAAACCGATGGGATTCAGAATCCTGGTTTTCCTGCCTTATTCCTGCTTCCTCCTCAGCCTGGAGCAGCCCAACCCTCCCAGCTCCCATGGGAGCTGCCAGAATGGGAAAATCCTGGTGGGATTTTCCAGTTCCAAGGATCCTGTGATGGGATCCAAACGTTGCTTTCCATGGAGTTCATGGAGAAGGGGGCACCGGGATTCTCTGGAGATTCTTCCCGTTTTCCCATCTTCCTTCTTCCCTTGTTCCCATCTTTCCATCTTCCCATCACTGTGGGAAGATGGAAATATGGGAAGATGGGAAAATGGGAAAATGGGAAGACGGGAGATAGAATGATGGGAAGATGCCGGGATGGGAGGATCAGGGCAGGATTTGACAGCAATTCCCAAATTCCTGAGCAGTGGCACTGACACTTCCTTCCAGGAGGAATTCCCAAAGGAAGCGGAGTGATCCCTCCAGAGTATGGAATTCCCAAAGGAAGTGGAACAATCTCTCCAGGATATGGAATTCCCAAAGGAAGCAGAGGGATCCCTCCAGGATATGGAATTCCCAGAAGAAGAAGAGTTATCCTTCTGGGCTATGGATGTGCCAGGAATTCCCAAAGGAAGTGGAACAATCCCTACAGAATATGGAATTCCTAAAGGAAGAGGAGCGATCCTTCTGGGCTATGGATGTGCCAGGAATTCCCAAAGGAAGCCAAGCGATCCCTCCAGGATATGGAATTCCCAAAGGAAGTGGAACAATCCCTCCAGGACATGGAATTCCCAAAGGAAGAGGAGCGATCCTTCTGGGCTGTGGATGTGCCAGGAATTCCCAAAGGAAGTGGAACAATCCTTACAGAATATATTCCCTTTGGGAATTTTTGGGAATTTTGGGGAAGTTTTAGGAGCTGCCAATTTTTAGGGCTATGGATGTACCAGGAATTCCCAAAGGAAGCCAAGTGATCCCTCCAGGATATGGAATTCCCAAAGGAAGTGGAACGAATCCTTCAGGATATGAAATTCCCAGAGGAAGAGGAGCGATTCTTCTG
Source organism: Passerculus sandwichensis (assembly GCA_031885435.1). Taxonomy (NCBI): domain Eukaryota; kingdom Metazoa; phylum Chordata; class Aves; order Passeriformes; family Passerellidae; genus Passerculus; species Passerculus sandwichensis. The sequence goes on along the minus strand of CM063153.1, from coordinate 3,929,075 downwards.
GGCTATGGATGTGCCAGGAATTCCCAAAGGAAGTGGAGTGACTCCTCCAGGATATGGAATTCCCAAAGGAAGTGGAACAATCCCTCCAGGATTTGGAATTCCCAAAGGAAGCAGAGGGATCCCTTCAGGATATGGAATTCCCAGAAGAAGAAGAGTGATCCTTCTGGGCTATGGATGTGCCAGGAATTCCCAAAGGAAGTGGAACAATCCTTACAGAATATATTCCCTTTGGGAATTTTTGGGAATTTTGGGGAAGTGTTAGGAGCTGCCAATTTTTAGGGCTATGGATGTACCAGGAATTCCCAAAGGAAGTGGAACAATCCCTCCAGGATATGGAATTCCCAAAGGAAGAGGAGCGATCCTTCTGGGCTATGGATGTGTCAGGAATTCCCGAAGGAAGTGGAACAATCCCTACAGAATATATTCCCTTTGGGAATTTTGGGGAATTTTGGGGAAGTTTTAGGAGCTGCCAATTTTTAGGGCTATGGATGTGCCAGGAATTCCCAAAGGAAGTGGAGTGACTCCTCCAGGATATGGAATTCCCAAAGGAAGTGGAACAATCCCTCCAGGACATGGAATTCCCAAAGAAAGCCAAGCAATCCCTCCAGGATTTGGAATTCCCAAAGGAAGTGGAACAATCTCTCCAGGATATGGAATTCCCAAAGGAAGCAGAGGGATCCCTTCAGGATATGGAATTCCCAGAGGAAGAGGAGCGATCCTTCTGGGCTGTGGATGTGCCAGGAATTCCCGAAGGAAGCGGAACAATCCCTACAGAATATGGAATTCCCGAAGGAAGCGGAACAATCCCTACAGAATATATTCCATTTGAGAATTTTTGGAAATTTTTAGGAGCTGCCAATTTCTAGGGCTATGGATGTGCCAGGAATTCCCAAAGGAAGTGGAACGATCCCTACAGAATATGGAATTCCCAAAGGAAGAGGAGCGATCCTTCTGGGCTATGGATGTGCCAGGAATTCCCAAAGGAAGTGGAACAATCCTTACAGAATATATTCCCTTTGGGAATTTTTTGGAATTTTGGGGAAGTTTTAGGAGCTGCCAATTTTTAGGGCTATGGATGTACCAGGAATTCCCAAAGGAAGTGGAACAATCCCTACAGAATATGGAATTCCCAAAGGAAGAGGAGCGATCCTTCTGGGCTGTGGATGTGCCAGGAATTCCCAAACAAAGTGGAGTGACTCCTCCAGGATTTGGAATTCCCAAAGGAAGTGGAACAATCCCTCCAGGACATGGAATTCCCAAAGAAAGCCAAGCGATCCCTCCAGGATTTGGAATTCCCAGAGGAAGTGGAACAATCTCTCCAGGATATGGAATTCCCAAAGGAAGTGGAACGATCCCTCCAGGATATGGAATTCCCAAAGGAAGTGGAACAATCCCTACAGAATATGGAATTCCCAAAGGAAGAGGAGCGATCCTTCTGGGCTGTGGATGTGTCAGGAATTCCCAAAGGAAGTGGAACAATCTCTCCAGGATATGGAATTCCCAAAGGAAGCAGAGGGATCCCTTCAGGATATGGAATTCCCAGAAGAAGAAGAGTGTTCCTTCTGGGCTATGGATGTGCCAGGAATTCCCGAAGGAAGTGGAACAATCCCTACAGAATATATTCCCTTTGGGAATTTTTGGAAATTTTTAGGAGCTGCCAATTTCTAGGGCTATGGATGTGCCAGGAATTCCCAAAGGAAGTGGAACAATCCCTCCAGGATATGGAATTCCCAAAGGAAGTGGAACAATCCCTACAGAATATGGAATTCCCAAAGGAAGAGGAGCGATCCTTCTGGGCTATGAATGTGTCCGGAATTTCCAAAGGAAGCAGAACAATCCCTACAGAATATATTCCCTTTGGGAATTTTTGGGAATTTTGGGGAAGTTTTAGGAGCTGCCAATTTTTAGGGCTATGGATGTACCAGGAATTCCCAAAGGAAGTGGAATGATCCCTCCAGGATATGGAATTCCCAAAGGAAGTGGAATGATCCCTCCAGGATATGGAATTCCCAAAGGAAGTGGAACGATCCCTTCAGGATATGAAATTCCCAGAGGAAGAGGAGGGATCCTTCTGGGCTGTGGATGTGCCAGGAATTCCCAAAGGAAGCCAAGCGATCCCTCCAGGACATGGAATTCCCAAAGAAAGCCAAGCAATCCCTCCAGGACATGGAATTCCCAAAGGAAGTGGAACAATCCCTCCAGGACATGGAATTCCCAAAGGAAGCAGAGTGATCCCTCCAGGCTATGGATGCAGCAGGAATTCCCCCAATGGGAAGCCAAACCAGGAATGCAGAATTTGGGAATCGGGGATGAGCCATGATGGAGTTGCCAGCCAGGAATGCGGGATGGATGGGAATTTGGGAATCAGGGATGAGTCAGGAGGTGCCAGCCGGGAATGCGGGATGGATGGGAATTTGGGAATCAGGGATGAGTTGTGCAGGAGGTGCCAGCCGGGAATGCGGGATGGATGGGAATTTGGGAATCAGGGATGAGCCAGGAGGTGCCAGCCAGGAATGCGGGATGGATGGGAATTTGGGAATCAGGGATGAGTTGTGCAGGAGGTGCCAGCTGGGAATGTGGAATTGTTTTTCCAGGAGTGTCCACATCCCAGGATCCATCCCACGGCATCTCTGCTTGCACAGCCCCGGCTCTGTTTGCTCCCGAGCCTTTGGGGTGGGAAATGTTTGGAAAAGCCGCTCATCCTGGTGCCAGGTGTGGGAATCCCGCTGGATCCGCTCCCGCCACATTCCCAAACATTCCAGGGGCCTGTCCCATCCCGCTGATCCCGCTGAGCATTCCTGGCCTGGGCTCTTCCCAAGGTTTGGGGATGGAGGTGGAGCTGGAAAAGCTCCCAGTGGCATTCCCAGGTTGGGAATGTTTCAATGCTCAGGGCAGAAATCTCTGAATTCCCAAGGAAATTCCCTAAATGGGTGATTTTCCAGGAAAAATGAATGTATTGTCCTGTAACCTATGGAAATATCCAGGATAAACTCGGGATTGGCTCCTGGAAGCTCCAGCACTGGAAACAAAGAGGACCCAAGAGGCCTTGGGAAGGATTGGGATTGACATCCCAAAAAAAAAAAATCCTGGAAATCTTCGGGATGAGACGGCAGTGGGGCTGGGCTTGGGGACCTCGCGTTACCTGCAGGGAAAAAAAAATCCATGAAAAACCAGGAGAAACAAGCGGCAGGAAGGAGGGACCTGTGCAAAGCCAGGGATGCTCCCAAAAAATGTCTGAAATATCCTAAAATTTCCTAAAATCCCAAATGTTTTGAGGAACAGCAGGGTGGTGCAGAACTGTTGTTGCTTTTCCTGTTGTTCCTGCATCCATCAGGATGGGAGAGCATTCCATGGGTGGGATTTGGGGCTGGAAAATGCTCCGAGGGGTTTTTCCCATTGGCTGGCAATGCAGCCGGGGTTTTTTTGGGATTTGCACTGGAAAATTCCCCATTGGAAGTGGCCCTGAGCATGGATGAGGAGATTAAGGACTTTTTGGGATATTTTGGGAAGTTTTAGGATCTGCTAAGTGCCAGCACTGCAGAACCGGGCTTAAGATCCCCTATCCTTCCCCTCTATACCAAAAAATTCCACATCCAGGCACTGAGCCCATTTTATCCCTAAATATTCCCAAACCAGCACTTCCGGCCCTTCTTCCAAAAAAACCAACCCCCTGTTCCCATCTGTCTCCCTGGATCCCTCCGGGGCAAGGTTGTGCTGAAAGGGGGTGAAATTCCCATTGGAAAGCTCTGGAATTGTGGGAATTTTTAAAATTTGGTGGGGTTTTTTTGTTTTGTTTTGTTTTGTTTTTTTTTGTCCAAGGAGGTATCGGAGGTGTCAGATCTTTGGGAAGCAATTCCCAGCTTCCCAAGAATCTCCACCCGCCTTATCCAGGGTGGCTCCCATCCAAAGGAATGTTCCAGTCATGGAAACAGCCCTGGCTGAGGAAAGTGGGAGAGCAGAATGTTGGTAATGTTGCATTTTTTCCATGGAAAAATGGACAGGAAGAGTTGTTGTCTCCCTTTGGACTTTGGGCTCCAGAAAAAGTCCTGGATTGGGTCATCCCAATTGGTGGTGAAGAATTTGGGAATTTCTGACTCTTGGTGGTTCCATTTTTCATGGAAAACTCCTCATGAGGGGGAAAATGAAGGATCTGAACTTGGGGAATCTGGGATTGGATTTGGTTTTGTCCCGGATTTCCAGACATTGAGGGATGGGTGATGCCAAAATTTTGTCCTGGTGTTTTTTTCCCAATCAGAGCCCCAAAAGAGGATCCTGGGAGGGAAAACTGAGGGGTTTTCCATGGAATTGGATTTCAGGGGGATTTGGAACAGCTGGAATTCCAGCCCAACCAGTAACACAAGTCTGATCCAAACTGGTGGGACTTGATTCCCAAAAAACCTCCCTGACAGGAATGACCAGGAGCCAAAAATGCCCAAATCCATCACCACGGGCTGACCCAATCCAGGATTTTCCCCTCGGTGTTGCTGGGCTGGAATTCCAATTCTTTCCCATCCCCATCCCAGGGAAAACTTTTGTCCCGGTGTTTTTTACCCAAATTTTATCCCCAAAAGAGGATTCTGAGCAGGTTTTGGGGTTTTTTTTCCATAGAATTGGCTTTGTCCAGCTGGAAATGAGGGAGCGTTCCCCTGGGATTTTGGGAATGGGTGGGGACGGAGGGCTGGAAGGGAAGGATTTGGGAAGACAACCTGGAAGTGGGAATAAGGGATAAAAATGTGGATTTTTGTTAGAAAAGGGATGTGGATTTCCAGCTCATGTGCTCTCAGGAAGCCCCAGGCATCCCAATCCCTCTTCCCAAGGAATCCTGGCATCTTCCTGAAGTCTGGGAGTGAAGGGAAAGCAGGGGAAGCTGTGGGGCAGGGCCCTGGAGGGTTGGGATCCCAGCCAGGGTGGGATTTTGGGGAGTCTGGGATTGCTCCAGGATGGATCCGGGGGCTCGGGGAGGCAGGAATTGCTGAGGGAAGAGGGAGCAAGGGGAAAGTGCTGCTCCCTCCCAGGGGATCCCTGTGGGTCCCTGTGGGTCCCTGTGGGTCCCTTCTCCTGGATCCTACATCCCACATCCCTGCCTCATCCTGTTCCTCATCCTGAACCCCAACCCCATCCTGCATCCCAGCCCCTCCTGCATCCCAACTTACTGTGTATCCCACATCCCTGTCTGGATCCTGCTCACTATCCTGGATCCCACATCCCTGACAATATCCCAGTCCTGCACCCCACATCCCTGTCCTGTTTCCCACATCCCTGACAATATCCCAGTCCTGCATCCCAACCCTTTCCTGCACCCCACATCCCTGCTTGTATCCCACATCCCTGACAATATCCCAATCCTGAACCCCACATCCCTGCCTGTATCCCACAGTCCTGCCTGCATTCCAACCCCGCATCCCAAATCTTTGCCTGCATCCCAACCCCACATCCCAACCTCATCCTGCATCCCAGCCCTTCCTGCGTCCCAACCTATTGTGTATCCCACATCCCTGACAATATCCCAGTCCTGCACCCCACATCCCTGCCTGCATCCCAATCTCATCCTGGACTCCACATCCCTGCCTGGATCCTGCTCCTTATTCTGCACCCTACACCCCTGCCTGCATCCCAACCCCACATCCCAACCCCATCCTGCATCCCACAGTCCTACCTGCATCCCATATCCCTGCTGCCATCCCAACTCCATCCTGCATCCCAGCCCCTCCTGCATCTCAACTTACTGTGTATCCCACATCCCTGTCTGGATCCTGCTCACTATCCTGTGTCCCACATCCCTGACAATATCCCAGTCCTGGATCCCACCCCTTCCTGCACCCCACATCCCTGCTTGTATCCCACATCCCTGACAATATCCCAATCCTGAACCCCACATCCCTGCTTGTATCCCACATCCCTGCCTGCATCCCAATCTCATCCTGGACTCCACATCCCTGCCTGTATCCTGCTTCTTATTCTGCACCCCACATCCCTGCCTGCATCCCAAATCTTTGCCTTCATCCCAACCCCACATCCCAACCTCATCCTGCATCCCACAGTCCTACCTGCATCCCATATCCCTGCTGCCATCCCAAGCCCATCCTGCATCCCAGCCCCTCCTGCATCTCAACCTATTGTGTATCCCACATCCCTGTCTGGATCCTGCTCACTATCCTGTATCCCACATCCCTGACAATATCCCAGTCCTGCACCCCACATCCCTGCCTGTATCCCACATCCCTGCCTGCATCCCAGTCTCATCCTGGACTCCACATCCCTGCCTGGATCCTGCTCCTTATTCTGCACCCCACATCCCTGCCTGCATCCCAACCCTGCATCCCAAATCTTCGCCTTCATCCCAACCCCACATCCCAACCCTCATCCTGCATCCCACAGTCCTACCTGCATCCCATATCCCTGCTGCCATCCCAAGCCCATCCTGCATCCCAGCCCCTCCTGCATCTCAACTTACTGTGTATCCCGCATCCCTGTCTGGATCCTGCTCCCTGTCCTGTATCCCACATCCCTGACAATATCCCAGCCCTGCACCCCAACCCCTTCCTGCACCCCACATCCCTGCTTGTATCCCACATCCCTGCCTGTTTCCCACATCCCTGACAATATCCCAAATCCTGCACCCCAACCCCTTCCTGCACCCCACATCCCTGCTTGTATCCCACATCCCTGACAATATCCCAATCCTGAACCCCACATCCCTGCCTGTATCCCACAGTCCTGCCTGCATTCCAACCCCGCATCCCAAATCTTCGCCTTCATCCCAACCCCACATCCCAACCCTCATCCTGCATCCCACAGTCCTACCTGCGTCCCATATCCCTGCTGCCATCCCAACTCCATCCTGCATCCCAGCCCCACCTGCATCCCAACTTACTGTGTATCACACATCCCTGTCTGGATCCTGCTCCCTGTCCTGTTTCCCACATCCCTGACAATATCCCAGTCCTGCACCCCAACCCCTTCCTGCACCCCACATCCCTGCTTGTATCCCACAGTCCTGCCTGCATCCCAATCTCATCCTGGACTCCACATCCCTGCCTGGATCCCACATCCCTGACAATATCCCAGTCCTGCACCCCACATCCCTGCCTGTATCCCACATCCCTGACAATATCCCAGTCCTGCATCCCAACCCTTTCCTGCACCCCACATCCCTGCTTGTATCCCACATCCCTGACAATATCCCAATCCTGAACCCCACATCCCTGCCTGTATCCCACATCCCTGACAATATCCCAGTCCTGCATCCCAACCCTTTCCTGCACCCCACATCCCTGCTTGTATCCCACATCCCTGACAATATCCCAATCCTGAACCCCACATCCCTGCCTGTATCCCACATCCCTGACAATATCCCAATCCTGAACCCCACATCCCTGCCTGTATCCCACAGTCCTGCCTGCATTCCAACCCTGCATCCCAAATCTTTGCCTGCATCCCAACCCCACATCCCAACCCCCATCCTGCACCCCACAGTCCTACCTGCATCCCATATCCCTGCTGCCATCCCAACCCCATCCTGCATCCCAGCCCCTCCTGCATCCCAACTTACTGTGTATCCCACATCCCTGTCTGGATCCTGCTCACTATCCTGGATCCCACATCCCTGACAATATCCCAATCCTGAACCCCACATCCCTGCCTGTATCCCACATCCCTGACAATATCCCAGTCCTGCACCCCAACCTCTTCCTGCACCCCACAACCCTGCTTGTATCCCACATCCCTGACAATATCCCAATCCTGAACCCCACATCCCTGTCCTGTTTCCCACATCCCTGACAATATCCCAGTCCTGCACCCCACATCCCTGTCCTGTTTCCCACATCCCTGACAATATCCCAGTCCTGCATCCCAACCCTTTCCTGCACCCCACATCCCTGCTTGTATCCCACATCCCTGACAATATCCCAGTCCTGCACCCCACATCCCTGCCTGTATCCCACACCCCTGCCTGCATTCCAACCCTGCATCCCAAACCTTGGCCTGCATCCCAACCCCACATCCCAACCCCATCCTGCATCCCAGGTCCCTGCCTGCATCCCAACCCTGCAGCCCAGCCCTGCATCCCAAACCTGCATCCCAAACCTGTGCCTGCATCCCGACCCTGCATTCCAATCCCATCCTACATCCGACATCCCAGCCCCGCATCCCAGACCTCAGCCCTGCATCCCAGCCCCATCCCACATCCCTGCCTGCATCCAACCCCTTCTCCATCCCTGTCCCCCCCACCCCTCCGTGTCCCCCCTCCTGTCACCGCCCCTCCCCCATCCCGTCCTGTGCCCCCCCCGACACCTCCGTGACCCCTCCCCACCTTCCAGCCTCCACAGTCCTCAGCACCCCCCAAATCCATCCCTGCATCCCCCCCGCTCCCCAAATCCATCCCTGCATCCTCCAGGCCCCCAAATCCATCCCTGCATCCCCTGAGCCCCCAAATCCATCCCTGCATCCTCCAGACCCCCAAATCCTTCCTTGCATCCTCTGGCCCCCCAAATCCATCCCTGCATTCCCCCCGCTCCCCAAATCCATCCCTGCATCCTCTGGCCCCCCAAATCCATCCCTGCATCTCCCCCACTCCCCCAAATCCATCCCCGCCATCCCTCCGTGAATCTCCCCCTGCATCCCCCCCGCAATCCATCTCCCCCCGAATTTCCCCCTCAATCCATCCCCCCCTGCATCCCCCCTCAATCCATCCCCCCCGAATTCCCCCCCGGATCCATCCCCCGATCCCTCCGTGATTCCCCCCCCGCATCCCGGCACGACCCCCCCCGATCCCTCCCGCATCCATCCCTCGTATCCCCCCCGGATTCTCCCCCTCTTTCCCCCCCTGGATCCATCCCCCGTATCCCCCCTGGATCCATCCCCCCGTATCCCCCCCCTGGATCCATCCCCCCCCCGCATCCATCCCCCGTATCCCCCCTGGATCCATCCCCCCGTATCCCCCCCGGATCCATCCCCCCGTATCCCCCCTGGATCCATCCCCCCGTATCCCCCCTGGATCCATCCCCCCCTGGATCCATCCCCCCGTATCCCACCCGGATCCATCCCCCCGCATCCCTCCGTGATTCCCCCCCCGCTCCATCCATCGCCCCCCCCCCGTTCCCTCCCCGCCCCCCGCTCTCCTCCCCGCCCCCCTCAGCCCCTCCCGGGGGCCGGGCCGGGGGCGGGCTCAGCCCGGGGGGGGCCGGGGGCGGCCGCTCCAGCCCCGCTCGGCTCCGGCTGCTCCAAATCGGCTTAAGGGCGGCAGCGGCGGCGGCGGCGGAGCTGCTGCTGCACCGGGGGGGCACCGCCGAAGCGAGCCGAGCCCCCTCCCGAACCGGACCGAGCCGAGCCCCATCCCCTCCCGGACCCCCCCGGACCGGGCCGAGCCCCCTCCCATCCCCTCCCGGACCGAACTGGGCCGGGTCGAGCCCCCTCCCGAACCGGATCGGGCTCCCTCCCAAACCGGACCCCTCTAACCGGACCGAGCCCCTTCCCCTCCTGGACCCCCCTGGACCGGACCGAGCCCCCTCCCGGACCGGACCGGGCCGAGCCCCTTCCTCTCCCGGACTCCCCTAACCGGGCCAAGCCCCCTGCCATCCCCTGGCGGACCCCTCCCCCTGACCGGACCGAGCCCCATCTCGGAGCGGAGCGGAGCGGGCCGTGCCCCTGGCGGTGCCCGGCGCGATGCCCGCCCGGCTCCCGGCGCGGGGGCCCCGCTGAGCCGCCCCCGCGGGCACCATGCGCGCCATGAGCCCCCTGCCCCTGTGGCTGCTGCTCTGGCACCTGCGGCACCTGGCGCTGGGTGAGTGTCACCCCCTCCCCTCGAGGGGACAGGGACACCCCGGGAGGGATGGAGGCAGCCCCAGGGACACCGCCGGGGCTATGGAAGGGATGGGGGGACCCCCAGGGACACCCCCGGGGCGCGGGAGGGATGGGGGGCCCCCCGCACCCCTCCGGTCATGGAGCGGGTTTGGGGATGGGCGTCCCCGCCCTGGGGTTTGGGGTGGTTGGGGGGTGGAGGGGCACCCACGGAGAGGAGAACGGGTTTGGAGTGGGGAATTGGGGTTTGGTGCTGGGGGGATGAGGTCTGGAGGTGTTAGTGGGGCACCCCATAACCCGGTATTGGGCTGGGAGTCATTAATGGGGCACCCCATAACCCGGTATTGGTGTGGGAGCTGTAAATGGGGCACTCATAGCCGGGAACTGGTGTGGGATCTGTTACTGGGGCACCCCATAACCCGGTATTGGGGTGGGAGTCATTAATGGGGCACCCCATAACCGAGTATTGGTGTGGGAGCTGTAAATGGGGCACTCATAGCCGGGAACTGGTGTGGGAGCTGTTAATAGGGCACCCCACAACCCGGTATTGGTGTGGAGTCTGATAACGGGTCACCCCACAACCCGGTATTGGTGTGGAGTCTGATAACGGGTCACCCCACAACCCGGTGCTGGTGTGGAGTCTGATAACGGGTCACCCCACAAGCCGGTGCTGGTGTGGGATCTGTTTTTGGGGCACCTCATAACCGGGAACTTGTGTGGGATCTGTAAATGGGGCACCCCATAACCGGGAACTGGTGTGGGATCCGTTATTGGGGCGCACCCTACAGAGGGGTTTTAATGGGGCACCCCCTAAAAATGGGGTTTTAATGGGGCACCCCCTACCCGGGCACTGCTGCTCAACCCCGAGCCGGGCACTGGGGTGGGGCCGCTCATGGGGCGCCGTTTTTGGGGTGCGGGGGACCTGGGGTCTCATCCATGGGGCCACCCCGCGTCCCCTTTCCCCGCTGCTCCCCCGCATCCCAGCCCTGCTCCAGCCACGGAGGGGTGGCTGCTCTTTGGGGACCCCCACCAGCTCAGTTTTTGGGGGGGTCGCAGCCCCTCCTGCCCCTTTGGGATGCCCAAACCCCAAACAAGGAGCAGCATCCCCCAAATCCCCGCTGTCCTGGGGGATTGCAGCTCCGGAGCTCCCAAAAACCCCGGGACTCCCACGCCAGCCCCAAACCCGGGGGTCCAGAGAGGGGAAAACACCCGGGGAAGGAAACTTTGCCCTCCTCGCACCCTCAGGGCCACCCGTGGGATTTCATTCCGTGCCCATTTGAGGCCAATTCCCTCTTTTTTCCCCAAATTCCCGCTCGGGGGGTCTCAGGTGGCCGCTCCTTCCCGAGCCCAGGGAAGCGGGAGCTTTTCCAGGCGCTGGGTGATGGAGGAGCGAGCGCGCAGCCTGCTCTGCATCTCCTCGGGTTTTTTGGCTTTTTTGGGTTTTTTCATTTTATTTTTTTATTTTTTTAAATGGACTTTGTGCTCTCCGGGCGCTGCAGGGCGCGGGGCGGGGGAGCCGCGGCTCTGCGGGGCTGCGCGGGGCCAGCTCCACACAAAGGAGCCGATTCTTCCCCTCCTGCCCCCGCTCCATCCCTCGGGCACCGCGCAGCCCGAACCCAGCTCGGGAAGAGGATTCCCTGAACGCCTCGTTTCCCTTGGTTCGGGTCCTGCCGGGCTGCGGCTGCTGCTCCGAGCCCCCTTTTCCAGCAGCATCCCGAGCATCCCAGCATGGGGATGAATAAAAACCCGCTCGGGAAAAGGGGGGAACTTGTGCCAAACCCAGCCCCGGCTGCCTCCCCTCCCCTCCCCGCTCTCCTCCGCCGCCGTTTTAAGGTCATGGATAGACAATTTCCAAGGAACAACGCATCCCCCCGGCTTTCCCGAGCTCCAGCTGTCTGTCACTGGCGCAGGGATCATTTTTCCTGCCTCTCTCTTCTCCTGCTTTTTTTTTTTTTTCCTCGCCGCAGATCGGGCGGCTGCTCTCGTGCTGTTGATTTCCTGCGGGGGAATCTCTGTTTGTGAGGGGGGAAAAATGGGATCAAAGTTGGTTCGTGAAGGGGTTGGAGGAGCTCGGGGAGCCCGCAGGCGTTTGGGGTTAGGAAGTGATGGATCCGGCGTCGGGAATTGTTTGGGTTTGGGGCATCCACGAGCTGGGTTTGGGCTCCTAAACCCCGCTGGAACTTGGCTGCATCCCGAGGATCCGCCGTGCTCGGCATCTCCTTCCCTATGGAAGCTGCGCTCATTTTGGGGTTCCCAACCCAAACCGCACCGCAATTCTGTGATCCCCGCCTCGGCTGTCCCAAAAATCCCACCCCGAGCTCTGTTTTTCCATCAGCCAGCCACAAATCCCGGCCAAATCCCGGGTTGGGGGCTCCTCCCTTTGCCCGGGGCAGCGGGGGCTGAGCTGCTCCTGAATTTGGGGGGGTGGCAGAGCGTTGTTCGCGAATTTGGGGGCGCACAGCTCTCGCCATTCCCGAATTTCCGAGGGCAGATGGCTTTTTCCTGGCTGACGGCATCCTTGGCTGGAGCCGCCGCCGCCGTGCCCTCCCCTCCGTGCCCTCCCCATCCCGGCTGGACAGCGATCCAAGGGACGCAGACCCCGGCAAGATCCAGGTGGGCACAGCCCCACTCCCCCCTCTTCATCCCCTTTTTGTGTCCCCGAACCCCCCTTTTTTTAATGAAATTTTTCCTGCTTTTATTGTCCCCCGATCCACCTCCTCACCCGCATCCCGGAGGATCCCCCAGGAATCCACAGGAATCATTTCCCACCCCACAAATCATCCCTGGGATGCTTTTTTTGAGGGGGGAATTTCCAGCCCTGCTCTGCATCCCTCCCCCGCTCAGGAAAAGCCCTTTTGTGACCCGGGATCATCCCCGAGGTGTTTTCCAGCCCTCCGGGAGCATCACCCCTGCTATTTCAGCTTTTTTTTTCCCCTCCCTTTTGTCCCCGGCTCAACCTTTTTGCCAAAAAAAGCCGCCGGGGCCGGGGCTAAGTGGGTTAAGGAGCCGTCAGGAGGGAAAAACGAGGCCACGCGGAGGAGGCAGCGCTGGACCATGGAAAAGGAGAGGAGTGCCTGGAAAAGGGGCTGGAAAAGCTGGAAAAGCTCCGTTTTTCCCCGATCCGTGGGCTCTGGGATCAGGGCTGGCTCGTTAAGCCCCGTCTGAAGTACGGCCCCATAAAGGGCTCGTCCGGGGCTGTTTTAGCGCCCTGCGAGGGATCAAAGTGTCAAATTCCTGGAGATTTCCAGCGGTTTTATCCCGGTGGGATTTGCTTCGGCTTCTGCTTCTCAATCCCAGTGGGGAAAAAATAAAAAAAAAAAAAAAAAAAGGAAAATTCAAGTGTTTGAAGCTCCTGGGCTTTGCAGGGAGCTGTCCTTGGGGATATTCCTGAAAATGCCAGCATGGGAACAGCCCTTTGCAGCTGGGGATTTACCTGGAATTCTCTCCCCTCTGCATTCCCCCCGGAGGTTTTCCCGGCAGGGGTTTTCCCAGCTGACAGGGAGCCCCTCGAGTGGATCCTTTTGCAGCCTGGAAAAGACGATTTTCCCTCGTTTATGAAGGGGAAAATCCAGTGTGGGGCTTTCCCCAGGGTGGTGGGAGTCACCTGCTCGTGTTTCTTTTTAATGAGAGGAGGAATTTGGTGGGATTTGTGTCCTGAGGGAATGAGGGAAAGGGAGGAGCAGGGGTGAAATCCTGCTTTAAATTCACCTGCAGGTGCCAAAAATCCACCCCACATTCCCACCATCCCTGTCCACGCTTTTCCCATCAAATCCTCTTTTCGGGAAGTTTTCCCTCCCATTTCCACGAATCCCGCGTTCCCACGGAGCCTCTCCAGGTAAGCCCAGGCCGTGCAGCCCCTTTGGAAAATCCCCCTCGCTGTGCTAATTGCCCTTTCGCAATTAGCCCAATTTCCCTCCTCCCACCAGCTGCGTTTCAGAGCCGCCACTTCAATCCATAGCTGAGGAAAAAGCCGCGGCTCCAGCGAGGATCTTCCCTCTCCTTGTGCCTCTCCAGGATAAATCTGGGAAGGGGAGACATTCCCAGATTTATTGCTCCCTGGAAAAGCTGTGGCTGCTCCCGGAGCGTTTCCAAAGTCCCCCAAGCTCAAATTCCTTTGGGATTGTTGGCATCCCCCAAAACCGAATCCCGGGAATGTTGTAGGGTTTGGCTTGGGAAAGTTGGTGTCTTTTGGCCTGGGATGAGGAATTCTGATCCTGGAGCTGAGCAGCCCCTGTCCTGTGCAGGCTGTCAGATATTCCCAGCTCCATCCGTGGGCTCAGCCTTGGAATCCCGGGATGTTTTGGGTGGGAATTCCACATCCAGGGACAGATCCCACTGTGCCAGGTGGCTCCAAGCCCTGTCCAGCCTGGCCTTGGACATTCCCAGGAATCCAGGAGCAGCCACAGCTGCTCTGGGAAAGCTGTGCCAGGGCCTCACCTCCCTCACAGTGAGGAATTCCTTCCTAAAAACTAATTTCAGTTTCCCCTCTGGAATTGTGGAGCCATTCCCTGTGTCCTGTCACTCCAGGCCCTTCTGGAGAGATCTTTCCCATTTTTTCTTTTGGCTCCTTCAGGTCCTGGAAGGCCAAAATTGGGTCAACCCAAAGCTTCTCGCCGAGCTGAACGTTCTCAGCTCTCCCAGCCTTTTCTTGGATCACCCTGGAGCCTCCTCTGGGCTTGCTGCAGAGGGCAGAATTCCTCATTTTCCTGCTCTGGGATCAGCCCTGGACTTGGGTGGTTCCCATGCCCTGTTCCAGGTGCTTCTCCCAGAGCTCCTCCATGTGCTCATCCTAACCTGGATCCATCCCGGGATTGTCCTGCTCCAGGTCCTTCTCCCAGCCTGGATCCATCCTGGGACTTTCTAATTCCATTTCAGGTCCTTCCCTCAGGATGCTCCATGTGCTCATCCCAGCCTGGATCCATCCTGGGATTGTCCTGCTCCAGGTCCTTATCCCAGCCTGGATCCATCCTGGGATTGTCCCACTCCAGGTCCTTATCCCAGCCTGGATCCATCCTGGGATTGTCCCACTCCAGGTCCTTATCCCAGCCTGGATCCATCCTGGGATTGTCCTGCTCCAGGTCCTTATCCCAGCCTGGATCCATCCTGGGATTGTCCTGCTCCAGGTCCTTATCCCAGCCTGGATCCATCCTGGGATTGTCCCACTCCAGCTCCTTCTCCCAGAGCTGCTCCATGTGCTCATCCCAGCCTGGATCCATCCCGGGATTGTCCTGCTCCAGGTCCTTCTCCCAGCCTGGATCCATCCCGGGATTGCCCCGCTCTTGTTAAACTTCAGAAGATTCCCGTGGGCCACTCCTGGACTTTTCCAGGTCTGGAAGCCTGGAGGACCCTCAGGTGCCTCCAAACACTGGACCTTGCTTCCCAAATCCATGGGTGGTCCTGGAGCATCCAAATGATCCCACCAGCTTCCCCCTCCCATGGAGATGTTTCCTGTGATGGCTTTTTCCCCACCAAAATGCTCTTTCCTGCTGGGATTTCCTTGGCTTGGGAATGCTTGACCAGCTCTCACCTCGTGCTCCGGGATCTGCTGAGGAAAAGCTCTTGGGATAAAAGTGGGGTTTTAGTGGGAATCCAGCTGAGCAGAGCCCAGGATCTTCCCAAGGCTCTGGCAATGCTTGCTAAGGAAAAAGCTCCACAGGGAGCTGGGAATGGAGCTGGGAGCTCACCCTGGATGGCTGGGAATGAGCACAAATTCCTACCTGGAACAGGTGTGGGGGGAACGAAGCAGCATCACCCCCTCTCAACTCCCAGTGATGGGAACTTTTGGAATTTTCCCCGATTTTCCAAGACGAATCCTCGACTTTAGCCCCACCACATCCAGCTCTGTGCTCAGACCCCACAGAGAGGCAAAACAAGGGAAAAGGGCCCCCAAATCCTTAATTTTGGGGGGCAGCTCCAGCCGTGCGAATTCCCGGCTGGCGGATCCCGGCGGGAGGGATGCAGCTGACGGATGGGGCTGGAATCCTTCCCCATCCAGCTGCTCTCTGTGCCCTTTTGTTTGCTCGTGCGGCGCTGCCGGGCTCGTTCCGAGCTCGTGGCTGGCGCTCCCGTTCCATTCTCTGCTTCCCACTTTTCCCCTCTTTTTTTCCCCAAAATAACCCGTCAATCACGGGCTTGTTTTCAGCGCGCCGGGGCCTGGATCCGGCGGGAGCGCCAAGGGCGGGCGGATTCCAAAGGCACGGATAACAACCTGTGGCTGTTGTTCCATCCTTGGAATTGTTGGCTTTATCAAATTAGGGACTGGGGGCTCTCCAAAGCCTTTGGATCAGGGAAGGTGCCTCGTTTCCACTCCCAGCTGGGATTCAGCTCCAAGGAGGTTGGGGAAATGCCAGGAAACACTACAATTCCCAGCGGGGGGAGTGGAGATGGGAATGTGGCTCCATCAGGCCCTTCCAGGCCTCCAGGCCACACATTTTGGCTCCTCTGGTGCTGGAAGAGCTTCTCCATCTGGAAAATCCCACCTGGATCAGGGGAGGCAGGGAATTTGTTTGTCTCCTGCCCAAAACTCTGGAATAGTTTCCCATTCTTATAATTCCTTGGTCAATATTCTCCAGGCAGAGGGGATTGAAAACCCCTCTCCATCTCCTTGTGCTCAGGGATAAATCCAGGAGCTGCTCCCATCCAGCCAGGACAGGGGAAACAGGAGCTGGGGATCTTCCTTTGGGATGCATCTCCTGCTTTTCCACCTCCTTTTCCCTCTTCTAAGGATCTGCAGTCCCAGGGAAGGGCTGGATCCAGGGAGAGGCTTCGTGAGGGGAGTTTGGGATCAGAGGGATGGGTGGGATGAAGGGTGAGGAGGGATCTGCTTCCTCGTAATCTCCAGTCCATGGAAATGGGTTTTTTTTGGGGATGAATTCCATGGATAAGCCTGGATTTATGGGTAGAACGTTGTTTTGGAGGCCGGTCATTCCAGGCTGGTCCCAAGGTGGGAATTTCTCCTGGAGCTGGAACCTGGAAAAGAGGGAAGTGATGGGAAGGACATTTTTGGCCAGTGGTGGTCACCATGGGATGTCCTGGCATGGATTTTGGAATCTCCAGCTCTTCCTGGCAGGACTAGGACAGCAGGAGAGGGGCACAGAGAATCCAAGTCAGCAAATTCCAGCAAAATCCTTGGAATTGTCCCAATTTTGGGATAAGGGGGGTGTGGATGGGCTCCCTGTGAGCCTCTTGTAGAAATGTTCCCCTTCCTCATCCCGAGTTCTTTGTGGCTGTGTCTTTCCTTTGGAAAAACCCCATGGATTGGATGGGAATTGCCTGGGAAGGGATTTTGATGGGATGGAAATTCCCAGCCCAGCTTTGCCCCTCTGGAGAGAGAATTCCAAAACTCCGGCTCCAAGGCTTTGGAAGATTCCAAGCCTGGATTCCTGGACCAGGATTTGGGATTCTCCCCCTGCTCCGTGGAGAATCTTCCTCCTTTTTTTAGGCCCGGCCGCCCCCGTTCGCTGCGGATGGAGCCGCACAAAGTGTGGGAACGCGGGATCCACGTGGGAACACGGGATCCATGTGGGAACACGGGATCCACGTGGGAACACGGGATCCACGTGGGAACACGGGCTCTCTAATTCCACCCTCTGCAGCTCCAGGAGCATCCCGAGAACCGGGGGTGGAATTTGGCTGCTTTCCTGGCTTTCCTCCTAAAAATAAAGCAGGGAATGCTGGATTGCGGGAGGACCCTGTGACTGTGAGAGGGTTTGGGGGGCTGGGAAAGGCCAAGGAGCCCAAAATATTCCCAGGGAGCTGCTGGGGAGTGGGATTTTCCATCGGGGATGGATGGATGGATGGATGGATGGATGGATGGATGGATGGATGGATGGACGGATGGATGGAAATAGATCCACTGTGTCGGATTTTCCATGTGGGGTAACAGGCTGGGTCTGCTGGGGAATGGGATTTTCCATGGGGAATGGAAATGCTGGATCTGCTGGGGAATGAGATTTTCCATGTGGGATACGAGGCTGAATCTGCTGCTGGAAAAGCACCAGGCAATGGGCAGATCCCGTTCCAGAAAAGATCCAAAGGATGCAATTCCCACCAGGAACAAGGGTCCCGGAGAGCCCATCCTGCATGGAAAAGCCTGCAGCGCTCCGGCTCCACTCGGAGTCCTTCCCTTTGGAATTGGATAATGAGATGTTTTCCATTATCACCAGCTCCTGGTGACCCTTTTGAAGTTCTGTTTGCGTCTCTCTGCGTTATTCCAGCTTCTTTTTCCGTAGGGAAGCTCTTTGTGAGGAGTGGAGATTGTTTGGATTCCTCCTGAATTTCCGATGTAATTAGCACGGGGATGGGAAGGTGAGAGGAGCTCAGGGAAGCGCTTCCCAAATTAAACCTTCCCATTCCTTGGAATTTGCAGGGTTGTTTTTATTTAGGGCAGGAAAATCTGGGAGGTTCCATGGTGGGAGAGAGAGGGTTTGGGCAATGGGATGGTCGGGATGCTCCCGCTGTTCTTGGTTTGCATGGATCACGCTCCAGATCTGCTCCATGCTTCCTGCCAGGAGAAAAAAAAATGGATGAAAAAAATCCCAGAGTTTTTGGGCTGAAAGGATTTGATTAGAATGATTTTATCTCAGGGGGAGGGAGGGAATGGGAATGGGAATAGGAATGGGAATGGGAATGGGGTGCACTTCCAGCCTGGAAAATGAATTGGGAATGGAAATGGAGAGCACTTCCAGCTTGGAAAATGGGAATGGGAATGGGAATGGGAATGGAAATGGAAATGGAAATGGAAATGGAAATGGAGAGAACTTCAGGCCTAGAGAATGGGAATGGGAATGGGAATGGAGAGCACTTCCTGCCTGGAGAAAGGGAATGGAGAGCACTTCCAGCTTGGAAAATGGGAATGGGAATGGGAACAGAGAGCACTTCCAGCCTGGGGAATGAGAATGGGAATGGAAATGGGAATGGAGAGCGCTTCCAGCTTGGAGAATGGAAATGAGAATGGAAATGAGAATGGGAATGGGAATGGAGAGCACTTCCTGCCTGGAGAAAGGGAATGGAGGGCACTTCCAGCCTGGGGAATGGGAATGGGAATGGGAATGGGAATGGGAATGGGAACGGGAATGGGAATGGAGAGCACTTCCTGCCTGGAGAAAGGGAATGGAGGGCACTTCCAGCCTGGGGAATGAATTGGGAATGGAAATGGAGAGCACTTCCAGCTTGGAAAATGGGAATGGGAATGGGAATGGGAATGGGAATGGAAATGGAAATGGAAATGGAAATGGAAATGGAAATGGAGAGAACTTCAGGCCTAGAGAATGGGAATGGGAATGGGAATGGAGAGCACTTCCTGCCTGGAGAAAGAGAATGGAGGGCACTTCCAGCCTGGGGAATGGGAATGGGAATGGGAACGGGAATGGGAATGGAGAGCACTTCCTGCCTGGAGAAAGGGAATGGAGGGCACTTCCAGCCTGGGGAATGGGAATGGGAATGGGAAGGGAGGGCTTTTCCAGCTGTTTAACATCCTGGGCCCTCCTCTCTGCCTCGCTGAGCAGGAAAACCTCCCGCATTCCCGGCCTCTCTTCCCGCCCTCCCGGGAGCACTGAATTAAAGGAATATTGGATGATCCCACGCTTGGTTATGTTTTATTAACGCGGAGCCTCGGCCTCCCGGCACGTCCAGAGGATCTGAGGCTCTGCCGGGCATTTGTTCCTTTTCCAAGGTCTGGCTGCCGCTGTTATTCCCAATCCCAGTCCTTGGTTTGGCTGGGGGGTCAGGCTGGGGTCTTCAGGAAGAGGAGGGAAATTTGGGATGAAAAATGGGAATGTGTGGTTTGTCTGAGGATTCTCTGTGTCCTGGTGGGCTTTGGGATAGGAGCTTTGCAGCAGGAATAGGGATGGATTTGGGAAAGGAGAGTTATGGACACCACACGGAGCCATGGAAAAATCTCCTCCTGATTTTCCAGCTCTGCTCCATCTCAGGGGTGGGAGAACCCCCAGAATGTCGGATCTGAGGGAAAAGATCCCCAAAAATGCCAGCATTCCACAAGCAGAGCTAAAGGAGGAATCAGGGCTGGGATTTTGCTCTGTCAGTCTTTGGAATCAGCGGGAAAAGCCAAACATAGAAAATGGGACAGCTCTGGAAGTGCTGGGAGAGGGAAAGGTGTTAATTGGCAGTGATTTCTCAGCGGAGTGAGGATGGATCGGGATGAAGGGAAGAGCCCCAAGGAGATGGATCAGGATGAAGGGAACTGCCCCAATGAGATGGATTTGGATTAAAGGAACAACCCCAAGGAGGTGGATTGGTATGAAGAGAACAGCACCAAGGAGATGGATTGGGATTAAAGGAACAGCCCCATGGAGATGGATCGGGATTAAGGGAAGAGCCCCGCACATCCTCTCTGTGGGAGGGAGGAAGTGTCAGGAATCAGTGCCTGGAATCAGGGCTGGAAGAGGGAGGTATCCATTAATCCCATTAGGGATGCAGAATTACCGGGAGTGCAGAGGGATTATCAATCACGGAGTGTGAATCTGGAGGAGAGGGAGTGGTGATCACAATCCTGCTTCGTCCAGGGAATGGGGCTGGAGAGGATGGGAAAGATGGAGCTGGATGGGGTTGGGCCAGGGAGATCCTGGGGGATGGGATCATGGCGTTCCCAAGGTATGGGATCACGACATTCCCAAGGGATGAGGGAGTGTTTGGGATGCAGCTGCCCCTTGTCCCTGGAAAAAGCATCTCCAGGCCAGGGTCAAATTCTGGAGTTGGGAATCCTGGTGGGAATTTTGGCTGTTTCCATGGAGGGTCTGGAGGAGTCTGTCCCAAAAATCCTTCCCTTCCCTTCCCTTCCCTTCCCTTCCCTTCCCTTCCCTTCCCTTCCCTTCCCTTCCCTTCCCTTCCCTTCCCTTCCCTTCCCTTCCCTTCCCTTCCCTTCCCTTCCCTTCCCAAACCTTCCCAAACCTTCCCAAACCTTCCCAAACCTTCCCAAACCTTCCCAAACCTTCCCTTCCCTTCCCTTCCCAAACCTTCCCAAACCTTCCCAAACCTTCCCAAACCTTCCCTTCCCAAATCTTCCCTTCCCTTCCCCCTCCAGAACATTCCTTCAGGAATACCAAGGCTTTTCCAGCTGAGCTGGGACCCTTTGGGGCTAATCCAGGTGCCCCAGGCAGCCCTCGGGTCATTTTTTTGGGAAAAAGCCGCACATCACACCCGGAATTCCAAAAACAAAGTGGATTTTGGAGCTCTCGGGATTCCTGCATGGACTGGGTTTAATTTTGCTCTTCCTCTGCCTGAGGTTGTGCCTCCGGAGAAAGAGTTCAGAAGGAAAAAATCCCAAAATATCATTAACAATGATCCCTTCCCAGTTCCTCCGGGCAGGAATCGATGGAAGGAGCGGAGATCGCCCGGAGCCGACAGCTGGGAGGGAGGGGGGATCGATGGCTCCTCGTTTGTCACCAATCAAAAATCTGGGATAATTGGATTTCCTGCAAGTGGTGAAATAAATCAGGGAATTCATTATCCAGGTCAGGGTCACCCCTGCTCCAGGGCCACCGGGGTTTGGGAAAACCTTCTTGGAACTGGTGGGAAACTCAGCGGGGTCATCCAAACTGAAACCTGCTGACTTTCCTGAATGGAATTAATGATTTTCCCTCTTTTTCCCATCCCAAGCCTATGGGTCTCCCGATAAAGCTGAGAAAAGAGGAGTTTTAGAGAGGACTGGGGAGTTTGGGGTGGGAAAATTCTTTCCTGGGGTTATTTTTGGGAGCAGGAGCACCTCTGATAACCCCCTGCTCTTCCTCCAGGATGGGATTTTTTGGGATCTCCAATTATCCCCTTGCTGTTATTCCAGGATTTTTTGGGGGATCACCAAAAAACCCCTTGTTGTTACTCCAGGATTTTTTTTGATCTTTAATAACCCCTTGCTGTTACTCTGGGATGGGATTTTCTGGGATCTCTAAAAACCCCTTATATCTGGAATAAAATAGTCCATAATTTTTGGGCGATCTCTAATAAACCCCTGCTGTTATTCCAGCATGGGATTTTTTGGGAACTCTGATAACACCTTGCAGTTACTCCAGGATGAGAAGTTCCTGGATCTTGGATGAGCTGGAAAAGACTTTGCTTTCCCCTTCCCAAGTGGGGAAACCGAGGCACGGAAAGACCTGGAACACTGGAATGCTTTGGGTTGGGATGGACAGGGACATTTTCCACAGGTCATTGCTCCAACCTGGATTTGAGCACTTCCAGGAACAGGGAGCAGCTCCCAGCTCCTTCCTGCTCTGTTAATTATTCCTGCTGGGATTAACTCCAGCAGGGATTAACACCCCGAGCCGTGGCTTCCCAGAATTGGCTGCTGGTGCCATAATCCCCATCCCAACAGAGCTGGAACAGCAGGAAAATCCTCAGCTGCTGTTGGCAAATCCCTCCCAAACCACTGACTGAGCTCTGCCAGGGGTTTGGGAATTTTTCCCCAATTTTCCAATCCCTCAGCTCCAGTTTGAGACTCGAAAAAGGAGCACCGGGTGCAGTAATTCTCTTTTTTTTATTCTGAAATTGCATTACTGGGATGGATTTTGTGCGGCAACACCATCTGGGGATAAAATCCTTTATTCCAGGTGAGGTTTTCCATAATCCTGGTGCCCAGGGGTGGCATTCAGAGGGTGCAGCTTCCTGGGAAACTCCAGGAGCATCCAGCTGGCAGGAATCTCTTCCTTGTCAGGATGCAGAGCTGAGCTGCTGGAAAAGGAGAGCCGGGAATTTGATCATGTGGGGAAAAATCCCATTTCCAATCTTTTTCAATGCGGGATTAGGATACAGCCTCTCCTTCTCCTGCCACACTTAATTCAGGATTAATTCCACATCTGCACACGGAGATCAGATCCTGCTGTGTTTTCCGTGGAGCTGCTTGATTAAAAACCAGGAAAAAGCAGAACAGGGGGAATTTTTAGCCTCAGGACACCTGGACGTTCCGCCTTGGAGCATTAATCCAGGTTAATCCAGGTGTTGAGGAGGCACCATGCTCTGATGGAAGGATTTCAGGGAATGTTGAGCCATTCCGGAGGCATTCCATTGGATTTGGTGGTCGGTGGTCGCTCCCACTTGGCAAAGTTGGGATTGTAGGAAAAATCCCCGTCTGGTGAGCTTGGGATTTTCTGGGGATAGACGAAAATCCATGGAAATGGAAAATCCATGGGGCAGCTGGGGGGAGATGGAAAAAATGGGGGAAAAGAAGGAAAAATTGGGATTTTTTAAACAGTTCCCGAGTGTCATTGGGATCTGCTGGGAAAAGGAGGAAGGAACTCCCTCCTGGGATTTATCAGCAGGAGGGAATTCCTGCCCTGCAGCCCAGACTGGGGCCGGAAGCACTTCCAGGTGGAAAACAGGAAAATCCAGCTGATGTGGAGGAAATCCTGCAGGAACAGGGTTTGTTTATAGGGAAAAGGGAAAATCTGGGATGAGAGGTGGCACCTCCCACTTGCTGGGCCTCGTTTGCCCAAAATCCATTGGCTTCACCCCATGGAATGGCAATAAAACCGAGGAGCGACCAATTTGGGGAGTTCTGCCTTAAATAACTTGGGGGGAGTTGTTTGGCAGCTAGGAATCAGGCCTGATTTGCATATTTGCATAGATGCAAATGAGGGCCATGATCTCCATTTATCAAACGAGGCGTCTCAGACCCAGCCTGGCCCTGCGGAATTTTTGGCTCCATTTTGGCTCCAACAGCTGTTCCAACATCTGGGAAGAGGCCATGAGGTGCTGGCAAAGCCATTGCTCCAAATTAGGGATGGTGCCAGGTTTTTGAGGGAATTTGGCTCTGCTGGATTCACCTTCCCACCTTTCTTGGGATGAGGCATTGTTTTGGATTCTGAATGCACTCAAAATGATCCAAACAAAATGAAAAATCTGGAAAAATCCTTAGATAATGAGGAAAAGGGGTTAATGGAACAGGAGAAATGACAGCAGAATGATGACAAACATCCGACTCTTCCCAAAATCCTGATCCAACAACCCAGGAGCTCTTCCCAAAATCCAGACCCATTGACCCATCCCAAACTCTTCCAAAAACCCCAACCCAAAGATCCACCAGGATCTCTTCCCATGATACCAACCCAACAACCCATCCCGAGCTCTTCCTGAAATTCCAACCCCACAACCTCTTCCAAGCTCTTCCCGAAATCCCAAATCTCAATGACCCAACCCAAGCCACCACTTTGAGCAGCTGTGGGAGCTCCAGTGGGATGTCCAGCGTTTTATTTTATGGGAATATCAGTGGGATGAAGATGTGGAGATAAAATATTCCCCCCTCCAGCACCGCCGGGAGGCCGAGGGACTTTACAGAAACGTTGGAAGCGCAAAGGAGGGGAAAAGTTATAAATAAAACTTCTCAGCGCTTTGGTAAATGCTCCTAAACATCCTTCCCATGCGGAGATAAATATTCCACGTGTGATTTACGGCCCTGCATTCCCAGGCTGTGCGGGCAGGGGGATAAAATCCCATAAATCACCGGGAATATCAATGCAGCCACCACATTCCCGCTGATAAGCGGCGTGGGCCGGGAAAATCCATCTTTTCTGCACCAGCTGCGCCTTGACGGAGTTGATTTAAGGAGTTTTGGGATTGGGAGGGGTTTCCCAAGCCTTGGGAGGGTCTTGGATCCTTTGTGTGTTTTCATGGAGAGGGATTCTCCTCCAGGGGGGTTCAGTTTTGGGGGTGTTGGGATTTTGTCCCAAACAAGATAATTCCCATCCATTCCAGGGAAATACTCCCCAAATCTGACAGATCCTGGCTTTCCGATGGATGTTGCTTCCCTCCAGTCCTGTTTTTCTTGTGTTCACCCCCAAATCCTCACTTTTCCAGCATCCCGTGTTTTGTTCCATCTATCCCAGGGACATACTTCCCAAATCCAACTGATCCTGATTTTCTGGTGGCTGTCGCTTCCGTCTAACTGTGATTTTCTTGTGTTCATCCTGAAATCCTCACTTTTCCAGCATCCCTGGTTTTGTAGCCTGGATTTATCTCCTGGGATGGGTGGGACGCAGCCCTTAGATCCACCATGGAATTTCATCTCTGAGCATCCAGGAAATCCCTGGATTTTTTGGGATGAAGGACCCCCTTAACATCCAAAAAATTATTCCAAAGCCATTCCGGGGGTTTGTAGCAGGGCCTGGTCTCCCTCCAGCCAAAGCCGTCACGGTTTTCCCTCTAAACATCCATCTTTTTCCTGGAACGCCGCATTCCCTGTGGATTTGTGCCGGAGATGTCGAACAAGCACGAAATCGACGCCGCGAGCCGAAGCCAAGCCGGGAACGGGCTCCCTCATCCCGTGCTCCAATGAGCCGGAACAGCTCCGAGGAGCTTGGGAAAAGCCGGATGAAGACGTTCGAGGATTTATTCCAGCCCGTGCCCCAGCCACGGGGCTGATTCCGACGGCTCAATCCCACCCGGATTTGTTTGTCGGGAGGCGCGCGGCAAAGGTGGAAAACGCTGGAGTTTACCTGGGATTTACTGGGCATGGAGAGAGCTGGACTTGAGTCGTTGTGGGAAGGAAACTGGACAGGGAAAAGTGGAAATGTGGGAAGGAGCAGATGGAAAGAGGACGGAGATTGGAATTGGAGAGATGGGACAAGGCACCACCGGGAGGCTCCCAAATCCCAAATTTCCTGTGGATTTTCCACTCCCAAAGTGCCCAAACTCTCCTCCTCCATCTGAAATCCTTTATTGTGCTGAGGTTGTGCTGATGGGGAAGAAAATCCCATGGAGCGGGAATGTTTGGAATGTTTTTAGCCCAGCAAGATCCATTTTGATCTCATTCCTCATTTTTCTGCTGCTTCTGGAGCTGCTGGAATCTTGGAGCTGATGAGAGCCAATCCCACCCCTCCAGAACATAAAAGTGACTCTGGAGGTCATCATGTGGAGAAAACCAGCCCAAAATGGATTTTTCCTGAAGATCCATCAGCATCAATCCTTGGGAACCCTCAGGTGGTGTTGGAGATGCTTCCCATGGACACAAGGACATTGGGAATCACGGCACGGAGCAAATCGGGAATTCATCCTTTTTCTTTGGACTGGGATATTTTGGGATATCTTTTCTTTAGGATATTTTGCTTAGGAGGAATCTGGGATTTAAGGAAAAATGGGAAGCTGGACAGTGGTTAAAAATTCCATCTCGATGGGATTTAGGTGTTGAAATCCTTGGAAGCTGGGATTTGGGGGTTTGTTTTATCCGTATTTTATAAAAATAGGGAATCATGGAATGGGTTGGATTGGAGGGACCTTAAATCCCATCCCAGTCCCTGCCATGGACAGGGACACCTTCCCCTATTCCAGGTTGCTCCAAGCCCAACCAGGCCTTGGACACTTCCAGGGGTAGAGCAGCCTCAGCTTCTCCAGGGTAAATTGATCCATAAAATTCCATCATTCCATAATTCCCACAAGTTTTGCCCATGGAATGGACTGGAAACAGCCGCCAGAGCCCACCTTGAAGTGGTTCCCTCACTTCATCTTCATTTGAAAAGGGTTGGGAGGCCGAAGGGGCCGCGCTCAATCCATGGATTGATCCAAAGGATCGATCCAAACCATTGATTCCCATCACAAAGAGGCTCGGGGCACATCCATAGGATCCATCAGGTTCTGCATCCCAATAATTGGAGAAAAATGGACCCTAAGCATGGGCTGGACATCCCCCCGCTCATTCCATACATTTTCTCCTGATCCCTAAAAATTTAGGAGCTGGTTTGGTCCAGCAGCCCCGCCTAAGGAATAATTCCAGATCCAGCTGCGGAATCGTTCCCTCCCACTTATGGAAATGAGGGAGGGAAGCGGCGCCTAATGAGATGTTTGTGAGGGAAGAGGAATTTTAATTACTGGCTCTTAATTGTCTGCTCGGCCCGTTAATATCCCATTTTCCCGGGATTAATGCCATTCGCTCCCTGCCAGCCGGGCTCCTCCTCTCCTGGGGGTGACGCCAACTTTCCCGGGTTTATTTTAGGGAATACGCCCATTTTCCAAAAGCCAGGATGACTTTTGGGAGGGCGGTGGAGGGGTTGGGGAGGTTTAACCCCGCTGGCACCGAGCTGGTGGATTTTTGGGAAGCGAAGCTGAATATCCAAGGAAAACTCAGCACAAGGATTCCCCAATTCATTTTCCCCACTTCCCAAAGGCCCATTTTCCTTGGAAGCACGATGTTGACTCCGGCTGTCATGTCCCATTCCCTGGCTGGTGTTAAACCCGTGCCAGACGCTTATTCCTGTTTAAACAAGAAATAAAATCCTGCCGCAGCTTTCCAGGAGGAAAAGCTCCGGATTCAGCAAAATTCCACCTCCCTGGATGGGGCCAGCTGGGAATTCTTTGCCCTTGGAGCCCTCCCGGGTTAACAACGAGAGGCAGCATCATATTCTGACTGTAAATTGTCCTGGAATGTCATAAATAAAGCATGGCCGGAGCTGGGAAGGGAGCAGGAAGGAATTTGCTGCGTTCCCAGGAACAACTGGAGCTGCTGAATTTTTCATGGACAAGATGTTGCAAAGCGCCGCCAGACAGGGCACGTTTGGTTCTTGAGGATCCGGGACTTCCATCCCTGGATCCGCCACGGCCGTGGACATTCTGCAGTCAGGAATTTGCAGGAGTACTCCCAGATTTTTCCAGGGGGGTTTGCATCCCTTTGGATCCCACTGAAAGGGGCGAAATGTCTCCTGCTCTCCTTAAATCCTGGAAATTTTGGGATATATGCTGGTTAAGGGAGTGCTGGTGTCTGTTTTCCTGTTCTCTCCTGGTTTTCCCATCCCATCCCAGCCCTTGGAAAAGGGAGGTGGAGGAACAGGAGGGAATTATGGATAAGCCCTGTTAATCACTGGCTAATTAAAATGATGAAGTGTTTGTGTTGTCACCGGCTCCTCGAGGATGCTGGAGACATTCCAGAGGGGGATGGAGCTGCTGGATCCCAAGAATCCCCTCCTCTGGCTCCGTCCTGATCTCCCACTCTGCTCAGATCCGCTGCTGCTTCCTTCCCCTAAAAGGATGGGGACGGGTTGGACTTTGGGGACACGGAAAGGGGGAAAATCCATCCTCAGCTGGGGCTGCCCCATCCCAGGATTTGTTCAGTCTTGGACAGGGCTTGGAGCAGCCTGGGATAGTGGGAGGAGTCCCTGCCCAGGTCCCTTCCAATCCAGTTCCAGAATTCCGTTGGTTTGAGATTTTTTGGGAAGCACTGGGAGATGAGAAATCCAGGAATGGGAGCACTGGGTGATCTCCACAAATAAATCTTGGATTTCTATGTGGGATGGAAGGAATCAGGCACCCGGGGAGGATGTGGAAGGGGCTTCCTGTGATGCTCCATTGCTCCATGGCCTTTCCTTGGGACATTCCTTTCCCATCCCATCCCATCCCATCCCATCCCATCCCATCCCATCCCACCCCATCCCATCCCATCCCATCCCATCCTCCCCAGGAATCTCGGAGGGATTCCAGCTGCCCTGGCCATTCCCATGGAGTGTCCAGCTGCGTTTGTGGGCAGAAATCCCCACAGAATGCTGGAAAGGGCTGGAAATGGGGTTTTTATCCAGCATCCCACACTTCCAGGGCTGGAGCAATTCCTGCCTCATCCCTGGGAGCTCTTTTGTAATTGGAAGCACCGAGCTTGTTCCGATGCTCTCCTTGATGAACGCGTCACTCCCGATTTCAAAGGACATTTCCTTTATCCCTCCCTTCCCCCTCTCCTCCCCCTCCTTCCCTTTTCCCTTTTTTTAAAATCCCCCTTAAACTGGACGGTGCCAGAATTCCCAGCGATCGCCAGCAAAAATATCCTCTCCTCCCCAGGGCTGCCGTCTAATCAGAGGGATGAATTTCCAGAGGGCTGGATCCGATCCGGGGGAGGCCGGGCCCGGCATTCTCTGGAAAAATCTCGGATTGAAAAGAGCAAAGGGGAAGCGGAGCGAGGCTGAGAAGGGGACGCTGATAAAGGGACGCTGATAACGAGAGGGATGACAGAAATTTCATAAATTTGGGATGGGCTCTTCTTTTCCGAAGAGTTCTTCCCACCCGGCCGTTCCCGTCATGGCCGCTTTGTTCTCCTCAGTAAATCCCCCAAAAAAAAAGGGAGCCGAGAGAGGCTTTGGAGCAGCGCTGGCACCTGGCAGTTGTTCCCTGTTGGGAGGCGAAGGGAAGGGGAGGATGAGGGATGGGATTCGCACGTCAGCCGCAGCCAAGCAGCGGGGTCTGGACGGCTCCATCTGGATCCCTGCTTTATTTCCCTTTGTTTTCCCTCTTTTCCCCCTCCCCTCCACGCATCCTTGGCCGGCTCCTGTGGGGACTCGGCATCTGTTTCCCTCTCCCTCTTCTGTCCTTCTTTTCCACAACTTCTGGGCTGGTTTTTGCACTGGATTTGGGCAGAATTGCTCTTGAAGTGTTTGAATTTTCCCTTTCCTGCCTTTTCCAGGCCCAGTCAGGGCTGTGGAATCAGCTCTCCATGGGATCCTGATCCCACAAAACCACAGCAATAAATCCTGGAGCTCCAGAGCTTCCATGCAGGAGAAGTTTGGGAGCATCCTGTGGTTCCACCCTGGTGTTTTTAGGGACCAAATGTCTGGATTTAAGGCCCAGCCAAGCCAGAATTCCCAGGAATATGGGTGGAAGCTGCTCACAATGCCAGCTCTGAATGGTTTTCCAGCACATGGAGGAAACAGAGAGAGGAAAAATTCCAATTTTGGGTTGTTTTTTTTTTTGGCCACCCAGAAGATGCAGGTCAGGGATAGGTTTGGAGGGGATTTCCTTGGAAAAATGCTTGGATGGGTAGATTTGTTGCATGGGAGTGGCGGGGCCATCCCAAACTTGGTTCTTTTTGATTTTAAAAATCCACCAAAAATCAGGGAAAGGTCTAAACACCACCAAAAGCCTTGGCTGGACTGGGATGGGGATGGATCCCTTTCCCATGGAAATGCACATTTCTGGAAGGGAATAACGTGGGAAAAGGGATGGAAAACATCCAGAAATGCTGAGCTGGGAACTCCTGGATCCCACGGACAGGGGGAAAATCCAATCTCTGCCCCGGACTGCAATGGGGATGGTTTTGGATCCATACCCATGGGTGTGCCTGGGTATGGAAGGGAATAACATGGGAAAAGGGATAGAAACCATCCAGAAATGCTGAGCTGGGAACTCCTGGATCTTTGCTCCAGCTTTGCCAGTTCCTCCCCGGCTCCCTTTAATCTGCGGCTGATCCGGGGAAAGGCGGGAGCTGCGATCCCACCCGGGGGCTCCATGGGAAGCCAGAGCTCTTCCGCACGCACGGAGGCTCCATCCCCAATTCCTTGGGGCGGATCCTGCCGCGCTGCCAAGGATTTGCTCATCCCCCTCCTTCCCCGCCGCTTTCCCGTGCCTGTTGCTCATCCCGGCGTTCGGAAATGTCAAAAGCCGAGCGAGGGGAATCGGGGCAGCCGGAGAGACCTCGGCCGCCCTTCCTCCCTCCCTCCTCCTCCTCCTCCCGTTCCTGCCTTTTCCATCCGCACAGCCCCGAATCCAAGGGGCCCTCGTGCAGCCTTGGCAGTCACAGGGATTTAATCCCCGCTTTAGGAAACAAAAATAAACTCTGGACAGGCAGGGAGAGGCTGGAAAGGAGCCGGCCCTGGGCGGACTGGGAATGTTGACCAGGATTTGGGTCGCTCCCAGCCGGGAAAACCAGGATTCTGGGATGCAACCCCAAAATTCCCTCATTCCAAGCATCATTTGGGGCTGAAAAGAGATTTAACCCTCAGCCCTTCCCCCAAACAATCCCAAAAATCCATTTTTTCCCTGCATATTTCCTTGTGCAGAGCTGTTCCTGCAGCCCCCAAAAGCAGCACAAAATGGGATTTTCCGGCTTTTTCCCGGTGTTCAATATTCCAGGCCACGCTGCCCTGCTGCCGCAGCCGGCACGTGTTCCCGGAGCGTGTTCTCCCGCAGGTCGTGCCTGGGATTTATGGCACAAACACCTCCAAGTTGTTTTACAAGGAATGCTGAGCCTCAGGATCACTGCCTGGGAGGCACAAAAATTCCGGGGAACTCACCTTCTGCCCTCCCAGGGCATCTTCCACAAAGGAATCTCTGATTTCCAGCCCCCTTTCCAAACCTGCTCCTGTTTCCCGGCCTTTCTCTTGGCTCTTTTCCCACCTGGTGCAAGGAGAGATTTTAAAAAAAGGAATTTGGAGTGGGTTTTTTGGGATGTCCCGGTGTCAAACAGGGAAGGATGCCTGGGATTTGCCAGGCTGTCAATCCATCAATTCCCAACAGCCTCAGGAAAGGCAGGAAAACATACCAGGAATGCAATTCCCGTCCCTGCTGCCCCCCGGCTGCTCCTTGCTCCCAATTTCCCAACAAATCGAGGGGAAAGAGGGACAAAAGGAATGGATGGAGCTGCCCATCCGCTCTGTATTTCCCTCTGGATTGAGGATGGATCTGGAATCTGGAGGTGGGGAGATGAGGAAGGAGCTGGAAAACCCCTGGGTGGGGGTTGTACATCCTTGGGGGAAGCTGCTGGGGAATTCCCACCGGGAATGAGGAATTTGGGAAGTTTTGTGCAAGCACAGGGGAGAGACAATTGAGCCCAAGGCAAAGCCATAGGAAAGATGGGAATTTGCAGTGGGAATGGCAGCTGGGATTTTCCCAAATTCAGGAATAATTTCCTACAATTTTGGCTTTTTTTGGGATCATTGGGGTGGCCCTGTGAGTGATCAGGCCTTTCCCTGGCATCCAACAGTGCCATTAACCCATAAAATCCCTGGACATTAACCCATAAAATCCCTGGAAACCACCAATTCCAAACTTCCCTGGAGCTCAGCTCTCTTTCCCTGCCTTTTTTCCCCCCACTTTTCCAGGATATCTGACCGTCAGCATCGAGCCCCTGCCCCCGGTGGTGGTGGGAGACGCCGTGACCCTGAAATGCAACTTCAAAACCGACGGGAAAATGCGGGAGATCGTCTGGTACCGGGTGAGCTCCGACGCCTCGGGAATGGGAATGCGGAGCTGGCCGGGAACAGAAGGTCAGGGCTGGATGAGGCAGGAAAAGCAGACGGAACTCGGGCTGATGGGAATATCAATTCCTGGGAGGAGGAGGAGGAGGAGGAGGAGGAGGGAGGCAGCTGGGCTGGACGTGGGAAATGAGGCTGGGAGGCATGCAGGATGGTTTTGGGATCTTCGGGATTTGGAATCGTCAGGATTTGGGTTCATTTGGATTTGGAATCTTCGGGATTTGGAATCGTCAGGATTTGGGTTCATTGGGATTTGGAATCTTCGGGATTTGGAATCATCAGGATTTGGGTTCATTGGGATTTGGAATCTTCGGGATTTGGAATCGTCAGGATTTGGGTTCATTGGGATTTGGAATCTTCGGGATTTGGAATCATCAGGATTTGGGTTCATTGGGATTTGGGTTCATTTGGATTTGGAATCATCAGGATTTGGGTTCATTGGGATTTGGGTTCATTTGGATTTGGAATCATCAGGATTTGGGTTCATTGGGATTTGGGTTCATTTGGATTTGGAATCATCGGGACTTGGGATCATCAGGATTTGGGATCAGCGGGATTTGGAATCATTGGGATTTGGGGTCATCGGGATTTGGGATCAGCGGGATTTGGAATCATTGGGATTTGGGGTCATCATTGGATTTGGGCTCCACATGGAGCCCCCATCTTTTTTTTTTTTTTTTTGGAGTGGCTGCCAGGTGGGTTTAGGGATAGTTCAGGATTGAGTTGGGATTTGGAGTTGGAGTTGAGGTTGGGACTGCTCTGCCAAGAGCTTGGCAGGTGGAAAATGATGGGGAAAAGGGAGGAATGGAGAAAATTTGGGATATCGGGGGTTTGGGGTTCTTCATGTAGAGGTTTTTAAAAAACTCCAAATTTTCCCTGTTCCAAATATGTTTGGGAATTTAGGATGTTGAATGGGAGGGAAGTTCCTGGTTTTATTTGGGAAAGGGGAATTTTGAGCCTGGTTTTATTTGGGAAAGGGGGGAATTTGGAGTCTCATTTTATTTGGGAATGTGGAATTTAGAGCCTGGTTTTATTTGGGAAATGAAGGATTTGGAGCCTGGTTTTATTTGGGAAAGGGAGGAATTTGGAACCTGGTTTTATTTGGGAAAAGGAGGAATTTGGAGCCTGGTTTTATTTGGGAAAGGGGAATTTTGAGACTGATTTATTTGGGAAACGAAGGATTTGGATGTTGTATTAATTTGGGAAAGGGAGGATTTGGAGGTTGGTTTTGTTTGGGAAAGGAAGGATTTGGATGTTGGTTTTAGTTAGGAAAGGAAGGATTTGGATGCTGGTTTTATTTTGGAAAGGTGAATTTGGGGGCCAGTTTTATTTGGGAATGTGGAATTTAGAGCCTGCTTTTATTTGGGAAATGAAGGATTTGGAGCCTGGCTTTATTTGGGAAAGGGAGGGATTTGGACACTGGCTTTTTTGGAAATGGGGAAGTTGGAGCCTGGTTTTATTTGGGAAACGTAATTTGAGGGCCAGTTTTATTTGGGAAATGAAGGATTTGGAGCCTGGTTTTCTTTGGGAAAGGGAGGAATTTGGAGCCTGGTTTTATTTGGGAAAGGGGAATTTTGAGACTGATTTATTCGGGAAACGAAGGATTTGGATGTTGTATTAATTTGGGAAAGGGAGGATTTGGAGGTTGGTTTTGTTTGGGAAAGGAAGGATTTGGATGTTGGTTTTATTTAGGAAAGGAAGGATTTGGATGCTGGTTTTATTTTGGAAAGGTGAATTTGGGGGCCAGTTTTATTTGGAAAGAGAAATTTTGAGAGTGATTTTATTCAGGAAAGGAAGGATTTGGATGTTGGTTTTCTTTGGGAAAAGGGGGATTTGGAGCCTGGTTTTCTTTGGGAAAGGAAGGATTTGGAGGCTGGAGCTGCCCCTGGATCATCCTTCCCAAGCCTTGATCCAGCCTCAGGTTCACCAATCCTGAGCTTTCTCCAGGGAAATTTGGGATAAGCTGCCAACCATAAAGGGTTTTATCCAAGAAAACCTGAAGTTTTCCAGGGAAAACTCCTGGAGGAGGCAAAGAGAGGGCGAGTGGTGCCGGTGGCATCAGATGGAGCAGCTGGGAATATTTTTCCTTGGATTTCTCATCCTGTTCCGCTCCCTGAACAAGGAGCTGCCCTTCCCTAATGCTCTCCTGCATTTCCAGGTTTATGAACAGGGAAAGGATGGGAGCAAATCCAGCTGTTGGAATGTGGTGGAATTCTCCATGGAATCTGAGATGGATTTTCCAATAATTATTTAAGGATAGACCCCTAAATGCTGGACAGGCAGGGAACAGAACCCAAAACTTGCCCCAAATCCAAAATCCCAGCTTGGAATTGATTTCACTTCCCTCCTTATTTTAGGGAGAAATTCTTTTTCTGCTGGCTCCGCCGTCTCCACCAGGTTTTTCCTTCCCTTTTCCACTGGGTAATATTGGATTAACCCACTTTCCCGGGAGCTGGATTTGCATAATCCCCCCTGCGAGCAGGGATGTGGGAGCGGCTGCTGCTCCGGAGCAAACGATGCTCCGAGAAACCTCAGAGGCAAAGGGAAGGGCAGAAATATCCCAGATTTGATTTTCATCCCCACAAATCTCCCAGGGGTTTTTACCCCTCCTTCCCTCTTGCTCCTTTCCCAGGACGTTTCCCAGGTTTGGGAAGTTGGGTTTTTCGTGGAGCATCCCAGGATTTGCCCAATTCCTTCCTGATTTTAAGGGCTTTTTCCCCATTTTTCTCCCTGTCTTGCCTCACTCCCAGACTTTTTCAGCTTCCTAAAGCTCCAGTGGCAGCTCCGGGGTGTTGGAGGTGATGGATGGATCTGGGAGAGCCGGGGCGGAGCCTCTGGAGCTGTGGGTTCCGTTTATTCCACCCGTAAATCACGGGAATGTGGCTCCGGAGCGCTGGATTGGGGTCACGCCCGGCTCCTCGTTCCCGTGATTTATTGGACAAGGAGCAGAAGGAACTCCTGGAGTCTGAGGGATCTGAGCTGCTCCAGGGGCGGGAAGGGGCAGGGAAAAGGGGGAGAGAGGAGGAAAAGTCAAAGGCAGTGCTTTGGTGGGGATTGGAGTTGGGAATAACCCCTGGGATGGATCCTGTGGGATGGATCCCTAACCCCTGTAATGGATTCGTAACCCCTGGGACGGATCCGTAACCCACGTGGTACATCCATAACCCCGGGGATGAATCCATAACCCCTGGGATAGATCCATAACCCATGGGATGAATCCATAACCTATGGGATGAATCCATAACTCCAACCCCTGGAATGTATTCATAACCTGTGGGATAGACCCATAACCCACATGGTACATCCATAACCCATGGGATAGATCCATGGGATGGATTCGTAACCCATGGGATAGATTCATAACCCACAGGATACATCTATAACCCATGGGATGAATCCATAACCTGTGGGACAAATCCATAACACATGGGATGGATCCATAACCCCTGGGATAGATGCATAACCTGTGGGATAAATCCTTAACACATGGGATGAAACAATAACCCATGGGATGGATCCTTAACCCCTGGGATGTATCCATAATTCATGGGATAGATCCATAACCCACAGGATGGGTCCATAACCCCTGGGATGGATCTGTAACCCCTGGCATATATCCATAACCCACAGGGTACATCCATAACCCCGGGGATGAATCCATAACCCCTGGGATAGATCCACAACCCATGGGATGAATCCATAACCTATGGGACGAATCCATAACTCCAACCCCTGGAATGTATTCATAACCTGTGGGATAGACCCATAACCCACATGGTACACCCATAACCCATGGGATAGATCCATGGGATGGATTCATAACCCATGGGATAGATTCATAACCCACAGGATACATCTATAACCCATGGGATGAATCCATAACCTGTGGGACAAATCCATAACACATGGGATGGATCCATAACCCACATGGTACATCCATAACCCACAGGATGGATCCATAACCCCTGGGATGAATCCATAACCCCTGGAATAGATGCATAACCTGTGGGATAAATCCTTAACACATGGGATGAAACAATAACCCATGGGATGGATCCATAACCCCTGGGATGTATCCATAATTCATGGGATAGATCCATAACCCACAGGATGGGTCCATAACCCCTGGGATGGATCTGTAACCCCTGGCATATATCCATAACCCACAGGGTGCATCCATAACCCTGGGGATGAATCCATAACCCCTGGGATAGATCCATAACCCATGGGATGAATCCATAACCTATGGGATGAATCCATAACTCCAACCCCTGGAATGTATTCATAACCTGTGGGATAGACCCATAACCCACATGGTACACCCATAACCCATGGGATAGATCCATGGGATGGATTCGTAACCCATGGGATAGATTCATAACCCACAGGATACATCTATAACCCATGGGATGAATCCATAACCTGTGGGACAAATCCATAACACATGGGATGGATCCATAACCCACATGGTACATCCATTGTGGAGAGTCTGCTTCAAGCATGGCTTAAAGAAAAAGGCCATGAAGGTATACAGCTGAGGGAAAAGTAAAAGGTAGCTGTAAAGCAGCATTTCCCAGGTTTGATTCTGTAAATAATTAGGGTCTCAAGCACCACTTTATAAGCAATAAGATTCTCAGACAGTCTTCTCATAACAGGCAAAACATTCTGTCCTTGGGCTCTCTGGGAACAGATAGCTGCTCTGGGAACAGATATGAAGGTTTTGAGAACTTTTCATATCCCAGTGAGAACGCTGGTCCTGTTTTCAATAAACAAACCACAGGTATTGTAAAACAAAAGGAGGGGTTAGAGTTTTCTCTGTAGCCTATCGTGAGCTCGGATTTTGCAATATGCATGAAGTTAATTAACACCATTATAAAAGATGACTGATTTAATCAATAAATCGGAGTCGATGCTCATCAATCGGATGGTCGTCTCCCTTCACTTCAAGGATCCATAACCCACAGGATGGATCCATAACCCCTGGGATGAATCCATAACCCCTGGGATAGATGCATAACCTGTGGGATAAATCCTTAACACATGGGATGAAACAATAACCCATGGGATGGATCCAAACAATAATCCATGGGATGGATCCATAACCCCTGGGATGTATCCATAATTCATGGGATAGGTCCATAACCCACAGGATGGGTCCACAACCCCTGGGATGGATCTGTAACCCCTGGGATATATCCATAACCCACAGGGTACATCCATAGCCCCTAGGATGGATCCATAACCCATGGGATGGATCCGTAACCTGTGGGATAAATCCATAACACAGAGGATGGATCCATAACCCCTGGGATGAATCCATAACCCCTGGGATAGATGCATAACCTGTGGGATAAATCCTTAACACATGGGATGAAACAATAACCCATGGGATGGATCCTTAACCCCTGGGATGTATCCATAATTCATGGGATAGATCCATAACCCACAGGGTACATCCATAGCCCCTAGGATGGATCCATAACCCATGGGACAGATCCATAACCCATGGGATGGATCCGTAACCTGTGGGATAAATCCATGACACAGGGGATGGATCCGTAACCCCTGGGATGTATCTATAACCCATGGGATAGATCCATAACCCACAGGGTACATCTATAACCCCTGGGATGGATCCATAACTCCCGGGTGGGTGATCCCATTGGGATCTGTGCACTCCGAGACTGAGGATCCTCATCCCACCGGTGAAACCCCACAGAGAAGCCTCACACTGCAACCAGTACCCACAATTCCAGCGATTCCCCTGGATTCCCAGGGATGAGGGACAGACAGGGACAACCCTTTCCTCCCGCTGGGAAACCCCTCAGCTGCTGGAACGCCGCCAATTTCAGCATTCCCGGGATGAGCAGAGGGAATTTTTCCCAGAATAAACAGGAACACATCCCGCGGGTGGAGGCGTTAATTAACATCCAACACTCCCAACACCTCCGCAAGGTGTGATGTTCCCAGGAACAGGTGTGAACACGGATCTGCACCTGGAGAGCTCCTGAGAAAGCCTTAGCAGGAGATGGGCTGGTAGAATCCGCTCGGAATGAGGCTGGGAACACCCGGAGCTGTTCCTTGGTCCCAGTGCAGGCATCTCTGGGGTTGCACCAGATTTGTGTAGTTGGTTCCAGGATGGAAACTGGGAAAATTACTTCTTTTTCCCAGTGGAGCTCAGGAAAAATAACAGGGAAGCAGGAGAGGGAGGGGAAATCCTTGGAGGCTCCAATCAGGCTCCATGCAGCAGGAAAGGAAGTGGAGCTGGGTTGGGCTGGGCTTGGAAAATGGGAATTTGGGAATTGCAAACAGGGTTTGGTGGATTTGAGGTGTCAGACATCATTCCCTGGTGCTGTGTGGGATTCCTGGGATGTCCAGGAAGGGTGGGAATGGAGGGGAGCCCGCAGAGCTCCGCCTCCATTAATTAGAGTTTGATGCTCAGGGTAATTAGCGGGAAGGGAATGAACTGGGATTGCAGGGAGCAGGGCCCTGGCATTGCTCCTGGTAGTATCCCTGGAGTATGGGAATTACTCTGTGTGGTATCCCTGAAGTATGGGAAAATCTAAATCCAGAGTTTTCCAGCATAATGAATTTTTCCCATTGGTTGCGATTCCCAGGGAATGGGTGAGTGAGGCAGGAAAAAACCTAAACCAGGAGTTTTCCAGGATAACAAATTTTCCTGTTTGCTTCTCCAGGGAATGGCCAGGAAAATCCTAAATCTGGAGTTTTCCAGGATAGAGTTTTCTGCGTTGATTCTCCAGAGAATGAGCAGGAAAAAGTGAAACAATGAATTTTCCAGGATATTGAGTTTTTTCCAGTTGATTCTCCAGGGAATGGGCAGAAAAATCCTAAATCTGGAGTTTTCCAGGATAAAGTATTTTCCTGGTTGATTCTCTAGGGTATGAGAGGGAATAACCTGAATTCAAAGTTTTCCAGGATAATGAGTTTTCTCCAGTTGATTCTCCAGGGAATGGCCAGGAAAATCCTAAACCAGGAGTTTTCCAGGATGAGGAGTTTTTCCCAATGTTGTGATTCTCCAGGAAATGGGCAGGAAAATCCTAAATCTGGAGTTTTCCAGGATAATGAGTTTTCTTGGTTGATTCTCCAGGGAATGGGCAGGAAAATCCTAAATCTGGAGTTTTCCAGGATAATGAGTTTTCCTGGTTGATTCTCCAGGGAATGGGCAGGAAAATCCTAAATCTGGAGTTTTCAAGGATAAAGAGTTTTCCTGGTGTCTCTGACGTGGACATTGCATCCCCCCTCCTCTTCCCCAGCAAACACTGGGAGTGCTGCAGCTGCTCCAGGGAATTTTCCCTCTTTCCAGAGCCATTTCCATTTGCTTGGAGAACGGGAATCCATTGATCCGTCCTCGGCACACAGAACCTGGATCAGATCCCAGTTCTGGCCCTTTCATCCCACATCCATCACTTCCCGATGATTTTGGTTCCTTTGGGCGTTCTAATGGGACACTCCAGAGATCTGAATGGATTTTGGGAGCAGCAAATGTTCATTTTAATGGATTTTGGGATTTGTTCGGGTCACTGTGGAGGGGAGGGAGTTTTGTCAGGAATGAGATTTTTCCTGGGATTTATGAATCATGCAGGAAGCAGCACCCGGAATGTGCTCCTGTGCCCCTTTTCCCAAAATTCCTGGATGTGAAGACATCCATTGGAATAGGAATCATGGGATTCTGCTCAATTATCCTCCCTTTTTCATTCCCAGCAGGAAGTGTTGGGCTGCAAATTGCTATGGAGTTTCTCTTCCCAAAAAAATCTCCCCCAGGCCTGGATAAAAGGCTGGAATTAGGGCTGATCCCTGGAGAGACAGAATTCCTGATGAGCCTTTTCCTGGAATTCCCTGGAATTCCCTCAGGATTAGAAGCGGTTCCTCCAGTTCTCAGGGATTGTGAGGATTCCTAGAGGGTGATTCCAGCTCCCCTTGGATGGGGCAGGATTTGGACCCACATCTGTTCAGATGTGCTGGGAAAATCCCAAGGCTGCAAATTCCCGATCCATGGGCACCACCTCCACCATTCCCAGCACTTCCCATCCTAAAAGAATCCCTTAAATCCCTTTGGATTTGGATCCCTTCTCCGTCCTGAAGCAGCTCGCAGGTTTCTCCTCAAACCCAAAGAAAATCACAAAAAATCATTGGAAAGTTCCCTGGAAACTTCCCAAGGCCGGAGATTTACAACTCCCGTCCTTTTTCCCGCTTTTCTTTATCCCACATGCATGCTAGGGTGGAATTTCTTTCCCATAAAAGCCTCAGCCTGGGATAATAAAGTGGAAGAGTTCTTTTAGTGATGGATTTTTTTTCCTCCTTTTCCACCACTTTTTGCCATAAAAAAGTGGGAAAAAAGGAAATAGAGAATAACGGTGGAATTTTGGTGAAGTGTTGTGTGGGGATTTGGGGTTTTGTCCTTGGGAAATGTTGAATTTGAGGATTAAATCCCGAAATCTTCTTCTGTTGTTCGTGGTTTATTTTAAAAAATGGGAATTTTCACTCTCTGCTGGAAGCTGGTTTAGCCTCAAAATTCCCATTTTCCTCCATATTTTTCCACTAAAACTCCTCAAAAGCAGGGAAGATAAATCCAGAGGCATTGGGAGGCACAGGGAATAGAGTCCTAAAAAAAGCAATTTTCCATTTAAAAAATTACAATTGCCAGCTGGAAAATGGAATAACGGGATGGAAAACGTGGATTTTGATTTCACCTCAGCAGGGCCATCATAAATCCATAAATTCCAAGATGAAAGATGCTGGGATTCAATGGATAAATGTGGAAATCATTATATAATAAAACAAAAACAAAAACAAATTAAAAATAAAAACAAAAACAAACATTAAAATAAACATAAAATAAAAACAAAAACAAAAAGTAAAATTCTAATGTAAGTATCAAAATGCACAACATAAAATATTAAAATCAATGCATTTACACCATTTAATACAGATTCAAATTCAAATTAATTTATCCAAATCTAAATAAACACCAAAATATTAAAAATTATTTCAAAATGCAAATGAATCTATTCAAATCTAAACAAATACATTCAAATTTAAACAAATCTATTCAAATCAAAATCAATTTACTCAAATTCTCAGAATGAAAACCCTTTGAAATATTCCAAAAAGGGCCCAAAATTCCCAGATTTGGGACACTGGGGTTGTTTCCCGCAGGTCACTGACGGTGGCACCATCAAGCAGAAGATCTTCACCTTCGATGCCATGTTTTCCACCAACTTTTCCCAGATGGAAAACTACAGGAAGCGGGAAGACCTCGTTTACCAATCCACCGTGCGGTGAGTCCTTTGTCCCTATTAATGCCAATTTTTAGGATTTTTTTTCCCTATTTTTGGCCCCGTTGAAAGGATTCCAGCAGAAACCACACCCCATCCAAGCGTTGTTCCCGTTTTCCTGATGATTCTCAGGGAAAAGGTGGGGAAAATGGGGATTTTTAGAGGTGGGAATGGGCAGAGAAATCCAAAGCTTGGGAAAATTGGGAAAACCAGATCCACGTTTTTTTATAAAACAGGCACAGGAGCGCCTCTTTGCTTTTATTCCAAGTGGGAATCACTTCCAGAATTCCAGGTTTATTCCTGATTCCACACCTCCTCCATTCCCGCTGCTCTAAAACCAACTCTGGAGCTTGGAAAAAAGGTCAGGAGAGGCTTCATCCAAGGGGGAAAAAAAATGGGATGAAAATTCCCTTCCTCCCAGTTTCTTTCCAGCTTTGTTTCCTCTGGAAATGAGAATTTCCTGATTGGATTTTCCCAGCTCATTTTTCCTGGAATGGGGGGGGAAGAAAACTACGATTTCCTCCAGTCACGGGAGGTTTTCCCACCTGGAAATATCTGGAATGGTCTGGGCTCATCCCATAGGATGAGCTGGTGGGAAGTGGGAAATCCTTCCCAAACCTTTGGGATAAATTTGGGAATTTTTCAGATTTTTTTGCTGGTTTTCCCTGCTACGTTTGGAGTTGGTTTTTATCCTGAAGGAAAAGAGCGGCTGTGTGGGAATGAATGTGGATTTAGAGTGGGAAAAGGGTGGGGAAACGGGGCTGGGGAGGGGATATTATGGGATGGATCAGGAGGATCCTCAGGCCCTGCTCAGGAGAAGCTCAGGAGGGGTTTGGGATGCTCAGGGGAGCCAGGAGATGCTCAGGGATTACTCCAGGAATGCTCCAAGAATGCTCTGGAGATGCTCAGGGTGCCTGGGGGGCCAGTCAGAGGATACTCAGGGGTCATTCAGAGGATACTCCAAGGTTACTCAGAGGATACTCCAGAGATGTTCAGAAGAAGCTCAGAATGCTCACATGGATGTTCAGGTAGGTCAGGAGGTACTCCGAAGTTACTCAGAGGATACTCCAGATATGTCCAGGAGAAGCTCGGGATGCTCATGGGATTCTCATGCAGAGAGGAGTTACTGCAGGATTACTCAGAGTTTACTCAGGAGAGACAGGGGATATTCAGGACACCCAGAGGTTACTCAGAAGATGCTTCAGAGATGTTCAGGAGAAGCTCAGAATGCTCATGTGGATGTTCAGGTAGGTCAGGAGGTACTCCAGGGTTACTCAGAGGTGTCAGATGATGCTTGGGATACTTGAGGGTTACTCAGAGGATGCTCAGGGGATGTTCTGGAGATGCTCCAGAGATACTCCATGGATTCTGGAGATGCTCTGGAGATGCTCCAGAGTTGCTCCATCCCTGTTTTTTTCCCCTGGATCTTCGGAGCTGCTCCTTGGATGCTGAACGCGTTCCTGACTCCTGTGTGGAGAAGGTTTTGGCAGCTCCAGGCAGGAATTTCACATCCCTGACTCCAGGGCTGTAAATCCAGCTGTAAATCCAGTGCTTCCCTTGGGATTTGGCCATCACTTGCCTCCAGATGGGAAAATCGGGGAATTAAAAATTAAAGTGGATTAAAACATTCCCTGTGTGTGGAATGAGGGATCAGGAGAATCTCTGGAGCAGGAACAAGGATCAAACATTCCCTGGAATGAGGGATTGGGGAATCCTGGAGCAAGAACAAGGATCAAACATTCCCTGGAATGAGGGATTGGGAGAATCCTGGAGCAAGAACAAGGATCAAATATTCCATGGAATGAGGGATTGGGAGAATCCCGTAGCAGGAACAAAGATCAAATATTCCATGGAATGAGGGATTGGGAGCAATCACTGGAGCAGGAACAAAGATCAAATATTCCACGGAATGAGGGATCAGGAGCATCTCTGGAGCAGGAACAAGGATCAAACATTCCATGGAATGAGGGACTGGGAGAATCTCTGGAGCAGGAACAAGGATCAACCATTCCATGGAATGAGGGATTGGGAGAATCACTGGAGCAGGAACAAGGATCAACCATTCCATGGAATGAGGGATCGGGAGAATCTCTGGAGCAGGAACAAAGATCAAACAGTCC
The DNA here is from genome assembly GCA_031885435.1 of Passerculus sandwichensis. Taxonomy (NCBI): domain Eukaryota; kingdom Metazoa; phylum Chordata; class Aves; order Passeriformes; family Passerellidae; genus Passerculus; species Passerculus sandwichensis. The sequence continues at coordinate 3,885,911 of CM063153.1, read as the reverse complement.
ATGGAATGAGGGATTGGGGAATCCTGGAGCAAGAACAAGGATCAAATATTCCCTGTTCATGGAATGAGGGTTTGGGAGAATCCCTGGAGCAGAAACAAGGATCAAACATTCATGGAATGAAGGACTGGGAGAATCCTGCAGCAGGAACAAGGATCAAACATTCCCTGTGGAGGGATTGAAGGATCAGAAGCATCCCTGCAGAAGGAGAACAAGGAATCACACATTTCCTGCTCATGGAATATTTCCCGGACCTGACAAGGAAATGCTCCCACTTTTCCTGGCTGCAGTTCCTTGTTTTCCTCCCTTTCTCCACATATTGTAGAACGAATGGAATTTGGGAGCAGAAAATTCCCCCACCCCAGTGCCAGGCACTTGAAAGCCTCGGGAATGTCCGGGAAATTGGACATGGAGCTGGGAGATGTCGGCAGGAAAAGGATTTTCATGGCATGGCCTTTCTTTTCCAAGGAAAACAGGAGCCAGCCTGAGGAGATCATTCCCAGAGCTGCTTTTCCCAGTCATTGGAATTTTTGGGAAGGTCCTGCTGGATTTTGGGCTCTCCCAAAGAACTGGGACAAAGCCAGGAAAAGTTTGGGGATGGAGGAAGCATTTCCCAATCCAGGCTTTTCCTCCTGTTCATTCTCCCTTTCTTTTTCCATCTATTTATTCTCTCTCTTTTTGGGAATCTTTGCCATGGTTCAGACACAGCCGGAGCCATCCCAAGGAGCTTTATCCCAGGAGGAGCCGTCCTTATCAGTGTTACCCTGGTCCTTATCAGCATTATCCCGGGCAGAATTATCCCGGGAGAATCCCGCCACTTCTGCATTTTCCCGGTTTCTTATCAGCGTTTTCCCACATGGAACCATCCTTATCAGCTTTTTCCCGGGTGGAGTCAGCTTTATCAGCGTTTTCCCGCTCATGATCAGGGTTATCCCAGGAGGAACCATCCCAGAGAAGTTATCCCAGGAGAAGCCAGCCACATCTGCGTTTTCCCGGTTCCTTATCAGCCTTTTCCCACTCCTTATCAGCGTTTTCCCGAGTGGAGCCAGCCTTATCAGCCTTTTCCTGCTCCTTATCAGCGTTTCCCCAGCCTTATCAGCGCAGCCCAGGGGCTCCAGCGCCATCTCTTTCCATCCTGGCTCTGTGCCATGAAGAGCAAAGCTGGGAGACATCCAACCCCTCCAATCCCGTTTTTTTCCCCTTTCCCTCGATTAAAATTCCACCCTCATTAGGAATTCCCAAATCCCTTTGTCCCTGTATTTCCAACTCCAGGATGTGCCAGGGAGCGTTTGCCTTTCCAGGGCTGGTTGTTCCCTGTCTCCCATCCTTGGGAATTCCAAATTGAGCCTGCCAGGCCCCAAAATCCATGTGAAAATCCAAAGGAATCCTTCCAAAAGGGCTGGAGCGGGATCGGAGCTGCTCTGAAGTGCGGCTAATGGGAGATTCCCGATCCGCGCGTGGATAATCGGAGCCTGGAACAGATGGTGGAGGCTCCGTGGGAAGAGTTGTATCCGTGGAAAGGAGGGAATGTTCACTTCCAGGAGGATCTTTGGAGCAGGAAGGCGGCCAGGGGCTGGGAGAAGCGAAAAGTGGAGTTGGAATCCCCCCGGAAGGGAAAATTCCTCTGAGTGGGATTTTTAACTGGGGTGCTCCATGAGGGAATTGCTCCCGTCCACATGGGGTGGGTGAGGTGGGATGAAGCTGACAGAGAGGAAGAATCGATCTCCTGGAAGAGGGAATGCTGCCAGGTGGAGAGGAGAGATGGATTTCCTGGAAGAGGGAATGCTGCCAGCCAGAAGATGGGATGGATCTCCTGGAAGAAGGAATGCTGCCATCAAGAAGGTGGGATGGATTTCTTGGAAAAGGGAATGAAGGAATGCTGCCAGGTAGAAGGTGGGATGAATCTCCTGGAAGAGGGAATGTTGCCAGCAGGAGAGGTGGGACGGATCTCCTGGAAGAGGGAACATCACCATCCAGAGGGTGGGATGTATCTCCTGGAAGTGGGAATGCTGCCAGGTGGAAGGTGGGATGGATCTCCTGGAAGAAGGAATGCTGCCAGGTGGAAGGTGGGATGGATCTCCTGGAAGTGGGAATGCTGCCAGGTGGAAGATGGGATGAATCTCTTGGAAGAGGGAATGCTGCCAGGTGGAAGGTGGGAAGGATCTCCTGGAAGAGGGAATTCTGCCAGCCAGAGGGAAGGGATGGATCTCCTGGAAGAGGGAATGTTGCCAGCAGGAGAGGTGGGATGGATCTCCTGGAAGAGGGAACATCACCATCCAGAGGGTGGGATGGATCTCCTGGAAGAAGGAATGCTGCCAGGTGGAAGGTGGGATGGATCTCCTGGAAGAGGGAATGCTGCCATCAAGAAGGTGGGATGGATCTCCTGGAAGAGGGAATGCTGCGTGGTGGAGAGGAGGAATGGATCTCCTGGAAGAAGGAATGCTGCGAGCTGGAAGGTGGGATGGATCTCCTGGAAGAGGGAACATCACCATCCAGAGGGTGGGATGGATCTCCTGGAAGAGGGAATGCTGCAAGCTGGAAGGTGGGATGGATCTCATGGAAGTGGGAATGCTGCCAGGTGGAAGGTGGGATGAATCTCTTGGAAGAGGGAATGCTGCCATCAAGAAGGTGGAGTGGGTCTCCTGGAAGAGGGAATGCTGCCAGGTAGAAGATAGGATGGATCTCCTGGAAGAGGGAATGTTGCCAGCCAGAGAGGTGGGATGGATCCCTGGAAGAGGGAACGTTGCCAGGTGGAAAGTGGGATGGTGCTGGGATGCTCTTCTCCACCACAGAGGGATGGCTGTGCCAGCTGGAAAGGTGGAATGTTGCTGGAAAAGCTGGATGAGGCTTCTGGATGGTGGGGTGGGATAATGGTCCCGACTGGAGGGGCAGGATGCTTCCAGTGGGAGAAATGGGATAATGACAACTGGAAAGGTGGGATGTTTCCAGCTGGAGAAGCAGGATGATGCTTCTGACTGGAAAGGTGGGATGTCTCCAAGCAGTGAGGTGGGATGATGCCGACTGGAGAGGTGGGATAATGCTTCCGACTGGAAAGGTGGGATGCTTCCAACCATTGAGGTGGGATGATGGTCCTGACTGGAAATGTGGGATGCTTCCACCTGGAGAAGTGGGATGATGCTTCTGACTGGAAAAGCGGGATGTTCCCTGGTGGTGAGGTGGCATGATGCCAACTGGAAAGGCGGGATGCCACCATCCAGTGAGGTAGGATAACGCTTCCAACTGGAAAGGCCGGATGTTTCCAGCCACCGCGGTGGGATGATGGTCCTGACTGAAAAGGTGGGATATTTCCTGCTGGAGAGGTGGGATAGCCCTTCTGACTGGAAATATGGGGTGTTTCCAGCTGGAGAGGTGGAATAATGCTTCCGACCGGAAAGGCCGGGTGTCCCCAGGTGGTGAAGTGGGATGATGCCAACTGCAAAGGTGGGATGCTTCCTGCTGGAGAGGCAGGATGCCGCCATCCAGTGAGGTGGGATAATGCTTCCAACCGGAAAGGTGGGACGCTTCCATGCAGTGAGGTGGGATAACATTGCCAACTGGAAATGTGGGATGTTTCCAGATGGAGAAGTTGGGATGGTGCTTCCAGCCAGGGAGGTGGGAAGTCACAGACCAGCAAGGAGGGATGGGACCAGCTGGAGAGGTGGGATGGTGCTGCCTGGAAATGTGGGATGCTCCCAGCTGGAGAGGCGGGATGGGATATTGGCTGGAAAGGCAGGATGCTCCCAGCTGGAGAGGCGGGATGGTGCTGCCATCTGGGAAGGTGGGATCGTTCCAGCTGGCACTGGGGGATGGTGCCGGCTGGAAAGGTGGGATGGTGCCGGCTGGTGAGGCGGGAAGGTGCTGCTGAACGGAAAAGTGGGATTCTAAGGACCATAAAAGTGGGATGCTGAGGATCAACAAGGTGGGATGCTGAGGACAAAAAATGGGATTCTGAGGAGCAGAAAGGGGGGATGGTGAAGTTAAGAAAGGTGACACAGTGAGGACCGGAAAAGGGGGATTCTGGGGATCAGAACTGTGGGATGCTGAGGAGCAGAAAGAGGGGGATGGTGAGGACCAGAAAAATGGGATGCTGAGGATCAGAAAGGTGGGATAGTGAGGACCACAAAGGTGGGATGGTGAGGATTAGAAATGTGGGATTCTGGGGATCAGAAAAGTGGGATGCTGAGGAGCAGAAAGGTGGGATTCTGGGGAGGAGAAATGTGGGATGCTGCTGGCCAGGGAGCCGGGATGTTGCCCATCAGCCAAGCGGCCCCTATGCAGCCTCCTAAGCTTTCCCAGCTCTAGCAGCACGGATCCTTTGGCACAACTCCTCCTCTCCTGTTTTTCCCAAGTCTATCTAAGGCCTCCAGATAAAAGGTGGACTGATAAGCACTCAGGGTTCACTGGGAATTTGGGATTTGCTGTACTGGGTTGGCCTCACAGGGCTGGTGTCAATTGGCATCCGCAGGCAGGCGATGCCTGTGGCCATGGATTTGTGCTCCATCCACGTCTCCTTCCAATAACGCAATTCCTTCCCCTCGGAGGAGCTGTCAGTGCCGGGGAACTCCGGCTGCTAAAGCATTCCCGAGCTCCTCCCGCAGCCTTTGGAGTTATTAAGAGTTTATTGATCCCTGTCCAACGCCGCTCTATCCGGGTGCCGATCGATGAATCCCACGGGAAAACGGGGTGGGGATGGAGTGGTGAGCGCTGTCCCTCCTCCGCAGCCTTCCCGAGGTCCGGATCTCGGACAATGGTCCCTACGAGTGCCATGTGGGGATCTACGACCGAGCCACACGGGAGAAGGTGGTCCTGGCCTCCGGGAATGTGTTCCTGAATGTGATGGGTGAGTGCTGGGATCGGGATGGGGATTGAGGGAAAACCACTGCGGGGTCTCAGGGATTGGGGATCGTTCTGCCATCCTCGGGGGTAGGAATAGGGGTGGGGATGGGGATGAGATGGGATGGGGACAAGGATGGGGATGGGATGGGATGGGCAAGGGGAAGGGGATGGGGAAGGGGATGGGGAAGGGGATGGGGAAGGGGACGGGGATGGGGACGGGGATGGGGACGGGGATGGGGACAAGGATGGGGACAAGGATGGGGATGGGGACACGGATGGGGATGGGGATGTGGATAGGATGGGATGGAAATGGGGACAGAATAGGGATGGGGATGGAATGGGGATGAGGACAAGGAGAGGGACAGGGAATAGGATAGTGGCAAGGACAGGGATGAAGATGAGGGTGAGGATGGTGTGGGGAGAGGGATGAGGATGCCCATGGGGATGGGAATGGATACGAAGATGGGGATGGGACATGGATAGGGACAGGGATTAGGACAGGGAATGGACTGAGGGTGGGGATGGGGATGGGAGCATGGAATGGGCATGGGAATGGGAACAAGGATGAGGATGGGGATGCGGATGATAATGGGGATGATAATGGGGATGAAGATGAAGGATGAGGATGGGATGGGGGTTGTTGAGGACTCCACGCTGACCTCCCGGCTGTCCCCCTGCAGCTCCCCCAACGTCCATCTCGGTGCTGGCTGCAGACACCCCGGCGCCCTTCAGCCGCTACCAGGCGCAGAACTTCACCCTGGTGTGCGTGGTGTCCGGCGGGAAGCCCGCACCCCTGGTGAGCTCCCAGCGGGATCATCCCTCCCACTGGCACATGGAACAACCCACCACCTCCGCTGTAAAACCCACCAGATCCTTGTGCTCTTCCATCAGGCCAAACCCGCTCCCCAGATCCCATCTTCCCGTGGAGACCGTGGGATTTGGGAGTGGGAAAAGGACCAAACCTTCGGGATTTGGGAGCAGGGAACAAAGCAAATCTTTGGGATTGGGGAACAGGGAATGAAACAAACCTTCAGGATTTGGTAGTGGAGAAAGGATCAAACTTTTGAGATTTGAGAAAGAATGAACCAAACCTTTGGAATTTGGGACAGAATGAACCAAACCTACAGGATTTGGAAGTGGGGAAAGGACCAAGCCTTCGGGATTTGGGAGTGGAGAAAGGACCAAACCTTTGGGATTTGGGAGAGAATGAACCAAATCTTCAGATTTGCGAGAGAATAAACCAAACCTTCGGGATTTGGGAGTGGGGAAAGGACCAAACCTTCAGGATTTGGGAGAGAATGAACCAAACCTTTTGGGATTTGGGAGTGGAAAAAGGACCACAGGTTCCATCCGAAAGGATACTGAGGACACTCCCACACTCCTCGTCCCTTTTGTCCCCTCCAGGTGTACTTCAAGCGGGACGGGGAGCCCATCGAGGCCACCCCGCTGCCGGAGCCGCCGGCCGGCGCCAGCAGCTGGGCTCCCCGGAGCCTCCTGCACCGCGACCTGGACGACACCAAGATGCCGAAATCCCTGGCGGCCGACGGCGAGCTGGGAATGGGGAACCCGTTTCCCACGGCAGATCCTCCACGGGGGCTGGCGGCCGAGCGCGATTCGGTGACGGAAACCATTCCCGAGACGGTTGTGAGCCGGGAATTCCCGCGCTGGGTGCACATGGCCGAGCCCATCTATTACTTCCGGCACACGCACGCGCCCGTCAGCGACGGCACCATCGAGGCCAGGGCCACCCTCACGTGGACCCTGAACCCCCAAATCGACAACGAGGCCCTCTTCAGCTGCGAGGTCAAGCACCCGGCGCTCTCCATGCCCATGCAGTCTGAGGTCACGCTAGGTAAGCCAAGGGATTTGGGGCTTTTCCTGGGTTTAAGGCAATTTTGTCCATTTTGTGGGAATTTTTTTTCTTATTTTTTTGGCTTTTTTCTTTTAATTTTTGGCCTTTCTCCCAATTTTTTGGACTTTCCCTCCGATTTTTGCCTTTTTCACCCGTTTTTGGTATTTTAAATTTGTTTTCACTCTTTTTGGCCTGTTTTCCTTTTATTTCTTGCTTTTTCCTTTTTGTTTCTGACTTTCCTCTCAATTTTGGGGTTTTTAAATTTTTTTTGCCTTTTTCCTTTTTCTCCATTTTTTCTTTCTTTTTTAAATTTTTGGCTTCTTTTTTTTCTTTTTTTTTTTTTCTTTTTTGGCTCCTTTTTTTATTTTTGACTTCTTTTTTTCTTTTTTTTTCTTTTTTTTTTTTTTTTTTTTTTTGCTATTTTCCCCACATTTTTCTGGAATTTTCCACAGGATTTTGTTTTTTGTTTTATATTCCATGTGTTTTGCTTCCCTTGCACCCATTTTCTCCCTCCTTTTCTCCTTTTCCTTTTCTTTTGGGGGCCTTTAGGCACACATGGGGATCCCAGGGGGCATTGGGATAGAGGTGGTGATGCCAAGGCTCCACAAAACTTGGGATGAGAGGAGAGAATCTGGGATGTCCATCAGGCAGGAGAAGGGATTTTCCAGGTGTTTATGGCCCCCCCATCCATGGGCAGTGTTTAGGGTGGAATTTGCTGGGATAAAAAAGGATTTTTGGGGAATCTGTGTTGTGATGAGCAGGAAGGGGTGTTGGAGCTGTGGATGGAGCTGTCACCTCCATCTTCAGGAGATCCAAGAACATCCCATGATCCTTATTGGTTGCCACAAAGCTCATCCCAGTGGGAATTGCCAGGGAGGGAATTCCCGAGCTGGCTCCTGCCCATGGAGCTGTGACAGGTTGATGGGATTGAAGCCAGGGAATTTGGCTCCCCACATTCCCAGGTTCCTGGAAGAGCAGAAGCTCCTCAGGTGTCTGTGGGATCCACGGGTCCATCACCACCCCTCACCCTGCCTGAGGCTCCCCTCCCCTCTCCTGGCTCCTGCTGGAAGAGGCTGAGCTCTCCACGGGGTTTTCCAGCCTCAGGACACTCCTCTGGAAAGGCTCTCCCAGCCTCCAGCCAGGTGGAGCAGCCTGGGCTTTGCTCCAGGCCAAGTGGAGCACTTGGCTCCTCATCATCTCCTGGAGAGCTTCTCCTTGGCTTCCCGACATCTTCGCACTAAATCTCTTCCCCAGCATCCAAAATGTACGGAAATCCTACGTTTTCCCACTTCCTGGAGCTCTTCGGGTTTTGATCCAAGGTTAAAACCTTGCGGTTTTGCTGCTCTTGCCCAGGAGGTACAAGACCTGGATTGGCAAAGCTCAGCCTGCATTGTCCTCAAATCCAGGACTCTCCTCATCCCTGGGGGTGTCCCTGCAGCTCCTTGGGTGCCCATCCACTCCCGATTTTTGGGAACCATCCCAGCAGATCCTTATTAATCCTTTCCCTACATCCATAGCATAAATACATACTATGGGTATAAATAAAATATAGATTCCAAATAAAAGAGAAGATATTCCCAAAAAAAGGTGCATTAAACCCAACACCAAACCAAAAGCTGCCTTTTGGTCCCAGTCAGGGTATGGTGGGATCACCTTCAGCGCATCCTGCCTGGTCTCACTCTAGAAGGTCACATCCCACATGGAAAGAGCAGTCCATGGTCTCAGGGTGTCCAGGCAGAGCATCCCAGGGCGGGGATAGCGATTCCAAGGGATTCCAGCGTCCTCCACCACAGCTCTCTGGTGACTCTTTGTCCCTCTGTGTCCTGCTGGGGTCACATCCAGGTCCATTTTGTCCCATCCATGACAAAGCTTGGATGGACAAAGGTGACACATCCTTCCTCCTGCCCATTTCCCCTTCTCCTTCCATGAAAGTCCAGGAAGTTCCTGGGATGTCCCATCCCACTTCTGGCCCAGCAGGGACATCCACACAGCCCCAGGTGGAAGCTGGAGCAAATCCTATGTGGTGTCGCTCCATCCCAGTGGAGGAGCATTCCTGGTCTTGCATGGGAAAAGGCATTCCTGTTTTTTTCCACGCTGTCCTTGGGATTTTGTGCCAACCAGGCTTTGGGGTTGTCTCCTGTGTTAACGGCACCTGGGTGAGACTCACCAAGGCCACATTTTTTGGGAATGCTCCTCCGGGGTGTCCATCTCCCTGCCTTCAAACCAACCTGATCCTTCTTGGCCTTTTTTTCCGAGCGGAGAAGGGTTTGGTTGGGAAATAACTCCTTCCCATCAATCCATGCCACCCCAGCCATCCATCAGCCTCACACTTCTCCCGTTCTCCCGCCTGGGGGTCCTTCCCTCCCTGTCCATCCGTCATTCCGGTGTCACTCAGCCCAGCCATCAGTCATGGAGCTGTCACCCCCTGGGCTGCCACCCCTCACTGGGATCATCCATCAAAGCCTCGTTAACCCCTCCAAGGGCAGCCCCGGCGCCGGGAATGTCACTGACGGCTCCTCCTGTCCCCTTCCTGTGCAGTTGCTCCCAAGGGTCCAAAGATCACGATGACGCCGACGAGGGCGCGCGTGGGGGACACCGTGCGGATCCTGGTGCAGGGATTCCAGGTCAGCATTCCCACGGCCACGGAGGCCAACGGACAGCCTTGATCCAAGGATGGCGATGTGGGCTTGGCTTGGTGGCCTTGGCGGCATCATGGTGCCCGTGTTGGGATGGGTTGGCCAAAGTTGTGTTTGTTCCACCCTGGAAGTGCCCAGGCACAGGGTGGGGGGTGGTTGGAGCCATCTGGGACAGTGGGAGGTGTCCCTGCCCATGGGATGGGATGGGATGGGGTGGGATGGGATGGGATTGGGTGGGATGGGGTGGGATGGGGTGGGATGGGGGGGGATGGGGGGGATGGGGTGGGATGGGGTGGGATGGGGGGGGAGGAGCTTAAAGGTACCTTCTAACCCAAACTCAAACCTAAACTCAGACTCAGACCCAGACCATACTCAATCCCAAACCCAAACCCAAATCCAAACCCAAACTCAAACCCCAACTTAGACTCAGACCCAGACCCAAACCCAAACTCAAATCCAGACCCAAACTCAAACCCAAACCCAAACTCAAACTCAAGCTCAGACCCAGACCCAAACCCAAACTCAAATCCAGACCCAAACCCAAACGCAAACGCAGACCTAAACTCAAGCTCAAACCCAAAGTCAGACTCAAACCCAAACCCCGACTCAGACCCAGATCCAGACCCAAACTCAGACCCAAATCCAGACCCAGACCCAAACTCAGACCCAAATCCAGACCCAGACCCAAACTCAAGCTCAGATTCAGATCTAAACTTAAACCCAAAGTCAGACTCAAACTCAAGCTCTGACTCAGATCTAAACCCAACCCCAAAGTCAGACCCAAACTCAAGCTCAGATTCAAACCTAAACCCAGCCCCAGCCCCAAACCCAACAAACCCAAGCCGGGTGTGATGATTTCATCTCCAGCTTTGCTCATCCAGCTCCCCTCTGCCCCCTCCCCTCTCCCTGCAGAACGAGGTGTTCCCGGAGCCGCTGTTCACTTGGACGCGCGTGGGGAGCCGGCTCCTGGACGGCAGCGCCGAGCACGATGGGAAGGAGCTGGTGCTGGAGCGGGTCCCGGCCGAGCTCAACGGCTCCATGTACCGCTGCACGGCCCAGAACCCGCTGGGCTCCACCGACACCCACACCCGCCTCATCGTCTTCGGTACGGCCCCACCGCGGCCCTGCTGTGCCCTCCGTGGGTCCCCACGAGGTGCCTTGTCCCTAAAATTGTCTCTCTGCTCTTTGTTTCCCGCTAGAAAATCCAAATATTCCCAGAGGACCAGAAGACTCCAACGGTGAGCGGTGCTGGTGGCAGCGGGATCTCCATGGAGATGCTCGGGGAGGGAAGGGCTGTGTGGAGAGGGCCTTGCCTTGGCCCCAGCCCTGGGCCACCTCTCCTTGTCTCACTCCAAGCCCTCATCTCTCCTTGCCTTGTTCCAAGCTCTTGCTCATCCTTCCTTGACTCATCCCAAACCCTTTCTGATCTGTCCTTGCCTCATTCCAATCCCTTGCCCATCTCTACCTCACTCCAAGCCCTTTCCCATCTCTCCTCACCTCACTCCAAGACCTTTCCCATCTCTCTTCACCTCATTCCAATCCCTTGCCCATCTCTACCTCACTCAAAGTCCTTTCCCCTCTCTCCTTACCTCACTCCAAGCCCTTTCCTATCTGCTTGCCCCATCCCATGTCCTTTCACATCTCTCCTCACCTCATTCCAAGCCCTTGTCCATCTCTCCTCACCTCATTCCAAGCCCTTTCCCATCCCTCCTAGCCTCATTCCAAGCTCTCACCCATCTCTCCCTGCCTTCCCTTCTCTCCTCATTCCCACCTTTCCCTTCTCTCCTCATTCCCACCTCTCTCCTGTGTCCTCAGGAATGTCCTTGTACCAAGAGGGACCCTGCAGACGCTCCCACCCATCCCTCATCTCCACCCAACCCCCAGGCCAAATTTTGGGAGGGATCCCCTCCTAACCAGTGGTGCCCCCATCCTGCTCTGAACCCCAGCATTGGGATGTGGCTCCATGAATTCCTGATCCCTTTTTCCTCCTCTCCAGGTTCACTTCCCGGCCACTGCGGCTTCAGGTTCGTTTTGGCGCTCACCCTGACAGTGATCCTGGAGCTCACGTGAAGCTTCACCTCCTCCTCCTCCTCTTCCTCCTCAGTGTCCGGCTCCTCCCGGCATTCCTGCCTCCAGCCATCGGGTCTCCCGCTCTTTTTTTTTTCTATACTCTTGACAGTCTCGGTCTCTTTCCGTGTCTTGGCTTCCTCAGACGATTGAATTAAAGGGAAAAAGGAAAACCTCTTCTGGGAGAAGGTCGTAATTCATGTTTTACCTGTGCTGGGATTCCCAGCTCCATCTGGGCATTCCCAGCACCGTCTTGGGATTCCCAGTTGTGTGTCGGGGTTCCCAGCTCCATCTCGGGGTTCCCAGCTCCGTCTTGGTGTTCCCAGCTCCGTCTTGGTGTTCCCAGTTGTGTGTCAGGTTTCCCAGTCCCATCTTGGTGTTCCCAGCTCTGTCTTGATGTTTCCAGCTCCATGTCAAGGTTCCCAGCTCTGTCTTGGAGTTCCCAGCACTATCTTGGCATTCCCAGCTCCATCTTGGGGTTCCCAGCTCCATCTCGGTGTTCCCAGCTCCGTCTCGGGGTTCCCAGCTCCATCTCGGGGTTCCCAGCTTTGTCCTGGGGGCATTGCAAGGTCTTGGAAGGGGGAGCAGGAGAATTCAAAGATTCAAGGACCGAATTTTCCCTGGAAAAACCCACATGCAGCATTCCCACTGCCCCGAGATGCTCCAGGCCTTGTGTCCCCAGGGTGAGGACTCGCACACGTCCCCAGCCCTCCCGAGGCCACGGAGGCAGCGCCGGGAGCCCAAAGTCGTGGATCACTGGGTTTATCCGGCGGGATTCCGGCTGTGCCGGGAGCCAGGCCCGTGTGCGCTGCTCGTCCCGGGCTGGTTGAGGAATGACAAGTGACAGGCGGCTCCCGACCCCAAATGTCAGCGCTCACACTTGAGCGGGCAGTGTGTCCCGTCCCCTCGTGGCCAGCTGTCCCCATGGAAACTGGCTGGATCCGGCCATTCCCACCGTGCCCCATCCCGGGATGGCGTCAATCCCACTGCACGACGGCCCCTGGCAAAATCCAGGTGATTTTGCCCCAAAATCCTGGAGGTTTTCCAGCCTTTTCCTCGTTTTGGAGCACCTGGTTGTGGGTTGGGATGTCCTGGGGGAAAAGGATCCCGAGGATGGGGCAGTCCCAAGACTTTTCCTCCGGGAACTCGTAATCCTGGAGGATTATTTGGCAGCTGTGTGGCGCCTCATCTTCCCAAAGCGCCTGCACGAGCGCTAAGCATCATTATCACTGTGATAATTAATTATTATTAAGCAGATTCCAGCCCTTCCCCGCTTCGCTGCCAGCCTCGCTGCTTTCCCAGCCTTGGAGGAGCTAAATGAACCCACGGCAGCTCCAGAGCTCCTTCCCATACAAAATCCCGGAGTTTTACCCTTCGGATTGGTAGCTGTGGGATCAGGACTGGCTGGGATGTGTGGGAGGATCAGCAGTTCCACCTCCACCCCGAGGGAATGGCAACCAAACATCCCAATCCCATCAGATCCACTTCCACCCTGAAGGAATGGCATCCAAACATCCCAATCCCATTGGATCTGTGTTTCCACCCCAAAGGAATGGCATCCACACATCCCAATCCCATTGGATCCACTTGCACCCCAAAGGAACGACATCCAAACATCCCAATCCCATTGGATCTGTGCTTCCACCCTGAAGGAATGGCATCCAAACATCCCAATCCCATTGGATCTGTGCTTCCACCCTGAAGGAATGGCATCCAAACATCCCAATCCCATTGGATCTGCTCTTCCACCCCAAAGGAATGGCATCCAAACATCCCAATCCCATCAAATCTGCTTCCACCCTGAAGGAATAGCATCCAAACATCCCAATCCAATCAGATCCGCTTGCACCCCAAAGGAACGACATCCGAACATCCCAATCCCATTGGATCTGTGCTTCCACCCTGGAAGGAATGGCATCCAAACATCCCAATCCCATCGGATCCGCTTCCACCCTGAAGGAATGGCATCCAAACATCCCAATTCCATCAGATCTGTGCTTCCACCCCAAAGGAATGGCATCCACACATCCCAATCCCATTGGATCCACCTGCACCCCAAAGGAACGACATCCAAACATCCCAATCCCATTGGATCTGTGCTTCCACCTGGAAGGAATGGCATCCAAACATCCCAATCCCATCGGATCCGCTTACACCCCAAAGGAACAACATCCAAACATCCCAATCCCATTGGATCTGATCCTCCACCTGGAAGGAATGGCATCCAAACATCCCAATCCCATCGGATCTGCTTCCACCCCAAAGGAATGGCATCCAAACATCCCAATCCCATCGGATCCGCTTCCACCTTGAAGGAATGGCATCCAAACATCCCAATCCCATTGGATCTGTGCTTCCACCCTGAAGGAATGGCATCCAAACATCCCAGTCCCATTGGATCTGTGCTTCCACCCTGAAGGAATGGCATCCAAACATCCCAATCCCATTGGATCTGTGCTTCCACCCCAAAGGAATGGCATCCACACACCCCAATCCCATCGGATCTGCTTCCACCCTGAAGGAATGGCATCCAAACACCCCAATCCCATCAGATCTGCTTCCACCCTGAAGGAATGGCATCCAAATACCCCAATCCCATCAGATCTGCTCTTCCACTCCATGGACGAGAAGAAAATCTTCATTTTTTCCAGAGGAAGCGTTGTTTCTTCAGAAATTCTCCCTTGCCTCAGTTTCCCCCCACGCTCTGGAGGGTCCCTGCCATGGATCCTTGTGGATTTCCTCATGGTTCGGAGCCGCTCCAGCGGCCTCATCCCGCCCTAATTAAACAACCGCCAGGATTAAACAGCCATTAGGCCTCTCCGCTTGGAAAAACGAGCATTTCCAGCCGCCCGAAGCTCCATTTAAATGCAAATGTGGCGGGTTTAGCCCGGAACCGTGGAAATGAGGAGCATTCCCGTGGAAACGAGGAGCAATTCCAGCGGCGGGGCCACCACCGGCTCCGCTCGGTGCCACCCCGGGAGCGCTGGGACAGGAACGCCGGGCAAGGTGGGGCTGCATCCCAAACCCACCCCCCAAATTCGGGATGCTCTGGGAAGAATCCCTGGGAAAACAGATGGATCTCCTGGCGTGGATAGTTCGACCAGACGCTGGGACTTTCCGAACGCCAGCACAGACAGATGAGTGAGGGGATTTGGGAGTTTTCTCCCCATTTTGGGGCAGAGCTGCTGCCTGTTTTCATGAATTCCTGCCAAAACGAGGCGCACAAAGGGATTCCATCCCAAAATCCTCCCCAAAGGGACCCATCCACGCTGTGCTGGACCCACCTTCCCCTCCCCATCCTCTCCCTGCAGGTAATCACACAGGACCCCAATTTCCCCCCCGTTTTTCCCCATTCCCGATCGCGTTGTTGGAGGCGCCGGCAGTGAATAATGCAGGAGGAGGCTGGAGGGGAAAGGAGCGGCTCAGGTTGTTCCATTATTGATGAGAGCTGACAGATCCGCTCCTGACAACCTTCCGAGGAGATCTGATTAGCTCGGAAAAAAAAAAAAAAAAAAAAAAAAAAAAAAAAAACCAAACAAAACCAAAAACCACCGAAACCGCAGCGCCTTCGCGAGGGGCTGACGGCAGCTGAAAACCCCAAAGGAGCAGCGTTATCGACGTTCCCCGATTCCAGGGGACTTTCAAAAAAGGTTCGAGCAGATTGAGAAGAGGTAATTACGCTCAATTAGAGTCACAAGCGCCGAGACGTCAGCGCCGCTGCTCCCGCTCCCCTCGCACCGCAGGCAGGGATAAACGGGGATTTATCCAGCGGAATCCGTGGATTCTTTGGGATAGCGGGAACCGGGGGGGGCTCCGGCCCTGCAGGAAAGTCAGCGGGAGCTTCGCTGGGCGCCTCCGCCGCCTCCCCCCTCATTGCCGGCTGGGTTCGCATGAATAATTCATCCTCATCCTCCTCCTGCCCGGCTCTCGAGTGCCGGGATCTTTGTAGATCCAACCTGGGGATGAAAGCCCCGGCAGGAGCGGTGGAGGGCCCCGGAGGTCGCGGCTGCCAGACCCTTTCCCAATTAGCCGGGCCCTGGAACGCGTGCCCAGACTCCACACGCGGCCCTCCTCCCTCAGCTCCGGCACAGCCCGCCTTTCCAGGCAGGAGAAATTCCCCTTTTCCCAAGGTTTTGGCCAAACCGAGCCCCCCAGGGGTGGATCTGGGGCTCTGTCGGGATGGAGGAGAGGCTGGATGGTGCTGTTTTGGATGCGTGACACCACCCGTGCTCCAAAATCCAGCTTTTAAGTGAAATATCTCAATTCTCCCAAGCTCTCCTGTGCTGCATTTCCCCACACGAGGGGACAGCATCCCAAATATTCCCCTAAATATCCTACATTAATCCTAAATAAAATATCCTAGATATCCTCCACTGGTGGATCCGTGTTCCCAGCAGGGACGAGCGCAGGGATCCCTGAGTGCCAAACCAGCCCGGGGAGGGTCATTCCTGTGCTCCCTTTCCATCCTTTTCAGGGATATAAAAACATTTTTGGTGTTTAGGACGGGATCCTCCAGCTGGAGGGTTAAGGGACCCAGCCCCATCCCTTCCACCACAGGAATTTCAGCATTCCAGACTGGGCAGGGGGACACCTCAGCTCCCAGGGATGCCAGGGATGGTGGAGAACCTGCCCCGAGGGGGTTCAGAGGCTCCTTTCTATCCCATAATGTTGAGAAGCAGCTGGTGGGATGATGTTTGGGAAGCTGAGGACACCGGGAATGAATTCTTGAGCTCCCACCTCCCACTGGAGACCCCTGGCAAGGCCCCCTCGCTCCGCAGCCACCCACGGGCTGGGACCAGCGCACCTCCCACATCCCCCGCGTTCATCCCTGAGGAAAATCCCACCGGACTGGGATGCAGCCAGCAGGGAGCGAGTCCCTGAGTGAGAGCAGGAGCTTCCACCCACGCCCAGCTTGGCTCTTTCTTCCCTCGTTGTTTTCCGCCTCTCTCTGATGTTCCCCAGGGCCGGATCCCTTTGAGTTCCCCCTCCATTGACAGCGGTGGCAGCGATGCCATTCCCCAGGCTCCCGCCTTTCCTCCCCACTGTGCTCCTACTTTTGTCGTCTTGGGGACAAAAACTCCCCAGAATCTTCGGATTTCAGGCCAGGAGCAGATCCACCACCAGCACCTTCCCCTGCCGTGCCTCAGTTTCCCCACGGTGACTCCAATCGCTGCAGCATCCCTCAGAAATCCCATCCCTTCCCGTCCCGAATTTCTCCCTGCTTTTATTCATTCCTCTCCTGGTGCCCCCAGCTGAACTCCAACCCCGATTTCCTGCCCAAACTCCCCTTCTCGACGCCCCCAGCTCCTCCTCCTCCTTCCTCGGCGGCCTCCGTGAGACCCCCCAAGCTCCGGGGCTCTTTCCCGTCAGCCCTCGTTAGGCAGCGGGCGGCAAGCGAGGGCCGCTGAATTAATTAATCACTGAATTAATTAATCACGGAATCAGCTGCTGAATTCGTCACCCGGCCGTGCCGCGGAGCAGCTGCTCGGCATCAGCCCAAAGGGCTCCTGGCTGCTGCTCCCTCCCTTTTCCGGGAGCACCGAGGGATGAGGAGCCTTCACTGGGCACAACAACTTTTTCTCTTTTTCCTCTTTTTTCATTGCCTGACCCTTTTTAAAGCGGCACGGAGGAGCAGCAGCTCCCCGGGGATGTTTTCCCTGCCTTTGTGCCCTTCCCCGAGCCTCTCTCTCCGTTTCCCAGGCCAACAGAGCCGGCCCTGGGCCGCACCTTTCCCTGGAGCCCAGCCCATCCCAAACATTCGCGGCTCCTCCGGAAGCCTCCTGCCAGCTCTGCCCGCTCAAAGTCACCTTGTCCCGGCCCGCCGCGCTCCGGCCTCTCCCGGCAAATCATTAATCGGCTCCTCGGCGTTCCCGCATGGAAAAATGCCCCAGCGGGTGCCCCCGGCCTGGCACTCGGACATGCCGCTGCCCGGGAAGCTGCTCCTGTCGGCGGCCGCGCTGCTGCTCCTCTCCCTGGCCTTCAGGTTTTATAGGAACCGCTCGCCTCCCCCCGGGAAAATCCCACCGGGAGAGCAGCGGGAAAACCGGGATGGGGATGGGGCTCTGAGGAGGAGGAGGAGGAGGAAGGATGGGGCGGACAAGTGTGGGAATGGCCCCGGGATGCAGCACGAGGGTCTCCGGGGGGAGCAGAGCTTTCCAAGTAACGAGGAGGAGGAGGAGGAGGAGGAGGAGGAAGGAGAAGAGGTGGGTTCGGAGCTGATTCCCAGCAAAGCCCCGCTCAGTCCGGCCGGGATGGAAAGGGAGTTGGGAAGGGAACTGGGATGGAAGTTGGGAATTAAATCAGAAAGCGAAACAGGGGTTGAGCTGGGGAGTGATTCTGGGAGCAGGACGGGAAGCGAGCAGGGAAAAGAGCTGGGAAAAGAGCCGGGAAGTGAGCTGGGAAGTCAGCCAGGAAGCAAATCGGGAAGCAGGCTGGGAATCAAGCCGGGAAACACTCCAGGAAGAAAGCCAGGAAGCAAATTGATAATGAAGCCAGTTAATGAGTTGGGAAGTGAGCAGACAAACGAGCTGGGAAACAAGCTGGGAAAGAAATTGGGAATTAAGTCAGGAATCGAGCTGGGAAATGAAGCGGGAAGCAAGCTGGAAAGTGAGGCAGGAATTGAGGTGGGAAGTGAACCAGAAAGCAAGCTGGGAAGTGAGCCGGGAAGCAAGGCAGAAATTTTGCTGGGGAGTGAGCCGGGAATTCTGCTGGGAAGCGATCTTGGAAGCAAGGCAGGAGTCGAGGTGGGAAGGGAGCCGGGAATGTCGCTGGGAAGCGAGCTGGGCTCTCACGACCCCGGGGCCGGGGCCGCAGCCCGGGGCAGCCCCGCAGGGAGGGACGCAGCTGCTCCGAGCTCCGGGAGCTCCCCGGGGATTCCCGACGCCCGGACAGAGGGGGATGGATGCGCCCAGAGCACGGAGCGGGATCCGGCTGGAGCAGGGAGGAGCAGGGAGGGCAGCACGGGGTCAGTGCAGACCCTCAGCGTCACCTCCAGCCTGGGGCTGCTGCTGACGGCGAGCGAGGTGGGCTCGGACACCTCCTACTGCTTCTCCTCGGTGGCCAAGATCCAGGTGGAGGAGAACTTCATCCCGGAGCGCCAGGACAAGGACAGGGACAGCCCGCCCAGGCCTGGCCTGCGGGGCAAGGTCTACGACTACTTCGTGCAGTCCACCTCCGAGTCGGTGTCCAAGCAGACGTCCCTGCCCTTTGTCCCTGCGGGGACATCCCAATGTCACAGGGACAGGGACCGGGCAGGGCCACAGAGCTCCGGAACCCAGGGGGAGAATCCAGCTTTGGAAATTCCTGATCCCGACACCACCTCAGCTCCACAGGAGGGCATGGAGAACCTTCCAGAACCACCTTCTCCCGGCTGGAACAGCAGCACCCCCCAGCTCCCACTGCCCGGTGGGGCTCCAGCTGCGGCTCCTGAGCCATCCCAGGCGTCACTGCCCGCCCAGGTGCACCTGGGGAACTGCTCCGAGGTTCTGCGTGCGGCCAAGGCTCAGCAGCTGCGGGCCCTGCAGGACTCTGCCCTCCAGGTGATGAGCGCCAACCTCCTGCAGGTGCTGCGCTCCCCGAACATCTACGGCCGCCTCAATGCCGGCGAGCGGGAGCTGCTCCCGGCGCTCCGGAGCCGCGGGCGGCCGCGCCTGGTGGTGGCCGACGTCCCCCCGGCCGAGCCCGGCCACCGCCGCGGCCGCCTCTGCTACTACGACGAGGACGGGGACCGCTGGTGCCAGCTGTGCCAGCTGCCGGCCGGGGTGGCCGGGCGGGGCTGTGCCACCTGCTCCATGTTCAATTACCTGTTCCTGGCGCCCGGCTGGGAGGGGACGGGCCGGGCGCGGAGCCCCTCGCGCCGCGTGCTCTGCTACGACCCTCTGAGGGACAGCTGGTGTGACATCTGTCCCCTGCGCCAGGCACGGCCACACTGCCAGCTGGTGGCCCTGGACGGGCACCTCTACGCCATCGGGGGCGAGTGCTTGGCCACCGTGGAGCGCTACGACCCCCGGCGCGACCGCTGGGCCTTCGCCGCCGCCCTGCCCAGGGACACCTTCGCCGTGGCCCACGCGGCCGCCGCGTGCGACGGGGACATTTACGTCACCGGGGGCACGCTGCGCTCGCTGCTGCTGCGCTACGACGCCCGCGGGGACAGCTGGGCCACCAGCCCGGCCGTCGGTGACAAGGACGGGACGGCCGAGCTGGTGAGCGCCCACGGGTTCCTGTACCGCTTCCAGCTGCGGCGCGGCGCCGGCGGCACCCAGGTGGCCGTGTCGCGGTGCAGCGCCAGCGCCAGGCTGTGGTACCGCTGTGGCAGCCGCCCCCTGCCCGAGCCGGCCGGGCTGCGCTGTGCTGCTCTGGGAGGCCTCGTTCATTGCCTGGGTCGTGGTTTCCATCTCCGCTTCCTGGCTGACCCCGTCTCGCCGCGCTTCGGGGCCAAGGAGCTGAGGCCCTTCCCGGAACCCCACGGGAGCCTCCTGCCCGCGGTGCTGGTGCTGCCCGAGGGGGGCACGGAGACACCGCGGCCCTGAGGGGTCCCCGAGGAGCGGTGGCAGCTGGAGAAGGAGCTCCTAGCCCGACATGTGCAATCCAAGCCCTCCACAGACCCGACTTCCTCCCATACCCATGATGCAGGAAGGGACCAAACCCTTGGATCCGACCTGTTCCCACTGCCCGGGCTGGAGGAAGGGATCAGATCCTTGGATCTGACCTGTTTTCACTCTCCGGGATGCCGGAAGGGATCAGACCCCTGGATCCAGCCTCCTCCCACCCCCTGGGATGGATCAAAGAATCAGATCCTTGGATCTGGCCTCTTCCTACTGCCCAGGATGCAGGAAGGGATCAGACCCTTGAATCTGGCCTCTTCCCAGTCCCTGAGATGCAGAAAATAATCAAACCCTTGGATCCGACCTGTTTCCGCTCTCCAGGATGCAGGAAGGGATCAAACCCTTGGATCCCACCTCTTAGCACTTCCTGGGATGGAGAAAGGGATCAGATCCTTGGATCCAGCCTCTTCCCACAGCCCAGGCTGGAAGAAGGAATCAGACCCTTGGATCCAGCCTTTTGCCACTGCCCAGGATGCAGGAAGGGATCAGACCCCTGGATCCGGCCTCCTCCCACCCCCTGGGATGGAGAAAAGGGATCAGATCCTTGGATCCGGCCTCTTCCCAGTCCCCGAGATGCAGAAAGGGATGAAACCCTTGGACCCAGCCTCTTCCCACTGCCTGGGACGGAGAAAGGGATCAGATCCTTGGATCCGGCCTCTTCCCATGTCCCAGGCTTGAGGAAGGGATCAAACACTTGGATCGGGCTTTTCCCCCACTGCCCAGACTGGAGGAAGGGATCAAAATCTTGGATTGTGCCTCTTCCCACACCCCGGGCTGGAGGAAGGGATCAAACCCTCGGGCGCTGCCGGGAATCGCAGCCCGGAGGAGGCTCCGGGAAGAGCCGGGAGGAGCTGGGCGGGCTCGTTTGCTCAGGGGAGGTCAAACAAGGCCGTGTTTGTTTGGGCGGCAGCAAATCCCGGATCTCCACGGGCTCCAGCTGTCCGGGCACCCTTCAGGACCAATTCAGACGTGATTTAGACCCGACTTAGGCTCCAGGTGGGGAACATTGACCCGGACACGGATGAGGAGTGGTTGAGGGTGGAGGTGGCTGAAGTTCTACCAGCATCGCTGGGACGCCTCACTCACGCTGGGAAGAGTTCGGGGCTGGCCTCGTTATCTCTTATCTCGTTATTCCTCTCCTCCTCCTGAGAGCGCGCTTGTCTGTGTTTAATCTCTGTGTAAAGCGGCGCCGGGGGTTTGGGCACAGCTGGGCCTAAATTAAAGCGAGCATTCGGTGAAATGAACGCCGCGCCTCGTTTTAAGCCGAGCCTAATTGGAGGCAAGAGCGCGCTGCATGTTCGACATCGCTAATTAGGCACGGCCGGCAGCTCCGGGAGGCAAACAGGGAGCAGTGCTCCCTCATCCCCTTTTCCCAGGTTTTCTGGGAGCAGTGCTCCCTCATCCCCTTTTCCCAGGTTTTCTGGGAGCAGTGCTCCCTCATCCCCTTTTCCCAGGTTTTCCAGGAGCAGATGCTCTCTCACTCCCTTTTCCCATCATTTCCCAGCTCAGACACTCCCTCATCCCCCTTTCCCAGGTTTTCCCGGCTCAAACGCTCCCTCATCTCCTTTTCCCAGTTTTTTCCCCTGCAGACACTCCTTCATCCCCCTTTCCCAGCTTTCCCAGGCTCAAACGCTCCCTCATCTCCTTTTCCCAGCTTTTCCCCCTGCAGACATTCCCTCATCCCCTTTTCCCAGGTTTTCCAGGAGCAGATGCTCTCTCATTCCCATTTTCCTCCCAGCTTTTCCCAGGTTTTCCCAGTTTTTCCCGGCTCCCTCATCCCCTTTTCCCAGCATTTCCTGGCTCAGACATTCCCTCATCTCCCTTTCCCAGTTTTTCCCAGCTCAAACGCTCCCTCATCTCCTTTCCCAGCTTTTCCCAGCTCAGACACTCCCTCATCCCCTTTTCCCCAGCTTTTCTTGGCTCAAACGCTCCCTCATCCCCTTTTTCCCACGTTTTCCCAGCTCAGACGCTCCCTCATCCCCTTTTCCCAGCTTTCCCAGGAGCAGATGTCTCTCATTCCCATTTTCCTCCCAGCTTTTCCTAGCTTTTCCTGGCTCAGACACTCTCTCATCTCCTTTTCCCAGTTTTTCCCGGCTCAAACGCTCCCTCATCTCCTTTTCCCAGCTTTTCCCCCTGCAGACATTCCCTCATCCCCTTTTCCCAGGTTTTCCAGGAGCAGATGCTCTCTCATTCCCATTTTCCTCCCAGCTTTTCCCAGGTTTTCCCAGCTTTTCCTGGCTCAGACATTCCCTCATCTCCTTTTCCCAGCTTTTCCCATCATTTCCCAGCTCAAACGCTCCCTCATCTCCTTTTCCCAGCATTTCCCAGCTCAGACATTCCCTCATCTCCTTTTCCCAGCTTTTCCAGGAGCAGATGCTCTCTCATTCCCATTTTCCCCCCAGTTTTTCCCAGCTCAAACGCTCCCTCATCCCCTTTCTCCAGATTTTCCCACTTTAGACACTCCCTCATCCCTTTTTCCCACATTTTCCCAGCTCAAACGCTCCCTCTTCCTCTTTTCCCAGTTTTTCTGGGAGCAGACGCTCTCATCCCCCTTTCCCAGTTTCTCCCAGCTCAGACGCTCCCTCATCCCCTTTTCCCAGCTTTCCCAGGAGCAGATGCTCTCTCATTCCCATTTTCCTCCCAGCTTTTCC
The DNA here is from genome assembly GCA_031885435.1 of Passerculus sandwichensis. Classification (NCBI taxonomy): domain Eukaryota; kingdom Metazoa; phylum Chordata; class Aves; order Passeriformes; family Passerellidae; genus Passerculus; species Passerculus sandwichensis. The sequence continues at coordinate 3,863,269 of CM063153.1, read as the reverse complement.
CAGCTTTTCGTGGCTCAGACACTCTCTCATCCCCTTTTCCCAGCATTTCCTGGCTCAGACATTCCCTCATCTCCTTTTCCCAGTTTTTCCCCCTGTAGACATTCCCTCATCCCCTTTTCCCAGCTTTTCCAGGAGCAGATGCTCTCTCATTCCCATATCCCCCCCAGCTTTTCCCAGGTTGTCCCAGTTTTTCCCAGCTCAAACGCTCCCTCATCCCCTTTCTCCAGTTTTTCCCACTTCAGACATTCCCTCATCCCCCTTTTTCCCACGTTTTCCCAGCTCAGATGCTCCCTCATCCCCTTTTCCCAGATTTCCCAGGAGCAGACGCTCTCTCATTCCCATTTTCCCCCCAGCTTTTCCCAGGTTTTCCCAGCTTTTCCTGGCTCAGACACTCTCTCATCCCCCTTTCCCAGGTTTTCCTGGCTCAAACGCTCCCTCATCTCCTTTTCCCAGCTTTTCCCCCTGTAGACATTCCCTCATCTCCTTTTCCCAGCTTTTCCAGGAGCAGATGCTCTCTCATTCCCATTTCCCCCCCAGCTTTTCCCAAGTTTTCCCAGTTTTTCCCAGCTCAAACACTCCCTCATCCCCTTTCCCAGCATTTCCCAGCTCAGACACTCCCTCATCCCCTTTTCCCAGCTTTTCCAGGAGCAGATGCTCTCTCATTCCCATTTTCCTCCCAGGTTTTCCCAGCTTTTCCAAGCTCAGACACTCCCTCATCCCCCTTTCCCAGGTTATCGCAGCTCAGACACTCTCTCATCCCCTTTTCCCCAGCTTTTCTTGGCTCAAACGCTCCCTCATCCCCTTTCTCCAGTTTTTCCCACTTCAGACACTCCCTCATCCCTTTTTCCCATGTTTTCCCAGCTCAAACGCTCCCTCTTCCCCTTTTCCCAGTTTTTCTGGGAGCAGACGCTCTCATCCCCCTTTCCCAGTTTCTCCCAGCTCAGACACTCCCTCATCCCCTTTTCCCAGGTTTTCCAGGAGCAGATGCTCTCTCATTCCCATTTTCCTCCCAGCTTTTCCCAGGTTTTCCCAGTTTTTCCCGGCTCAAACGCTCCCTCATCCCCTTTTCCCAGCATTTCCTGGCTCAGACATTCCCTCATCTCCTTTTCCCAGTTTTTCCCAGCCCAAATGCTCCCTCATCTCCTTTCCCAGCATTTCCCAGTTCAGACACTCCCTCATCCCCCTTTCCCAGCTTTTCCCAGCTCAGACGCTCCCTCATCCCCTTTTCCCAGCTTTCCCAGGAGCAGATGCTCTCTCATTCCCATTTTCCCCCCAGCTTTTCCCAGATTTTCCCAGCTTTTCCTGGCTCAGACACTCTCTCATCCCCCTTTCCCAGCATTTCCTGGCTCAGACATTCCCTCATCCCCTTTTCCCAGCATTTCCCAGCTCAGACACTCCCTCATCCCCTTTTCCCCAGCTTTTCTTGGCTCAAACGCTCCCTCATCCCCTTTCTCCAGTTTTTCCCACTTCAGACATTCCCTCATCCCCCTTTTTCCCACGTTTTCCCAGCTCAGACGCTCCCTCATCCCCTTTTCCCAGCTTTTCCAGGAGCAGATGCTCTCTCATTCCCATTTTCCCCCCAGCTTTTCCCAGGTTTTCCCAGCTTTTCCTGGCTCAGACACTCCCTCATCCCCCTTTCCCAGGTTATCGCAGCTCAGACACTCCCTCATCCCTTTTTCCCACTTTTTCCCAGCTCAAACGCTCCCTCTTCCTCTTTTCCCAGTTTTTCTGGGAGCAGACGCTCTCATCCCCCTTTCCCAGTTTTTCCCAGCTCAAACGCTCCCTCATCCCCTTTTCCCAGCTTTTCCAGGAGCAGATGCTCTCTCATTCCCATTTTCCTCCCAGCTTTTCCCAGCTTTTCGTGGCTCAGACACTCTCTCATCCCCTTTTCCCAGCATTTCCTGGCTCAGACATTCCCTCAGCTCCTTTTCCCAGTTTTTCCCAGCTCAAACACTCCCTCATCTCCTTTTCCCAGCTTTTCCCCCTGTAGACATTCCCTCATCCCCTTTTCCCAGGTTTTCCAGGAGCAGATGCTCTCTCATTCCCATTTTCCTCCCAGCTTTTCCCAGCTTTTCCTGGCTCAGACACTCTCTCATCCCCTTTTCCCAGCATTTCCTGGCTCAGACATTCCCTCATCTCCTTTTCCCAGTTTTTCCCAGCTCAAACGCTCCCTCATCTCCTTTTCCCAGCTTTTCCCCCTGCAGACATTCCCTCATCCCCTTTTCCCAGGTTTTCCAGGAGCAGATGCTCTCTCATTCCCATTTTCCTCCCAGCTTTTCCCAGGTTTTCCCAGTTTTTCCCGGCTCAAACGCTCCCTCATCCCCCTTTCCCAGCATTTCCTGGCTCAGACATTCCCTCATCTCCTTTTCCCAGTTTTTCCCAGCCCAAACGCTCCCTCATCTCCTTTCCCAGCTTTTCCCAGCTCAGACATTCCCTCATCCCCTTTTCCCAGCTTTCCCAGGAGCAGATGCTCTCTCATTCCCATTTTCCCCCCAGCTTTTCCCAGGTTTTCCCAGCTTTTCCTGGCACAGACACTCCCTCATCCCCTCTCCCCAGCTTTCCCAGGAAATCGCTGCTTATCCCACAATTCCAGAGGGGCGGGGGAAAGGAGCTTAAACCCCCCCCAGTTCCAGCTCCCACTACCCCAGACTGCTCCAGCCTGGCCTGGGACCAGGATGGGAATTCCAGGGGTTTTTTTAGGAATTTTGTGGCGGTTTAAGAGACCCTGGATTAATGTTCTCTCCCAAAGCGCTCCCCGAAGGATTCCTGGCACTGCCTGGAGCCTCCGGACAGAGGGCAGGGAACCTTGGGAGGCTGCGTTAATTAATGAGCCTGGGGCCGCGGTGATTAATTAACCCGGGGCTGCGTTAATGAACAAACCTGCCCAGGCTGTTCCTGCTGGTGGGGAAGGGTGAGGGACCCCTCCCTGTCATGGGAAACGCAGGAATATGTTGGAGTATGAGGATTTTTTGGGATTCGTGGAATTTCCCAGCTGAAATATCCCAAAAAAGAGACTCTGGGGTATGGGAGGTGACAATTCCAACGGTGGGATGATCCCTCTGGAATGGCCCCGGGGCAGGGTGGGGGGAAGGACTGGGATGAGGGAGGGGGAAAATAAAGGGAAAAGGACAAATTCAAACCCATGCTCAGACCTGGAAGTTTCGCTCCCTACTCCCAAATCCCAAAGGTTTGGTTCGTTCTGTCCCAAATACCAAAAGTTTGGTTCATTCCCTGCTCCCAAATCCCAAAGGTTTGGTTCGTTCTGTCCCAAATCCCGAAGGTTTGGTTCATTCTCTCCCAAATCCCAAAGGTTTGGTTCATTCTCTCCCAAATCCCAAAGGTTTGGTTCATTCTCTCCCAAATCCCAAAGGTTTGCTTCATTCTCTCCCAAATCCTGAAGGTTTGGTTCATTCTCTCCCAAATCCCGAAGGTTTGGTCCTTTCCTCACTCCCAAATCCCAAAGGTTTTGCTCATTCCATGCTCCCGAATCCCAAAGGTTTTGTTCGTTCTCAGCTCCCAAATCCCAAAAGTTTGGTTCATTCTCTCCCAAATCCTGAAGGATTGGTCCTTTCCTCTCTCCCAAATCCCAAAGGTTTGGTTCATTCTCTCCCAAATCCCGAAGGTTTGGTCCTTTCCTCACTCCCAAATCCCAAAGGTTTTGTTCATTCCATGCTCCCGAATCCCAAAGGTTTTGTTCGTTCTCAGCTCCCAAATCCCAAAAGTTTGGTTCATTCTCTCCCAAATCCTGAAGGATTGGTCCTTTCCTCTCTCCCAAATCCCGAAGGTTTGGTTCATTTTCTCCCGAATCCCGAAAGTTTGGTCCTTTCCCCGCTCCCCAATCCCGAAAGTTTTGTTGGTTCCCAGCTCCCAAATCCCAAAGGTTTGATCCCTTGTCCAACTCCAGCCTCCTTCTCCCACCCCGGGGCCATTCCAGAGAGATCATCCCTCCACTGGAATTCTCACCTTGCTCATCCCAGAATCTTTTTCTTTTGGGATGTTTCAACCCAGAAATTCCGTGACTCCCAAAACCACCTTATTTTCCCCATCATTATTTAACTCCTTGCCCCTCTCGCTCGTGCTCCCCCACATTTCTGCTTTTCCCACGGCGAATTCCCGGTGTTGGAGCTTTTCCACCCCCCTTAGATGGTGCGAACTCATCCCAAATCCCGATTTTTGCCCTTTTCCCGTGACCGCTGCAGAGGAGAGCTCCCGGTAGGTGGGAACACGGCCCTGGAGCCCTTCCAGAGGACATTGGATTGTTTTCCATCGCAGGAAAGCTTTCCCAGATCCCGCCTTTCTGCCGGCGCCGTTTCGTGTTTCACCTTGCCTTTAACCCCTTCCTGCCCGTGTTCCCCAGGGAAGAGCGCCAAGGACGGGCCGCGGGCAGCGCTCCCTCCCCCGCTCCCGCACTCTCCAAGATTAATTTTGGGAAGCATTTGGGAGATTAAAAACTCCCGGGGACATCCCGGCCTTGTCCTGCCGAGAAGGACACATAGGCCGGGAGGGTGTGGGAATGACTTTGGGATGAGGGAAACGGAAAATAAAGGGAAAAGGACAAATCCAGACCCACGCTCAGACCGGGAGGTTTTGTTCCCTGCTCCCAAATCCCGAAGGTTTGGATTGATTCCTGATCCCAAATCTAGGAAGTTTGATTAGTTCCCTGCTCCTCAATCCTGAAGATTTGGTTCATTCTCCAATCCCAAATCCCAAAAGTTTGGTTCATTCCCTGCTCCCAAACCCAGGAGGTTTGGCTCCTTCTCTTCCAAATCCCAAAGGTTTGGACTGTTACCTGATCCCAAGTCCAGGAGATTTGATTAGTTCCCTGCTCCCAATTCCCAAAGGTTTGGTTATTTCTCTGCTCCCAGATCCTGAAGGTTTGGTTCCTTCTCTCCCAAAAACCAAAGGTTTGGATCGTTCCCTGCTCCCAAATCCAGTGCAGGGAGGAGCCTCTGGAAGTCTCCCAAATCCCAAAGGTTTGGTTCAATCCCTACTCTCAAATCCCAAATGTTTGGTTCATTCCCTGCTCCCAAATCCCAAAGGTTTGGATCATTCCCTGATCCCAAATCCAGGAGGTTTGATTCGTTCCCCGGTCCCCAATCCCAAAGATTTGGTTCACTTCCCTGCTCCCAATTCCCAAAAGTTTGGTTCATTCCATGTTCCCAAACCCAGTGCGGGGAAGAGCTTCTGGAAGTCTCCTAAGTCCCGAAGGTTTGGTTCTTTTCCTGCTCCCAAATCCCGAAGGTTTGGATCATTCCCTTATCCCAAATTCAGCAGGTTTGATTAATTCCCTGCTCCCAAATCCCAAAGGTTTGGTTCATTCCATGCTCCCCAATCCTGAAGATTTTTTCACTCCCTGATCCCAAATCCCAAAAGTTTGGTTCATTCCCTGCTCCCAAATCCCAAAGGTTTGGATCGTTCCCTGATCCCAAATCCCGAAGGTTTGATTCGTTCCCTGGTCCCCAATCCCAAAGATTTGGTTCATTCCATGTTCCCAAACCCAGTGCGGGGAAGAGCTTCTGGAAGTCTCCTAAGTCCTGAAGGTTTGGATCATTCCCTGCTCCCAAATCCCGAAGGTTTGGATCATTCCCTGCTCCCAAATCCAGGAGGTTTGATTAATTCCCTGCTCCCAAATCCCAAAGGTTTGGTTCATTCCGTGCTCCCCAGTCCCGAAGATTTGGTTCACTTCCTGATCCCAAATCCCAGAGGTCTGGTCCTTTCCCTGCTCCCAAATCCCAAAGCTTTGGTTCATTCCCTGTTCCCAAACCCAGTGCAGGGAGGAGCTTCTGGAAGTCTCCTAAGTCCCAAAGGCTTGGTTCTTTTCCTGCTCCCAGATCCCAAAGTTTTGGATCGTTCCCTACTCACAAATCCAGGAGATTTGTTTAGTTCCCTGCTCCCAAATCCCAAAGGTTTGGATCGTTCCCTACTCCCAAATCCCAAATGTTTGGTTCATTCCGTGCTCCCCAATCCTGAAGATTTGTTTCACTCCCTGATCCCAAATCCCAAAAGTTTAATCGATTCCCTGCTCTCAAATCCCAAAGGTTTGGTTCCTTCTCTCTCAAATACCAAAGGTCTGAATTGTTACCTGCTCCCAAATCCCGAAGGTTTGGATCATTCCCTGATCCCAAATCCAGTAGGTTTGATTAATTCCCTGCTGCCAAATCCCAAAGGTTTTGTTCATTCCGTGCTCCCCAGTCCCGAAGATTTGGTTCACTTCCTGATCCCAAATCCCAAAGGTCTGCTCCTTTCCCTGCTCCCAAATCCCAAAGCTTTGGTTCATTCCCTGCTCCCAAACCCAGTGCAGGGAGGAGCTTCTGGAAGTCTCCTAAGTCCCGAAGGTTTGGTTCTTTTCCTGCTCCCAAATCCCAAAGGTTTGGATCGTTCCCTGATCCCAAATCCAGGAGGTTTGATTAGTTCCCTGCTCCCAAATCCCAAATGATTGGTTCATTTCCTGCTCCCCAATCCTGAAGATTTGTTTCACTCCCTGATCCCAAATCCCAAAAGTTTGGTTCATTCCCTGCTCCCAAATCCAGGAGGTTTGGCTCCTTCTCTTCCAAATCCCAAAGGTTTGGACTGTTACCTGATCCCAAGTCCAGGAGATTTGATTAGTTCCCTGCTCCCAAATCCCAAAGGTTTGGTTATTTCCCTGCTCCCAGATCCTGAAGGTTTGGTTCCTTCTCTCCCAAAAACCAAAGGTTTGGATCGTTCCCTGCTCCCAGATCCAGTGCAGGGAGGAGCCTCTGGAACTCTCCCAAATCCCAAAGGTTTGGATCATTCCCTGATCCCAAATCCCGAAGGTTTGATTCGTTCCCTGGTCCCCAATCCCAAAGATTTGGTTCACTTCCCTGCTCCCAATTCCCAAAAGGTTGGTTCATTCCATGTTCCCAAACCCAGTGCGGGGAAGAGCTTCTGGAAGTCTCCTAAGTCCCGAAGGCTTGGATCATTCCCTGCTCCCAAATCCAGGAGGTTTGATTAGTTCCCTGCTCCCAAATCCCAAATGTTTGGTTCATTTCCTGCTCCCCAATCCTGAAGATTTGTTTCAATCCCTGATCCCAAATCCCAAAAGTTTGGTCGATTCCCTGCTCTCAAATCCCAAAGGTTTGGTTCCTTCTCTCTCAAATACCAAAGGTCTGAATTGTGACCTGCTCCCAAATCCCAAAGGTTTGGATTGTTCCCTGCTCCCAAATCCAGGAGGTTTGATTAATTCCCTGCTGCCAAATCCCAAAGGTTTGGATCATTCCCTGCTCCCAAATCCCAAAGGTTTTGTTCATTTCCCATTCCCAAACCACGAAGGTTTGGTCCTTTCCCTGCTCCCAGATCCCAAAGATTTGGCTCCTTCTCTTCCAAATCCCAAAGGTTTAGGATCTGTCCTGCTTTTTGAGGAGAATTTCCACGGAATTGGGATCTATCCTGCTTTTTGAGGAGAATTTCCACGGAATTGTGATCTGTCCTGCGTTTTGAGGGGAATTTCCATGGGACTGGGGCCTGTTCTCATTTTTGGGAGCATTTCCATGGGATTTTGGGAAGCATTTCCATGGGATTGAGTCCTGTCCTCCTTTTCCCACACTGGGATGTGACTTCCAGGGTTTTGCTTCCCTAAAGCAGCGGCGCTGGAAATCCCAATCCTGGAGAAATTCCATAAAAATCCATCCAGGCCCCCAAATTCCAGGGTTTTTTTGCACACTAGGAATTTTGGAGCTGGAGAATGAAATTCTGGGATTTTCCTTTCCTGGGGGATCCAGATTTTCCAAACCGGCTGGAGAAGGGGATGAAGAATCCCAGGAATTTCCTGAAGATCATAGGGACCTTAAAAGAGAATTTGGGATTATCTCAACCCAGAATTTGGGGATTTCAGTGGAGGATTTTCCCTAAAATGGGAAAAATCCAGGAATGAGGAGAGGAGGAAAAAATCAGGAGCACAGGAATCTGCAGGAGTTTTAAAATTTAGGAATTTTCAATGGAAGCTGAGCCCAACAGAGCCTCAAAATTCCCTTTCCTCAAAACTCCCAAATCCTCAAAATTCCCTTTTCCCGAGCTTTTTCCCCGGGCGTTGCTGCCATCTAGGGGCTCCTGGTTGAAAACATGGAAAAACGGAATTTATTCGCGGTTTCCCAGCATTATTCCCAACATTTTTTTCCCTTTGGCTTTTCCAGCGGGTTTTTCCTGCTATATTTTCAGTTTGGATCTTCTGGAATTTAATTTCTAGATTGAACCCAGGGTTTTTCCAAGATTTTTTATCCCAGCAAAAATCATGTTTTATCCCTGGAAAAAAAATCCTGGTTAAGACTTGAATGTTCCCAGAAAAAAATTTGGAAGGCACAAAACATCTTCGGGGCTCAGCTGGGATGTAAAATTCCCCAAAATGGCAGGAATGTGGGAATTCCCAGCTCCTCATTCCAGCAAATCCCACATGGACACTGAGTAGGATCCTCATTCTGCCAATTTCTTGTCCCATTTCCATAGGAAAAGGCAGAAAATTCCATAATTTTGGAGTTTTTCCCCAATTTTTGCTCCTTCTCCCTCTCAGCTGCCCAAAAGCGTTTTGGGAATGAGGGAACATCCAGGGAAAAGTGGGAATTCTCCTCCTGCTCCTCCTTGGGATCCACTCAGATGCTGTTTTCCCAAAATATTTTCATTCCCAGGAATCCCAGATTCCTTTAATTCCCAGTGCTGCTCAATCTCATAGGGCAAAGCAGGCGTGGAAAAAAATTCCATGACTTTGAAATCAATTGAAATCAAGGAATGGGAATTCCCAAGGAAAAGGGAACTTAGGGAGCAGCCAAAGAAATGGGAATTCAAAGAAATTCAAAGGAATTCCTGGAATTTTTAAGGAAAAATGGGATTTATTCCTGATTTCCCCAGATTTTCCTGGAGGTTTTCCATTGAATTTTCCTGGATCCATCTGGGCTCACCCTGAGGAATCCAAGCACGAGGATCCCACTGGATCCTTCTGGGAGCAGCTCCATGCCCAGGGAATGCCAAAGGGGGAGGGAAAAGCAGGAATTCCAGCAAAAAATCACCTCAGAAAGAAGAAAATTTGGATTCCTGCATTTTCCTGAGGCCACACTTGGGGAATATTGGAATTTTAGGGATTTATCCAGGCTGTGCCGGGTTTTTACTCCATGGGAAGGGTTCAGTCCAGGTTTCATCCCAAATTCCTGCAGGTCAGGGAAAGGAAAGCAAGAGGGAAAAGTGGGAATTCCAGCAAATTCTGGATTTCTGGGAATTGCAGAAATCTGGGATCAGGGCAGTTTTTACAGCCTGGAGAAACCAAAGGAATCTTTTCCCATGGGATCATTTTTCCCATTTCTCCTCACCCCATGGGATCCATATCCAGCTCTGACCCCCTGGAAAACCCCAGAGCATGAGGGAATCCCAAATTCCCAGCCCCAGCCATTCCTTGGGATTCCAGGGGGAGGATGATCCCTAAAAAAGCCAGGACATCCATCCACAACCCTTCCCATCCCTCAATTCCAATGAAATTATCCCAATTCCCATGGAAATTATCCCAATTTCAGTGAAACTATCCCAATTCCCATGGAAATTATCCCAATTCCAATGGAAATAATTCCAATTCCAATGAACTGGTCCCAATTCCAATGAAATTCTCCCAATTCCAGTGGAAATTTGGATAATTTCCCACTTCCAGTGGAAATTATCCAAATCCTGATGAAAATAATCCCAGTTTTGACGGAAATTATCCCAATTCCAATGAACTGGTCCTGATTCCAATGGAAATTACCCCAATTCAAATGAAATTATCCCAATGCCAATGGAAATGATCCAAATTCCAATGGAAAATATCCCAGCTCCAATGGAAACGATCCCAATGTCAATGGAAATTATCCCAATTCCAACAAACTGGTCCCAATTCCAATGAACTGGTCCCAGTTCCAATGGAAATTATCACAATTCCAATGGAACGATCCCAATTCCAATGGGAACGATCCCGATTAACTCAGATTCCGCGTTTTTCCAGCCCCGAGCTTCCAGATCCTGGTGTAGGCAGGGATTTGGGATCATCTGGAATGGAGGAATTCTCCCAATGTCCTCCAAAGATGAATCCAGTCCCACATCCCGGTGCAGGTGGAGATTTGGGATCACCTGGAATGAAGGGATTGTCCCGGTGTCCTCTAAAGACAGCCCAACATTTCAGGAGAAGTGGAGATTTGGGATCACCTGGAATGAACACCTGGGATTGTCCAGGATGAAGGTGTGGGATCATCCCAGTCTCCTCCAAGGCCAGATCCTGGTTCAGAGAGGGATTTGGGATCACCTGGAATGAAGGGATTGTCCCAGTGTCCTCCAAAGACAGATCCAGTCCCACATCCCGGTGCAGGTGGAGATTTGGGATCACCTGGAATGAACACATGGGATTGTCCAGGATGAAGGTGTGGGATCATCCCAGTCTCCTCCAAGGCCAGATCCAGCCCCAGATCCTGGTTCAGAGAGGGATTTGGGATCACATGGAATGAAGGGATTGTCCCAGTGTCCTCCACAGTCAGATCCAGCCCCACATCCCAGTGGAGTCAGAGATTTGGGATCACCTGGAATGAAGGCCTGGGATTGTCCAGGATGAAGGTGTGGGATTTTCCTGGTGTCCTTCAAAGATGAACCCAGTCCCACATCCTGGTACAGGTGGAGATTTGGGATCACGTGGAATGAAGGTGTGGGATTGTCCTGGTGTCCTCCACAGCCAGATCCAGCCCCACATCCCAGTGGAGGCAGAGATCCAGAGAATGAACACATGGGATTGTCCAGGATGAAGGCACAGGGCTGTCCCAGTCTCCTCCAAGGCCAGATCCTGGTTCAGAGAAGGATTTGGGATCACCTGGAATGAAGGGATTGTCCCAGTGTCCTCCAAAGACAGATCCAGCCCCACATTCCAATGCAGGCGGGGATTTGGGATCACCTGGAATGAACACCTGGGATTGTCCAGGATGAAGGTGTGGGATCATCCCAGTCTCCTCCAAGGCCAGATCCAGCCCCAGATCCTGGTTCAGAGAGGGATTTGGGATCACCTGGAATGAAGGGATTGTCCTAGTATTCTCCAAAGATGGATCCAGCTTCACATTCCAGTGCAGGCAGAGGTTTGGGAACACCTGGAATGAAGGGATCTATGGGATTGTCCTGGTGTCCTCCAAAGACAGATCCAGCCCCACATCCCAGTGGAGTCAGAGATTTGGGATCACCTGGAATGAAGGCCTGGGATTGTTCAGGATGAAGGTGTGGGATTTTCCTGGTGTCCTTCAAAGATGAATCCAGTCCCACATCCTGGTACAGGTGGAGATTTGGGATCACATGGAATGAAGGTGTGGGATTGTCCTGGTGTCCTCACAGCCAGATCCAGCCCCACATCCCAGCACAGATTCCCATGGACTCCAGGATCTCCAACACCTTTCCCCAAGGCATCTCCATGGCTCTTTGGTGGGAACTGGGGATCAAACACTGGGAAGGCCGAGGGAGCTCATCCCACAGTTCCTCCCCATCCTGGCCCTGTGGACCTTGGGTCCTTCCCTGTCCCAGGACAATTCCTTCCTTGGCAGGTCCTTCCCAATCCCAGCTTCCCCTGCTCCAGGCTCCTTGGACCCTTCTGGATGCTCAAGGTCCCACTTGGAGCTCCCTGGAATCCTTGACATCCAGGATTTTTGTCCTCACCAGGAGCTGGGAGGAGCTGGGGGCTCATCCAAATCCCCAGATGGCCCTGGTGGAAGGGCTCAGGATTCCATGGAATTCTCCCTGTCTGATCCAAGGATCAGGCAAGGAGGATCCGAGGTCCCAACGCTGCTCGTTCCATCCAGCCCAGCATTCCCAAGTGTCCAGGGCCGCTGGAACCTCCTCAGGAGAGTTTTGGAGGTGTCATTTTAATAGAAAATATAGTTTTATAGAAAATATAATTTAAAGAGAATAACCTTTTATAGAGAAAATATGATTTTATATAAAACCATCCATGGATCACCCTCCGTTATCCTGGAGAGGGAAGGAGGGAGGGAGGGAGGGATGGATGGATGGATGGATGGATGGATGGATGGATGGAATCCATGGATGGATTAAGGGATGGATGGATGGATGGATGGATGGATGGATGGATGGATGGATGGATGGATGGAATCCATGGATGGATGGATGGAATCCATGGATGGATTAAGGGATGGATGGATGGATGGATGGATGGATGGATGAATGGATGGATGGATGATGGATGGATGATGGATGGATGATGGATGGATGGATGGATGGATGGATGGATGGATGGATGGATGGATGGATGGATGGATGGAATCCATGGATGGATTAAGGGATGGATGATGGATGGATGATGGATGGATGGAATCCATGGATGGATGGATGGATGGATGGAATCCATGGATGGATTAAGGGATGGATGGATGGATGGATGGATGGATGGATGGATGGATGGATGGATGGATGGATGGATGGATGATGGATGGCTGGAGGGATGGATGGATGGAATCCATGGATGGATGGATGGAATCCATGGATGGATTAAGGGATGGATGGATGGATGGATGGATGATGGATGGATGGATGGATGATGGATGGATGATGGATGGATGAATGGATGGATGGATGGATGGATGGATGATGGATGGATGGATGGATGGATGGATGGATGGATGGATGGATGGATGGATAACGGGGAAAAGCAGGGAATCTTTTCCCGAACCTTCCCGGCCGGATCCACACGGTGGCAGCAGGGATCTGCCGATGGAACGCCGAGAGCAGCCGCTCTGATTATCCCAAAAAACCCAGGGATGCGAGCCGAGGAACCGCTCCATGGAAGGGGTTCAGAGATCCCCGGAGAGATCCCAAAGGAATTCCGATTACAGGGAGAAAGGGAAGGAAAGGTCCCTGACCTGTGTCCAAGCTGTGTCCGAGCACATCGGTCCCAGGACACGCTGATCCCTCCGGAGCTGGGCATTCCTGCAGGAACTCCGGGAATTCCCCCTTCAGGTGGCACTGTGGGACAGGGAAAAGGACCCCGGAATGGTTCAGGTTGTATTGGCGGGACCTTCGAGCCGATCCCGTTCCGTGTCCGGACACCTTCCCTGGCCCCAGGTGCCTCCAGCCCCATCCAGCCCAGCCTGAGACATTCCAGGGATGCAGGGGCAGGCACAGCTTTTCAGGAGAGCTGTGCCAGGGCCTCGCCTCATTCCTGGGCAGGAATTTCTTCCCAAATTCCACTCAAATCACTCTATCTCAGTCTGAGCCATTCCTGCTCATCCTGGCACTCCTCTTCCCGAGGAACATTCCCTCTCCAGCTTCCCTGGAGCCCCTCCAGACACTGGAAGTTGCTTCAAGTTCTCCACATCCCTCCTTCCATCCATCCATCCATGGATTCCATCCATCCATCCATCCATCCATCTGTGAATTCCATTCATCTCTCCATGGATTTCATCCATCCATGGATTCCATTCATCACTCATCCCCCATCCATCCATCCATCAATTCCATCCATCCATCCATCCATCCATCCATCCATCCATCCATCCATCCATCCATCTGTGGATTCCATTCATCTCTCCATGGATTCCATCCATCCCTGGATTCCATCCATCCATCCATCCATCCATCCATCCATCCATCCATCCATCCATCTGTGGATTCCATTCATCTCTCCATGGATTTCATCCATCCATAGATTCCCTCCATCCATCCATCCATGGATTCCATTCATCACTCATCCCCCATCCATCCATCCATCCATGGATTCCATCCATCCACCCATCCATGGATTCCATCCGTTCCTCCGTCCATCCGTTCGTCCGTCCAAGCTGCTCCAATCCCTTTGACATCTCCATGGCCTCCTCTGGACCTTCTCCAACAATTCCGTGTTGGAGCAGAGAATTCCAGGTGGGATCCCTTCCCTTCCCTTCCCTTCCCTTCCCTTCCCTTCCCTTCCCTTCCCTTCCCTTCCCTTCCCTTCCCTTCCCTTCCCTTCCCTTCCCTTCCCTTCCCTTCCCTTCCCTTCCCTTCCCTTCCCTTCCCTTCCCTTCCCTTCCCTTCCCTTCCCTTCCCAAACCTTCCCTTCCCAAACCTTCCCTTCCCTTCCCAAACCTTCCCAAACCTTCCCTTCCCTTCCCTTCCCAAACCTTCCCAAACCTTCCCAAACCTTCCCAAACCTTCCCAAACCTTCCCTTCCCAAACCTTCCCAAACCTTCCCAAACCTTCCCTTCCCAAACCTTCCCAAACCTTCCCTTCCCAAACCTTCCCAAACCTTCCCAAACCTTCCCTTCCCAAACCTTCCCAAACCTTCCCAAACCTTCCCTTCCCAAACCTTCCCTTCCCTTCCCAAACCTTCCCAAACCTTCCCAAACCTTCCCAAACCTTCCCTTCCCTCATTCCTTAGGATGCACCTGGGAGATGGATTTTGGGCTGGGAATGCTGGGATGAAGATGGGAGAGAGGGATGGGATCCACAAAAATCCCATAAAAATTCCCTCAATTCCTATTCCTGGTCTAAAACCCTGGAATGTGTTTTTTTATTCCCCATGGAAAAATCCCTTTATTTCCCCATTTAATTCTGGATGACTCCAAAGGTTCGGGGGCTTTATTCAAATATTAATAAAATATTAACAAAAACTGTAGTGTGAATATAAAATCAATAATTAATGTAAATAAATATGAAAATACTAACAAATCCTTTAGTGTGACTATAAAATCAGTAATAATTAATGTAAATAAATAATAATATAAAAAATACTAATTAAGTGTGAATATTTCAATAATTCCTGTTGAAGTCTCAGTCCTACAATTAAAGGAGTCCCAAATTATTTTATTTTTCCTTTGTTTTGATTGTTTTATCAATTTATTTGTGTGGTTTAGAGTTGACAATATTATTAGTAGTAATATAGTAATAATAATAATATTTTCATCAATATTTGGTGAGTTCATGATTGATAATTTCGGATTTAACCAATATTTGTGTGAGTTTATTACTGATAATCCCTGATTTAATCAATATTTGTAACAGTTTATTATGGATAATTGATTTTCATAATTGATATTGATTTCCATCAATATTTGGTGAGTTTATTATTGATAATCCCTTATTTTGATCTATGTTTGGTGAGTTTATTATTGATAATTCCTGGTTTCCATCAATATATTTCATGAGTCTATTGATAATTCCTGATTTTTATCAATTTGAATGAGTTTCTTACTGATAATTTCTGATTTTGATCAATATTTGGGATTATTGAGTTGGTCCTGCTGAGTTTTTTAACCTTCATGCTCCTCCTGCTGGAATTCCTTGGGTTTCCAGTGAGATTTAGGCCTGGCTTTACGACACCTGCTGTGACAAGTGAGGCTTTGTTAGACCCGGTATCAATAATTATCAATCATTATCAATAATTATCGTCATTAATCCCTGTCCTGCTTTTTGGGACATGCTCCCCAAAAAGCAGGACAGGCACCAATCCCATGGAATTTCTCCTCAAAAAGCAGCACAGATCCTAAAACCCATGGAAATGCTGCCCAAAAACCCATGGAGATGGCTCCAAAAATCAGTACAGGCCCAAATCCATGGAGATGTCCCCAAAAAGCAGGACAGACCCCAGTCCTGTGGAAATTCTCCTCAAGAAGCAGGACAGATCTCAAACCCCATGGAGATGTCCCCCAGAAAATCAGGACAGATCTAAATACCATGGAAATGTTTCCCAAATTCCCATGGACATGCTCCCAAAAATCAGGACAGATCCCAAAACCCAAGGAGATGTCTCCCAGAAAAGGAGGACAGACCCCCAAACCCATGGAAGTGCTCTTGAAAAGCAGAATAGGACCCAATCCCGTGGAAATTCTCCTCAAAAAGCAGGACAGATCCTAAAACACATGGAGATGTCCCCCAAAAAGCAGGACAGACCCCAATCACATGGAATTTCTTCTCAAAAAGCAGGACAGATCCGAAACCCCATGGAGATGTCCTCCAGAAAAGGAAGACAGACCCCAATCCCATGGAAATGCTGACCAAAATCCCATGGAGATGTCTCCCAAAATTCAGGAGAGGCCCCAGTCCCATGGAAGTGCTCCCAAAATGCAGAGTAAGACCCAATCCCAAGGAAATTCTCCTCCAAAAGCAGCACAGACCCCAAACCCATGGAAATGCTGCACAAAAATCCCATGGAGATGTCTCCCAAAAATCAGGACAGATCCCAAAACCCATGGAGATGTTCCCCAAAAGCAGAACAGACCCCAATCCTCTGGAATTTCTCCTCAAAAAGCAGGACAGGTCCCAATTCCATGGAAATTCTTCTCAAAAAGCAGGACAGACCCAAAAACCCATGGAGACGTCTCCCAGAAAAGGAGGACAGAACCCAATCCCATGGAAATGCTCCCCAAAATCCCGTGGAGATGCTCCCAAAATTCAGGACAGGCCCAAATCCCGTGGAGATGTCCCCAAAGAGCAGGACAGACCCCAATCCCATAGAAGTGCACCCAAAAAGCAGAATAGGACCTAATCCTGAGGAAATTCTCCTCAAAAAGCAGCACAGATCCAAATCCCATGGAAATGCTGCCCAAAAACCCATGGAGATGTCTCCCAAAATTCAGGACAGGCTTCAGTCCCATGGAGATGTCCCCAAAAATGAGTACGGACCCCAATCCCATGGAATTTCTCCTCAAAAACCAGGATAGATCTGAAAACCCATGGAGATGTCTCCCAGAAAAGGAGGACAGAACCCAATCCCATGGAAATGCACCCCAAAATCCCATGGAGGTGCTCCCAAGATTCAAGACAGACCCCAATTCCATGGAGATGTCCCCAAAAAGCAGAATAGGACCTAATCCCGAGGAAATTCTCCTCAAAAAGCAGCACAGATCCAAATCCCATGGAAATGCTTCCCAAAAACCCATGGAGATGTCTCCCAAAATTCAGGACAGGCCTCACTCCCATGGAGATGTCCCCAAAAATGAGTACGGACCTCAATCCCATGGAATTTCTCTTCAAAAAGCAGGACAGATCCTACAACCCATGGAGATGTCCCCCCCAAAAAAAGCAGGAAAGACCCCAATTCCATGGAAGTGCTCCCCAAAAGCAGGACAGATCACAATCCTATGGAAATTCACCTCAAAAAGCAGGACAGTCCTAAAGCCCATGAAGATGTCCCCAAAAAGCAGGACAGACCCCAATCCCATGGAATTTCTCCTCAAAAACCAGGATAGATCTGAAAACCCATGGAGATGTCTCCCAGAAAAGGAGGACAGAACCCAATCCCATGGAAATGCTCCCCAAAATCCCATGGAGGTGCTCCCAAAATTCAGGACAGGCCCAAATTCCATGGAGATGTCCCCAAAAAGCAGAATAGGACCTAATCCCGAGGAAATTCTCCTCAAAAAGCAGCACAGATCCAAATCCCATGGAAATGCTCCCCAAAATCCCATGGAGATGCCTCCCAAAATTCAGGACAGGCCTCAGTCCCATGGAGATGTCCCCAAAAATGAGTACGGACCCCAATCCCATGGAATTTCTCCTCAAAAACCAGGATAGATCTGAAAACCCATGGAGATGTCTCCCAGAAAAGGAGGACAGAACCCAATCCCATGGAAATGCTCCCCAAAATCCCATGGAGGTGCTCCCAAGATTCAAGACAGACCCCAATTCCATGGAGATGTCCCCAAAAAGCAGAATAGGACCTAATCCTGAGGAAATTCTCCTCAAAAAGCAGCACAGATCCAAATCCCATGGAAATGCTTCCCAAAAACCCATGGAGATGTCTCCCAAAATTCAGGACAGGCCTCAGTCCCATGGAGATGTCCCCAAAAATGAGTACGGACCCCAATCCCATGGAATTTCTCTTCAAAAAGCAGGACAGATCCTACAACCCATGGAGATGTCCCCCCCAAAAAAGCAGGAAAGACCCCAATTCCATGGAAGTGCTCCCCAAAAGCAGGACAGATCACAATCCTATGGAAATTCACCTCAAAAAGCAGGACAGATCCTAAACCCCATGAAGATGTCCCCAAAAAGCAGGACTGACCCCAATCCCATGGAATTTCTCCTCAAAAAGCAGGATAGATCTGAAAACGTACGGGGATGTCTCCCAGAAAAGGAGGACAGAACCCAATCCCATGGAAATGCTCCCCAAAATCCCATGAAGGTTCTCCCAAGATTCAAGACAGACCCCAATTCCATGGAGATGTCCCCAAAAAGCAGAACAGACCCCAAACCCATGGAGATTCTCCCTAAAATCAGAATCAGACCCAATCCCAAGGAGATTCTCCTCAAAAAGCAGGACAGATCCCAAACCCCATGGAAATTGTCCTCAAAAAGCAGGACAGATCCTAAAACCCACGGAGACGTCTCCCAAAAAAGGAGGACAGACCCCAAATCCGTGGAGATGCTCCTCAAAAACCCATGGAGATGCTCCCCAAAAAGCAGGAGAGGCCCCAATCCCATGGAGATGATTGGGATGGGAATCCCACATGGATGCGGCTGGAACAGTTTGGGAATGATCCTGGGTGGGAACAGGGACTGGGGTGGAAATCCCTCACGGATGTAACTGGAATGGGAATTTAGGGAATTGTGGATTTTTATGGATCCCATCCCATCGGGCTGGAGATCTCCAGGAGAAAACTCCCTGGAAATCCCAATCGCAAATTCTCCCATCCCGATTTTCCCCATCCCTGCCCCTTCTCCAGAGCCCTTTGGGAATCTCAGATTCCCTCGGGGATCACAGCCCGGGGCAATTCCCTCTCCCCGCTGGATGCTCCTCAAAAACCCATGGAGATGCTCCCCAAAAAGCAGGAGAGGTCCCAATCCCATGGAGATGATTGGGGTGGGAATCCCACATGGATACGGCTGGAGCAGTTTGGGAACGGTCCTCGGTGGGAATCCCACATGGATGCAACTGGAATGGTTTGGGAATGATGTGGGAATGGGATTGGGATGGGAATCCCACATGGATGCAACTGGAATGGTTTGGGAATGATCCCAGGTGGGAACAGAGACTGGGGTGGAAATTCCACACGGATGTAACTGGAATAGGAATTTAGGGAATTGTGGATTTTTATGGATCCCATCCCATCGGGCTGGAGATCTCCAGGAGAAAACTCCCTGGAAATCCCAATCGCAATTTCCCCCATCCCAATTTTCCCCATCCCTTCTCCAGAGCCCTTTGGGAATCTCAGATTCCCTCGGGGGTCACAGCCCGGGACAATTCCCTCTCCCCGCTGGATGCTCCTCAAAAACCCACGGAGATGCTCCCCAAAAAGCAGGAGAGGCCCCAATCCCATGGAGATGATTGGGATGGGAATCCCACATGGATGCGGCTGGAACAGTTTGGGAATGATCCCAGGTGGGAACAGAGACTGGGGTGGAAATCCCTCACGGATGTAACTGGAATGGGAATTTAGGGAATTGTGGATTTTTATGGATCCCATCCCATCGGGCTGGAGATCTCCAGGAGGAAACTCCCTGGAAATCCCAATCGCAATTTCCCCCATCCCGATTTTCCCCATCCCTGCCCCTTCTCCAGAGCCCTTTGGGAATCTCAGATTCCCTCGGGATCCCTCGGGGGTCACAGCCCGGGACAATTCCCTCTCCCCGCTGGATTCCAGGCGTTATTCCGGAGGCGGATCCGGGCGGAACGAGCCCCCGGATCCCGGGAAATCCAGGAAAACCCCAGCGGCGCCCGGAGCGGGGCCGAGCCTCGGGCAAAGGGGATTTAATCCCGCTCCGGGGATCTGAGAAGGGACGGGAATTCTGTGGGATCGGGAGTGTCGGGATCCACAGCGGGAACGGGGCCGCTGCAGGCTCGCGGTTGGGATTTATCCCGTGAAAATTCCCGGCTCATCCCAGAGATGTCGGGCTTGGATCAGGGAACGGCTCCGGGCCGAGTTAAACCCGGCCCAGGGCGGGGCCGCTCCGCCCTTTGAGCCCCGCCCGGGACTTGGATCCTCGGGTCTGGGCTCTGGGAAAAACAAACCGGGGACACCCCTGGGGACACCGGGACCTTCTGGGGACACCTGAGACCTCCTGGGGAATCCCTTGGGGACACCCAGAATCTCCTGGGGACACCCAGAATCTCCTGGGGACACCCGAGGTCTGCTGGGGACATTCCTGGGACACTCCTCAGGACAGTGCTGGGGACACCCGGAATCTCCTGGGGACACTTGGGATCACCTGGGGACACCCGAGGTCGGCTGGGGACATTCCTGGGACACTCCTCAGGACAGTGCTGGGGACACCCGGAATCTCCTGGGGACACTTGGGATCGCCTGGGGACACTGCTGGGGACACCCGAGGTCTGCTGGGGACACTCCTGTTAAACTCCTCAGGCCAGTCCTGCGGACACTGCTGGGGACACGTGGGATCTCCTAGGGACACCCTGGATCTGCTGGGGACACTCCTGGGGACACTCCTGAGGACACCCAGAATCTCCTGGGGACACTTCTGGAGACACTTGGGATCACCTGAGGACCCTCAGGATCCACTGGGGACACTTGGGATGACCTGGGGACACTGTTAGGGGCACCCAGAATCCCCTGGGGACACTGGGGATCACCTGGGGACACTCTTGGGGATACTTAGAATCTCCTGGACGTGCTTGGGATCACCTGAGGACATCGCCAGGGATCTCCTGGGGACACCCCGGGGGATACCCAGGATCTGCTGGGACACTTGGGATCACCTGGGGCAACTCTGGCGACACTCCAGATCAGCTGGGGACATTCCTAGGGACACCTGGGATCTCTTGGGGACGCTGTTGGGGATAACCAGGATCTGATGGGGACACTCCTGGGAACACTCAGAATCCCCTGGGGACACTCAGGATCACCCGGGTATGCCTGGGATCAGCTGGGGACATTGCTGGGATCTCCTGGGGACACCCAGAATCTCCTGGGGACACCCTCAGGGACACCCAGGATCTGCTGGGATGCTCTGGAGGACACCTGGGATCTCCTGGAGACGCTGTTGGGGACACTGCTGCGGATAACCAGGATCTGATGGGGACACTCCTGGGGACACTCAGAATCCCCTGGGGACACTTGGGATCACCCGGGTATGCTTGGGATCATTGCTGGGATCTCCTGGGGACACCCAGAATCTCCTGGGGACACTCCTGGGATACTCCTGGGGACACTGTTGGGGACACTGCTGGGGATAACCAGGATCTGATGGGGGCACTCCTGGGGACACTCAGAATCCCCTGGGGACAAATGGGATCACCTGGGGACACCCTGGATTCGAAGGGGACATTGCCAGGATCTCCTGAGGACACCCAGAATCTCCTGGGGACACTCCTGGGAACACTCCTGGGGACACCCAGGATCTGCTGGGACACTCCTGGGGACACCTGGGATCTCCTGGGGACATTGTTGGGGACACTGCTGGGGATAACCAGGATCTGATGGGGGCACTCCTGGGGACACCTGGGATCTCCTGGAGACGCTGTTGGGGACACTGCTGGGGATAACCAGGATCTGCTGGGACACTCCTGGGGACACTCAGAATCCTGTGGGGACACTCGGGATCACCCGGGTATGCTTGGGATCATTGCTGGGATCTCCTGGGGACACCCAGAATCTCCTGGGGACACTCCTGGGATACTCCTGGGGACACTCCTGGGGACACCCAGGATCTACTGGGACACTCCTGGGGACATTGTTGGGGACACTGCCAAGGATAACCAGGATCTGATGGGGACACTCCTGGGAACACTCAGAATCCCCTGGGGACACTTGGGATCACCGGGGTATGCTTGGGATCAGCTGGGGACATTGCTGGGATCTCCTGGGGACACCCAGAATCTCCTGGGGACACTCCCGGGGACACCCAGGATCTGCTGGAACACTCCTGAGGACACCTGGGATCTCCTGGGGACATTGTTGGGGACACTGCTGGGGATAACCAGGATCTGATGGGGACACTCCTGGGGACACTCAGAATCCTGTGGGGACACTCGGGATCACCCGGGTATGCTTGGGATCATTGCTGGGATCTCCTGGGGACACCCAGAATCTCCTGGGGACACTCCTGGGAACACTCCCAGGGACACCCAGGATCTACTGGGACACTCCTGGGGACACCTGGGATCTCTTGGGGACACTGCTGGGGATAACCAGAATCTGATGGGGACACTCCTGGGGACACTCAGAATCCCCTGGGGACAATTGGGATCACCTGGGGACACCCTGGATTCGAAGGGGACATTGCCAGGATCTCCTGGGGACACCCTCAGGGACACCCAGGATCAGCTGAGACACTCCTGGGGACACTGTTGGGGACACTGCTGGGGATAATCAGGATCTGATGGGGACATTCCTGAGGACACTCAGAATCCCCTGGGGACACTTGGGATCACCTGGGGACACTGTTGGGGACATTGCCAGGATCTCCTGGAGACACTCCTGCGGACACCCCCGGGATCTGCTGGGTCACTCCTGAGGACACCTGAGATCTCCTGGGGACACTGTTGAGGGTAACAAGGATCTGATGGGGACACTCCGAGGGACACTCAGAATTCCCTGGGGACACTTGGGATCACCTGGGGACATTGCCAGGATCTCCTAGGGTCATTCCTGGGGACATGCCCAGGATCTGCTGGGACACTACTGGGGACACTCCTGGGATCACCTGGGGACACCCTGGATCTGCTGGGGACATTGTCAGGATCTCCTGGAGACCTTCCTGGGCACACCCAGAATCTCCCGGGGACACTTGGCATCATCCTGGGATCTGCTGGGGACATTCCTGGGACACTCCTGAGGACACTCCTGGGATCATCTGGGGACACCTTGGATTCGAAGGGGACATTGCCAGGATCTCCTGGGGACACTTGGCATCATCCTGGGATCTGCTGGGGACATTCCTGGGACACTCCTGAGGACACTCCTGGGATCATCTGGGGACACCCTGGGTTCGAAGGAGACATTGCCAGGATCTCCTGGGGACGCCCAGAGTGTCCTGGAGACACTTGGGATCATCCTTGGGGTCTGCTGGGGACATTCCTGGGACACTCCTGGGATCATCTGGGGACACCCTGGACTCGAAGGGGACATTGCCAGGATCTCCTGGGGACACCCAGAGTGTCCTGGAGACACTTGGGATCATCCTTGGGGTCTGCTGGGGACATTCCTGGGACACTCCTGGGACACTCCTGAGGACGCTCCTGGGATCATCTGGGGACACCCTGGACTCGAAGGGGACATTGCCAGGATCTCCTGGGGACACTTGGGATCATCCTGGGATCTGCTGGGGACATTCCTGGGACACTCCTGGGGACACTTGGGATCACGTGGGGACACCCTGGATTCGAAGGGGACATTGCCAGGATCTCCTGGGGACACCCAGAGTCTCCTGGAGACACTTGGGATCATCCTTGGGGTCTGCTGGGGACATTCCTGCGACACTCCTGGGATCACCTGGGGACACCCTGGATCTGCTGGGGACATTGTCAGGATCTCCTGGAGACCTTCCTGGGGACACCCAGGGTCTCCTGGGGACACTTGGCATCCTCCTGGGGGGTCTGCTGGGGACATTCCTGGGACACTCCTGAGGACACTCCTGGGATCATCTGGGCACACCCTGGGTTCGAAGGGGACATTGCCAGGATCTCCTGGGGACACCCAGAATCTCCTGGGGACACCCTCAGGGACACCCAGGATCAGCTGAGACACTCCTGGGGACACTGTTGGGGACACCGCTGGGGATAATCAGGATCTGATGGGGACATTCCTGAGGACACTCAGAATTTCCTGGGGACACTTGGGATCACCTGGGGACATTGCCAGGATCTCCTCGGGTCATTCCTGGGGACACGCCCAGGATCTGCTGGGACACTACTGGGGACACTCCTGGGATCACCTGGGGACACCCTGGATCTGCTGGGGACATTGTCAGGATCTCCTGGAGAACTTCCTGGGGACACCCAGGGTCTCCTGGGGACACTTGGCATCATCCTGGGGGGTCTGCTGGGGACATTCCTGGGACACTCCTGAGGACACTCCTGGGATCATCTGGGGACACCCTGGATTCGAAGGGGACATTGCCAGGATCTCCTGGGGACACTTGGGATCATCCTGGGATCTGCTGGGGACATTCCTGGGACACTCCTGAGGACACTCCTGGGATCATCTGGGGACACCCTGGGTTCGAAGGGGACATTGCCAGGATCTCCTGGGGACACCCAGAGTGTCCTGGAGACACTTGGGATCATCCTGGGGTCTGCTGGGGACATTCCTGGGACACTCCTGAGGACACTTGGGATCACCTGGGGACACCCTGGATTCGAAGGGGACATTGCCAGGATCTCCTGGGGACACCCAGAGTGTCCTGGAGACACTTGGGATCATCCTGGGGTCTACTGGGGACATTCCTGGGACACTCCTGAGGACGCTCCTGGGATCATCTGGGGACACCTTGGATTCGAAGGGGACATTGCCAGGATCTCCTGGGGACACCCAGAGTGTCCTGGAGACACTTGGCATCATCCTGGGGGTCTGCTGGGGACATTCCTGGGACACTCCTGAGGACACTTGGGATCACCTGGGGACACCCTGGATTTGAAGGGGACATTGCCAGGATCATCTGGGGACACCCAGAGTCTCCTGGGGACACTTGGGATCATCCTGGGGTCTGCTGGGGACATTCCTGGGACACTCCTGGGATCATCTGGGGACACCCTGGGTTCGAAGGGGACATTGCCAGGATCTCCTGGGCACACCCAGAGTCTCTTGGGGACACTTGGGATCATCCTTGGGGTCTGCTGGGGACATTCCTGGGACACTTCTGGGGACACTCCTGGGATCATCTGGGGACACCCTGGGTTCGAAGGGGACATTGCCAGGATCTCCTGGGGACACTTGGGATCATCCTGGAGGTCTGCTGGGGACACTGCTGGGACATTCCTGAGGACACTCCTGGATTCCCCGCTCCTGGAAAAGAAGAATTCATGGAATTAATTACTTCATTAATCCATTAATTGCTCTTTCCACACCTCCCAGCCCCTTTTCCACCGCTTTCCCCGCCGCTCCCTCGCTCCTTCCCCGGCCCCGCTCCCATCCCGGCTTCTCCCGGCACTAAAAAAACTCCGGAAAAACGCGGAAATCCCGCAGAAATATTTTCCTTTCAATCCCCGTTTTTCCAAGGTGGATTTCTCTCCCTTTAAAGGGAGATTCCTTGGGAAAATAACGCTGGGATCTCCCACGGAAAACCTTCCCACATCCATCGCCTTCCTGGAACCAACTTTTCATCGAGGAATTCATCCCCGGCCGCTTTTGGGCTCGGTTTGGTTTTGCTTTTTCCCCTCCTTGTGTTGAAAATCGGGATCGAATCCTTCGGGTTTTCCTCCTGAGGGATTTTTCTGGGAAATTTCTCCTTCCTGGGTGCGCCCCGCTCCACAAATGGGCTGACATCCCTAAAAAAATATTAAAATTTTTTTAAAAATAAAAGGACTTTTTGAGGAGAATCTTAATTAATAAAAATAATTTTTAGAAGGGGTTTTTGAGGAGAACTGCAATAAATAAAATCGCTGATTGGGGAGATTTTTCCAGACGGGTTTAATCAACCTGAGAGCGTCTTTTCCATGGAGAAAATGGGATGTGGAGCCTTTTTATGCCAAAAATCCGCATTTCCAAGCGCGCATCCGAGTTGGAAACGCTCCCGCGAGGGATGCGGGGGATAACGGGATGCTCCTAAAAAAATCCCAAATAATCCCAGCGCGCGTTCCCGCGGGAATCGCGGCATTTATCGAGCAGGAACATACCTTAGGAAACCATGGAGATGCGCCGGGAAGGTGGGGAGAGAAATTCCCGCCGGGAAAGCTCCGGGAATTCCGCGCTCCGCATCCCGGTGGATGCCGCCTCTAATCCAGAGAACCGCGCTCGGCTTTTGTCCGCGAGGCAGAGCCGGGAGAAGATGGGAAAACTGAAATAAAAAGGAAAAAAAAAGAAGAAAAAAATAGGAAAAATAAGAAAAAAATTCAAATTTAACCCCCAAAAAGGATTTGGGGCAGGTGACCCCTCCTGGAGCGGATTTTTGGGGTGATGGGTGGGGACAGGGCTGTCCCTTCCCCAGGTGGGGACAATCGCTGTCACCCCCTGACCCCCGCCTGGACAAACCCCAGGGTGCGGCCGCAGCCTGACCCCCCTCAAAATAATAATAATAATAATAATAATAATAATAATAATAATAATAATAATAATAATAATAATAATAATAATAATAATAGTAAATAACAACGACAACAACAACAACCATTGGAGCTCTTTGCGTGGCCACTGCCCGGAGCTGCAGGAGGGAGAAAGTGAATTTTTTCCTATTTTTTTCCAATTTATTTTTTTTTGCCGAATCTTCCCCCAATTCCAGCAGAACGGGGCGGGGGAAGGAGGGAAAACAACGGCGGCGTTTGAAGTGCGGGATTTTCCTGCGGGCTCGGTGACCCCGGCGGGGAAGGAGGGCTCGGGCTCCGCTCCCGGGGTTTCACCTTCCCCCAGCGCCGCCAGAGCAGAAATATTCAATTTTCAACTTTATTCCCAGGCTCCTTCCCCACTATCCCGGCTAATAATTCAATTCCTGCGGCAGGAATGCGGCGGGGACGGGGTTTTTTTCCCCAAAAAAAAAAACCTCCGGGAATTGGCGTTTTTTGGGAAGCGGGGAAGGAGCGAGATTTATTTTCGTTCGCCAAAGTCGCGCCTGAGCCGGGCTCAGAGTCCGGGCGCAGTTTGACGCCTCGGGAAGAATTTTAAAATCGCTTTTTTTTCCCCCCTCCCCGCACTATCCCGATTTTGGAGGGGGATTGAGGTGGATTTGAGGGTGGAAAAGCAGAAAAGCCCAAATCGCGCAGGTTTAGGCGCGGCTTAGGCCGAGATTGGGCTCCGGGCCGGGTTTAACCCCGCAGCAAAGCCAAGGGAGGAGCGGGGCGGGCTGGGGGGGACCAGGCCGGGCTTTGGGGTCCCCTTTGGGGCCGGGGGCGGCGCGGCCGCTCCTGGGGGGGTTTTGGGGGGGTTTTGGGGAGGGGGCGGCGGGGCCGAGTCCCTTTTACAGCTGCGAACAAAAGGCAGCGCCGGCGCCGGCGTCACGTCCCGCTGCGCGCTCATTCCCGAGGCTCCCGCAGCTTTTTGGGGCAAAATCGGGAATTCTCCGCCCGGCCCCGAGCCCGCCCCGTAATTAACGCGGTTGTTAATTAATGAGGGCGGCACCTGGGATGGGGAAGGTGTGGGGGCGCTGGGCCGGCCCCAAAGACTTGGGGGGAGTCGGGGTGGGGACTTTGACACCCCCCAGGGAGGGATGGAGGGATGGGAAAAGCGGCTGCGAACCTTGGAGATGGAGAGCATTTTGTTTATTTATTTATTTATTTATATCGCATTTATTTCTTATTATTCCATTTATTTCTTATTGAAGTCGTATTTCTTTTCACTTTCTCAAAATACTCTCTGAATATTTGAATTCCAAATTTTTAACTTCAACTTTGAAAAGTTGTTGTCTTCTTTAATTCCTATTCCAGTTAATTGCCATTCATTTTAATTTTCATTAATTTTTAATTTTTTATTTATTTATTAAAACCTTGTTTTATTTCCTTTTTTTTTTTTTTTAATTTGCGTTTTTAAATTTTATTTTATTTTTCAATCCACGCCGCAATTCCCCCACCCTGATCCCATGCCGCGCCCGCTTTTCCCCTCCTGGAATCCGCTTAGGGGGGGAAAAAAAAACCCTAAAAAAAAAAACCCTAAAAAATCCCCCAAAACCCACTAAAAAAAAAACCCCAAACTCCCGCAATTCCTGATTCCCCGTGCTCTGTTCCACCCCAAATCTTTCCCAGCCGCTCCATCACCCCATCTTTCCACGAGGAGCCTGAGAATGACCAAAAACATCCCCAAAAAAAAAAAAAAACGCTCTGGGAAGGAGCGCGGGGCTGCGCTCCCATTGGTGCCGGCGCCGGGCGCGGATCCCCCTTCCCATAAAAGAAAGGAGCCGGAGCCTATCAGAGCCCGCCCGTCCTTCCCACCGCCCCAAGTTCCCCGCCGGAGCAACTTCCAGCCCCCTCCTCCTCCTCTCCTCCTCCTCCTCCTCCTCCTCCTCCAGCGCTGCCACAGCCGCGCCGCGAGGAGGAAGAACCGCAGCGCACGGAGCGAATCCGGGGGGCCGCGGCTCCCCCCGCTCTGCCCCCCGAGCCAGCCCCAAACCAGCCCTAAACCAGCCCTAAACCAGCCCTAAACCAGCCCCAAACCAGCCCCGAGCCAGCCCCAAGCCCAGCCCAGCTCCCTTTGGCAACTTTGGCCGTGCTGCTCCTCCCGGCTGACATTCCAGCGGAGCGGCCGCTCGGGACGCAGCCCCCAAACTTTCCCGGCAATTTCTGGTGGGTGATCCCCCCCCCCCCTCCTTTCATCCCCCACCCCTTTCATCCCCCAGCGTTGCGGCGTTTTGATTTTTCCGCTGATTTTTAATTTTTTTTAAGGGTTCTCGAGGTTTGTTTTTTTTTTTTATATAATTTTTTTTGGGGTGGTTTTTTCCCCACTCGCTCGGAGCCCAGATTTCTCCCTTGTTTTTGCAGCCGCTGGAAGGGCTGGGAAGGTCGGAGGAGGCGGCTCCGCAGCACCCCCCCGGTTGTGCCCGGTGTTCCCCCGCCCCGGTCCAGCCCCGGTCCGCACCGGAGCCCCCTCGGCCGCCCCCCGACCATGGCAGCGCTGCCCGGGACGGTGCCGCGGATGATGCGCCCGGCGCCGGGGCAGAACTACCCCCGCACCGGCTTCCCGCTGGAAGGTAGGTCTGGGAAAGCTGGAAAAGCGCTCTGGAATCACCCACGGGGGGGGCTAGGTCTGGAAAAACACCGCTCCGTCCTTCTGGAATTCTTGGGGGGGTTCTTAGGTTTGGAAAATTTCTGCTCCATCCCTCTGGAATAACCTGGGGGGGGACTAGATTGGGAAAAACGCTGTTCCATCCCTCCGGGATTTTTGGCGGGGGGGGGTTCTTAGGTCTGGAAAAGCGCTGCTCCATCCCTCTGGAATAACCTGGGGAGTCTTTTTTGGTGTGGAAAAGCTTCGCTCCATCCCTCTGGAATTCTTGGGGGGGTTCTTAGGTTTGGAAAATTTCTGCTCCATCCCTCTGGAATAACCTGGGGGGCTCTCGATCTGGAAAAGCGCTGCTCCATCCCTCTGGAATTACCCGAGGGGGGCTCTTAGGTCTGGGAAAGCACCGCTCCATCCCTCTGGAATTATGAGAGGGGGCTCTTAGGTCTGGGAAGGTGCCGTTCCATCCCTCTGAAATTATGGGATTATTGGGGGGTTTCTTAGGTTTGGAAAATCTCCGCTCCATCCTCTGGGATAACCCTGGAGGTTCTTTTAAGTCTGGAAAAGCTTCGCTCCATCCCTCTGGAATTACTGGGGGGGCTCTTAGGTTTGGAAAAGCTTCGCTCCATCCCTCTGGAATTACGAGGGGGGGCTCTTAGGTTTGGAAAAGCGCTGCTCCATCCCTCTGGAATAACCTGGGGAGGTCTAGATCTGGGAAAACGCTGTTCCACCCCTCCGGAATTACGGGGGGGCTTTTAACTCTGGAAAAGCGCTGCTCCATCGCTCTGGAATCACCCGAGGGGGCTCAGAGGTCTGGAAAATCTCCGCTCCATCCCTCTGGAATAACCGGGGGGGAGCTCTCAGCTCTGCAAAATTCTCCGCTCCATCCCAAAAATCTCCGCTCCATCCCAAAAATCTCCGCTCCGTCCCTAAAATCTCCGCTCCATCCCTAAAAATCTCCGCTCCATCCCTAAAAATCTCCGCTCCATCCCTAAAAATCTCCGCTCCATCCCTCTGGAATCACCCGCGGGGGCAGAGGGAGCGGCTGAGCTCCGCTCCTGGGGGGTTCCCGAAATTCTCCCAACTTCTCACCCCTTATCCAGCCCCTTCCCTCCGCTCTCCCCGCGAATTCCCGGGATCCGCTTTGCTGGTTTTTTTCCCGTGTTTCCAGCATTCCCGGGCATCCCGCAGGATTTTTGGGGCATCTTCTCCCGCTTTGGGGTTTTTTTGGGGCCGGTTGGGTCGATTTTTTTTAATGTCCCCGTGTCAAAACGGGAGGGAAAACAACCAAACTGCCGGGATTTAACTTTTTTTCGGAGGGGGAAAACAGGAATAAAAACCTTGATCCGGGGAGCAGCGGGGAAGCCGGGATGATGTCCTTGGCCGGGGGACTCGGGAGCTGTCACCTCGCCGAGTGTCACCCATCCTCCCTCCGCCGTGCCTTTGTCACGAGGGGGGCGATTATTTCCAGGCACACACGCTCCAAAAAAAAAAAAAAATTAAAAAAAAAAAAAAAAAAAAGAAAGAAAAGGAAAAAAAAAAAAAAAAAAAAAAAAAACAGGCAAATTTTCTATCCAGGACCCCTCTGGCCGCATTTATTAAAAAGCGGAGAAAATTTCATCCCGCCCGTGCTCAAGTGGCGAATCGCAAACCCGCGGAAAACCACGCAGGCTGCAAAACACACAGGGCGCGGGGATTTGCTGAAGTGCTTTTCTGTAGCAAATGAAGTAAAACAGACGGCAAGGGAAAGGATCAAAGGATTACAACAATATTTGCACAACATGACTGGGAATAATGAAAGGAGAGAGCGGCCGGCGCTTTTAGCGGCTCTTGAATGTAAAATTGGCCACTCGAGTGTTATCTGTCGATAATGATACATCCAGGGAGCGCCGGCCAAAGTGACTCGGAATTAGCGGTGCATGATTCTCGCTAAATCGCCAGGCAATTTCTGGAATCGACTTTTCTTTGTAGCGAGAGAAGGGGAGGGAAAAAAATTATATATTAAAAAAAAAAAGAAATAAAAATCCGCCCCCCCTTCACCTCGCCTGGCGCAAATTACCCAGCTGAGTTCTGCCCCCTCCCGTGCTGCCTCCCCTCCTTTTCGCTTTAATTTCCAGCCTGTGAAATCGTATTAATCTGCGAGATCTGCGGCGCGAGGTGTTCGATAAATTGGGGAGGGGGCGAAGGAGCCCGGAGAGGCGGCGGCGAAGCGGCCGCGGGGTAAAATCCCCCCAAAACCACCCCAAAAAACCCCCAAAAACCTCCCCGAGGGTGTTCCAGAGGTGATGCCCAAAAGTTTGTTTGAGAGCGGAGCTCTGTAAATCCAGGCGTGATTTTTTGGGGGGAGAAAGGAGAAGTTTTGGGAGCGTTTTGTTGTGCGGGTTTGGATCTGCTCGCGGAATGGTTTCGAAGCAAGGTGCGAAATCCCAAATGCGGACAAATTTCCAGGGATGGACACACACGGGGGATGGGAGAGCGGCTCGGGGGGGGATTTTTATTTTCCCATTTTCTATGGGGAAAAATCTCACGCGTGGTGCCGGGATAAAGAAACACCGGGATAAACAAACAGTGGGAAAAACAAACAGCGGGATAAACAGCGGGATAAACACGGAGAGCAGGGCACGGGCGAGACTTTCCCCCTTCTTTCAAACCTCCAAACCCCGGGAGAGAAGCGCGATGCGCGAGGAAAGACACGCCGGAATTTTCCCCCTCTAATTTAACTTTTCCCCGGTTTCTTTTGGGTCGGTTTTTTTTTTCCCCCCTCGTCCCTCGCAGTGTCCACCCCGCTGGGCCAGGGCAGGGTGAACCAGCTCGGAGGGGTTTTCATCAACGGGCGCCCGCTGCCCAACCACATCCGCCACAAGATCGTGGAGATGGCGCACCACGGCATCCGGCCCTGCGTGATCTCCCGGCAGCTCCGCGTCTCCCACGGCTGCGTCTCCAAAATCCTCTGCCGCTACCAAGAGACCGGATCCATCCGGCCCGGGGCCATCGGCGGCAGCAAGCCCAGGGTGAGTGCGCTGCGGGCACCGAGCCCCAAAATTCCGCCGTGTTTTGGGGAGCAGCGCGAGTTTCCCCGGTGGTTTTGAAAGGGAGAAACCCAAAATTCCGCCTTGTTTTGGGGAGCAGCCCGAGTTTCCCCAATGGTTTTTGAAGGGGAGAAACCCAAAATTCCGCAATTCCGCCTTGTTTTGGGGAGCAGCGCGGGTTTCCCGAGCGATTTCTTTAGGGGAGAAACCCAAATTCCGCCGTGTTTTGGGGAGCAGCGCGAGATTCCCCAGTGGTTTTTGAAGGGGAGAAACACAAGATTCCGCAATTCCGCCGTGTTTTGGGGAGCAGCGCGAGTTTCCCCAGCGGTTTTTGAAGGGGAGAAACCCAAAATTCCGCCGTGTTTTGGGGAGCAGCGCGAGTTTCCCCAGTGGTTTTTGAAGGGGAGAAGCCCAAATTCCGCAATTCCGCCTTGTTTTGGGGAGCAGCGCGAGTTTCCCCAGTGGTTTTGAAAGGGAGAAACTCAAAATTTCGCCGTGTTTTGGGGAGCAGCGCGAGTTTTCCCAGCGGGTTTTGAAGGGGAGAAACCCAAAATTCCGCAATTCCGCCTTGTTTTGGGGAGCAGCGAGAGTTTCCCCAGCGGTTTTTTTTAGGGGAGAAAAGGTTTTAATAAAGTTGCGGTTTTTGGTTTTTGGTGGGGAGAAAGCGAGGCCCGAGCTGGAGGTGGTGATGGATTAAGAAAAACACTTTTGTTTTTCTTTTTTTGTGGTTTCCACGTGCAACAAGTGGTGCGCGTTGGAGAGATCCCGGCGGGGTGTGGGGAGCAGAGAATTCGCGATTCTTCGGGAATAGGAAATCCCATAAAATCCCCAAAAAGTGTCCCCTGCACCATCTCCCTGGAGCTCAGGGTAATCCCATCCTGCCGGCCCTCCCGGTTCTTGGAGATCCAGCTTTTGGGATTTGGGGGAGCAGGGCCTTTTCCCAGCTTTATTTCCTTCCTATCCCCGCTTTTAAGATTTAGGGGAGCAGAGCCTTTTTTTAGCTTTATTCCCACCCTTCCTTTCTTTTCGGATTTGGGGGATCAGGGCCTTTTTTCCACTTTTATTTCCCTCCTTTCCCAGCTCCCAATCCCCATTTTCCACCCCAAACCCCGCAGCCCGGCCGGGCAGGGCTGAGCTGCGCTGCTTCTTTTGAATTAAAAGCGCTTTTCCCCTGCTCTCCCTCCCTCCCTCCATCCCCACGGGGACACCCCGGCGCCCCTTGGGCACAAAAGCAGGTCGCGACTCCCGACGTGGAGAAGAAAATCGAGGAATACAAGCGGGAGAACCCCGGGATGTTCAGCTGGGAGATCCGCGACCGGCTGCTCAAGGACGGCCACTGCGACCGCAGCACGGTGCCCTCAGGTGAGAAGGCAGCTTGGCCACACTCCCCGGGCTCCGAGGGAATGCTTATCCCGAGGGAAAGGTTTTCCGGAGCATCCCAACACCCTCCAGGCTCTGCTTGGATGGAGCGGGGAAAATCACCCAGAGCAAAGCCCGGGATTGGGGGGGATTTTCGCTGCAAAATCGACCCCAAATCGAGCGCTTTTCCCAGGTTTTTCCAGCTCCCTGGAAAGCCGGGGGGGATGATGGGGCAGGGGAGATCCCCAGAGGCGCCCCCCAAATCCAGGGGGAAAGGGGGAGCCCCGTTGGTCCAGCTGGGATTTGTGCTGTGGGGGCTGCGCATGAACATCCCCACAGGGCAGAGATCCACGGGATCCAGAGATCCCGAGAGATCCTGAGATCCAGGAGATGCCAAGACATTCAGAGATCTGTGAGATCTGTGGATCCTGAGATGCAGGAGATGCCAAGACATTTAGAGATCCATGAGATTTAAAGATCCTGAGATATCCACGAGATTTAGAGATCCGTGAGATCCCCAGACATCCATTAGATCCATGAATCCAGAGATCCACGCGGACCTGAGATTCCGAGATCCAGGAGGTCCCAAGAGCCCCAGAGATCTGTTAGATCCAGGGATCCATGAAATCCTGAGATCCAGGATATCCCAAAAGAACCCGAGATCCGTGGGCAGCGAGGTTGCGCCCCAAAGTTCAGCCTGCAGGGCCGTGTTTGGG
Organism: Passerculus sandwichensis; assembly: GCA_031885435.1. NCBI lineage: Eukaryota > Metazoa > Chordata > Aves > Passeriformes > Passerellidae > Passerculus > Passerculus sandwichensis. Next base: position 3,829,423 of record CM063153.1, on the reverse strand, counting down.
GTCTGGGGGCTCCGCCGTGGGGTCCCTGCGGGTTTTGGGGCCAGAGCAGGCCTGGAGCTCCATCCTTTTGGGAACCGGAGGAGGAATTTGGGAATTGTGCGGTGACCTGGGGATGGCGCATCCCGGGACTTTGGGACATCTCGGCGGTGCTTCGGTCACGACGTGAATATGGGACTGCTCAAATCGGGGAATTCGGGAATTCCGGGGGCTCGGCGATGGTGGCAGGTGCATTCCCACACGGGAAGAGCAGAACTCCCGGCCATTCCCACTCCTCGCAGGCAGCTTATACTCGCCTTTCTGCCTTTGACTGTCCGAGGTTTAGTGAGTTCGATTAGCCGCGTGCTCCGCATCAAATTCGGCAAGAAGGAGGAGGACGACGACTGCGACAAGAAGGAGGAGGACGGCGACAAGAAGGCCAAGCACAGCATCGACGGCATCCTGGGCGACAAAGGTACCGCAGCGCCGGGGATGGGGGGACAGCGGGGACAACGGGGACACCCCCTGCCCGCCGGGGGTGGCTCCAGAGCCGCCGCGTTTGGCTCTTCCCAAAAAAAAAAAAAATAAATAAATCCCTGCGGGGAGCGGGGCTGGCAGGAGGAGGAAAGAGCTGTCGGTGCTTTGCTCGGGATCAATTATCCATAAAAAAAAAGGGCCGGGAATGGCCGGAGGGGGGGAGAGGCACCTCGTAAATGAATTTGTTAAACAGATTTCGCCTAAGTGGTCCCCTGGAACCGGGGCTGACAGGTGACCGATGGCGCCGATCAATATCAATTAAGGGACGAGGGGACACACGGGGAAGGGAGGAAGGGGTGGGGGTGTCCCCGGAGTGGCGCCGCACCCCCCAATTATCCTGGGAAAAATGATCCAGGGGAAAACATCCAGGGGAAATGATACAGGGAAAACCATCCCGAGGAAACGATCCAGGGGAAAGGATCCAAGGAAATCCATGCAGGGAAATCCATGCAGGGAAATGCTCCCGGCCAGGCGGGGGAAGGCTCCGAGCCAGGCCGGTGGCGGGGCTCTGTTATCACCTCCCAAACGCGGCGTTTTCTCTCCCGCTGCCAGGAAAATTCCAACTTTTCCCAGCTGGGAATGCGGGCTTGGGGGTGGGAATCGGAGCGCGGGCAGCGCCGCTGTTCCTAAAAACAACAACAAAATTCAAAGGTGGAATTTTGGGGGAGCATCCGTGAGATCCGGCAGGGAAAAAGGGGGAGTTGGTGCAGCTCCGGTAGGGCATGAAACGAAAGCGTTTTTTGGGGGGAAAACGGCGATTCTTGGGGAGAAACTGCGATTTTTTTGGGGGGGAAAAGGGCGAATTTTGGAAATCCCCGGCAGAGGGGAGTTGAGATTTCCCAATTTTCTCCCGATTTGGTGCAAAGCGAGGACGGGCAGGTCTTGAGCCGGAGTTGGGATTTTGGGGGATTTGTGGCATCGCCGCTGTGGGGGTGAACGGGATTCACCCCCAATCCCGAATTTCCCCCAGTTTGGGACACGTGGAGGGGGATTTTGGGGTAAAAACGCTGCCCCGAGCCCCCATCAGTGGAGTTGGAAACGAAGGTGACAAAAGGGATTTTGTTGGGTTTTGTTTAAGGATCCGATCCCCCCCCCTTTTTTTTTTTTTTTTTTTCAACCTTGAAGATGAACTTCACTTACAAAGACCTTGGGGTCTATTGAAGCTTTATAAGGAAAAGATTCCCGACCACAAAAGCAAACAGCGGAGGAAAAAAAAAAAAAAAAAAAAAAGAAAAAAAAAAAAAAGAAAGAAAAAGGAGGAAAAAAGAAAGGAGGGGGGAAAAGGGGGAAAAACCCGAGGCTGCCTTAAAAATGGAGTAAAGGGATGGGGGAGGGAGGGCGCGTCCATTCTCATTCAAAATTCCGCGAGGAGGAGAAAAACTTTTGGACAAAGGGCCGAGGACGGGAAGAAAGGGAGATAAATTATTCAAAACTCCCTGCTGTTAGATAGTTTTGTAATATTATCGGAGCGGCTGCTGCAGAAAGGCAGAGCCGTTGGACGCTGCAAAATGTTGCTGTGATTTGGGAGAAGGGCGATGCTCATTTGCAAATCGGGGCCATTGTGTCGGCCAGAAGCTCCCCCCGCTCACTTTCGGGGTGTTTTTAATTTTATTAGAGGGGGGAAAAAGGAGATTTGGGGGGGTTTAAGTTGTGTTTTCATCCAGGCTCGCCGCTCGGAAAAAATATCTTTATTTTTGAAAGCGCGGGTTGGGTTTTTGTTTTTTTTTTCCCCATCATCTTCGCGGTTTCACTGTCGCCACCCCTAAAACAACGACAACAAAAAAAAAATTAAAAAAAAAATAAGAATGAAGGAGCGGGGAGCTTTTTATCCCTGATTAGCACGCAAGAATTGCGTGTCAAGAGGCAAAACAAAACGCTCCCTTCTGCCTTCATGGGTGAGGCCGCGGACAAATCAAACACGAGCCCCCGTTCCTGGATGAAAGGGGGCTAATTTGGGCAAATTCCCGCGGCCGGAGCCTGTGGAGCGCCGCGCTCCCTCCGAGAGCGCAGAAATCCCAATTTCTCCGCAATTCCCGGCTTTTTATGGCCGCGCCGAGCAGAAATCCCCCCTAAAAACCGCGTGAATTTGGTTTATTTTTGGTTTTTTGCTTTTTTTTTTTTTTTTTTTTCTGGAGGGTCTTGCGTATCTCCAAAAGGAGCGTCCGAAATTCCGAATTTCCCGCTGCCCCGGCGGATTTTAACGCCTGGGAAAGTTTTAATGGCCCCAATTAAGATAATTGATGAGGCCGCTTGTAAAGCATTGGCGGGCGGCGGCTGCGCGCTGGGAAACGCCGCGATTTCTGCTGGGGAGAAAAAAAAATCGGAATTTCTGCTCGAAAAAGCCTCAATTTCTGCTCGAAAAAGCCTCAATTTCTGCTCGAAAAACTCGATATTTTTGGTCTAAAAACCCGCGAATTTTGCGCGAAAATCGCCCTATTTTTGCTAGAAAAACTCGCAATTTCTGCCGGAAAACACCTCGATTTCACATCCCGCAATGAAAACCCTTCCGAGCCGTTTCTCCCTCCACCCAATTCCCATTTCCAGGTTGTTCCCACTAAAACCAACCCAACCTCGCACGCCTTGAGAGAAAGGGGGGGGAAAAATTTTTTTCTCCATTGCTGCTCCCAACGCGACTTCTCCCTCGGAGAGCTGCGGGGGGAAAAGGGAGGCAAAAACTTTGGTTTGGTTTTTTTTTATTATTTTTAATCTTTTTATTTTTATTTTTTTTTTTCCTTCCAAGCGCTCCGTGGCGGGTTCTCCTCGCGGGGAGCCGGGGGAAGACAGCCCTAAATGCTCTCTCTTTTTAAGTGGGAAAGAAAGCTTCCACCCTGCGCCTGTTTCTTTCTATCGTCTGCTTGGCATTTAATAATGTTAAGACTTATTAGAGCTGGTAATGAAAACTGTGGCTGTTGAATAGGGAGCTGTGTTGGAGAAGGGTGTAATAGCTCCAAGGCATGCTAAGAAATGTATTTATCCCCAATCAGTACTCACTCTCTGAGTTCCCAGCACAAACGTTAAGTTGAAGGGTTTTAAGGCAGATTAAATTGAGCCTTTATTTCTTTGCACTTTCATCTTTAAACGGCTCACTCCAGCTAGCCCTGGGCGGATATTCATGAGGCTTCACTTTGGTTTCTTTTTTTTTATTTATTTTTTTTATTTTTTTAATATATGTTTATTTTTATATATATATTTACGTCTCCTTGTTAAGAGCGAGTTGTTGTTGTTATTTATTATTATTATTATTATAATTATAATTATTATTTGTTGTTATTTATCAGGGAGGGGATGCGCCGCTCTCTACCTCGCTGGGGTTGGGGGGCAGAGTTTGGGCACCCCCAAATTTCGGGGGGCACCGCTGGGAATTGGGAGGGACAGAATTAATTGAGAGCAGATCTGGGGGTTCTCTGGTGTGCCCCCCTCATTTCGGACCTGTCCCCCCATCCCGGGTCTGTCCCCCCATCCCGGGTCTGTCCCCCCAAGCGCTGCCCCCCCCGGAGCCCCGCGGGGTGCAGGGACCCCCGGGTTTTATTTTTGGGGTGAAAACGCGGTTTTTTAGGGAATCTTCCCTTCCCCTCCTCACTGTGCACCCCAAGTTTGTGCCTTTAGCTGATTCTGGGGGATCAGAGGGATGGAGGTTCCGATTTTGGGGGGAAAAGAGGCGGGATCGGGGTTCTGATTTTGGGGTAACAGCGGGATCGGGGCTTCGATTTGGGGGGAAAAGGGGCAGAGCTTCAGGATCGGGGCTCCGATTTTGGGGGAGCAGCTGGAGAGGGGCAGGATAGGGGTTCGGATTTTGGGGTAACGGTGCCGGGATCTGGGTTCGGATTTGGGGGGAACAGCGGGATTTGGGGCTCCGTTTTGGGGGAGCAGAGGCTGGAGCAGGGCTCCGATTTGGGGGGGAAAAGGGTTGGGATCGGGGTTCCGATTTGGGGTAACAGTGGCGGGATCTGGGTTCTGATTTTGGGGGAAACAGCGGGATTTGAGTTCTGTTTTTGGGGGAAAAGCCTCGAGATCGGGGCTCCTGTTTTGAGGGAAAAAGAGGCAGGATGGGGGTTCTGATTTTGGGGGAAAAGAGGCAGGATCGGGGCTCCGATTTGGGGGGAACAGCAGGATTTGGGCTCCGTTTTTTTGGGGAAAAGCGGCGGGATTTGGGCTCCGATTTTGGGCGTAAAGGGGCAGAGCTTCAGGATCGGGGCTCTGATTTTGGGGCAACAGCGACATGGGGGGTTCCGATCTGGGGAGAAATGAGTCGGGATCCGGGTTCCGAACTGGGGGAAAAGAGGCTGGATCGGGGTTCAGATTTGGGGGGAATAGTGGGATGGGGGACAGCGCGGGAGGGGGGGACAGGGACAATTCCATCCAGGAGCTGCTCCCGCCGGGGTTTTGGGAGGGTTTGGAGGATCCCACCCGATTTTCGGGAGCTCGGGAGGAGCAGAAAGAGCCGGGGGAACCCCCAGAGCTGGGCCGGGCTTTGTTCGCCGAGCCGGGAGAGCCGAGCGGGGCTGCGGGGCCGATTTATCGGCGAACAATCGGCGCTGGGTTTAAAAACCAACACGCGGCTCCTGCTCGGTAAATGTGTGTTTAGAAGCGCGGGGGGGGGGGGCCGCGAGCAGACACTTCATCAAATCAAGGGATTACCAAAGGTTGGCAATCTAATCAAACAGAGCCCAGGCGGGATTTGTGAGTGTTGCGAGCGGGATCAGCTCTAATAATGGGGGGCAGGAGAAGAGATAGGGAGGTGTCAAGCAATTCATTGGCTTTAGGCTGAGTTATTCTGTGCATATTTCAGGCCGAGAGGAGAGGGAAGAGAGGGGAAGAGGAATAAAAAAATAAAAAAAAAAAAAAAAACATGCAGGGAGACGGGAGAGGGAGAGGGAGGGAAGGGGGGGCTGGATGCGGGCGCACACGGAGCTTACATGTCACAAAAAAAGCTGAGACAAATGAGGTACAACAATAAACACAGATAACAATTACAAAGGCAAACAGTGGCTTTTGGGAACGGGAACCTGGGCTACATAAACAAAGTCGGCAAATGTTCGCAAGATAAACTCCTGCCTAAATCGAGTGTGACGGGGAGGAGAGAAGAGAGGAGGGAGAGATAAGGCTGGAGAGGGGAATAAACGGGAATCATCGAACACGAGGCGTTTGAAAAAACAAACTTGAGACAAGGATGCGGCGAGCGGCGCTCGGCTGTGCGGCAGGGAGCGAGGGAACTGCGGGGAGAGGTTGGGGAGTCGGGGCTCGGTTGGTTTTGGGGGTTTTTCCCTCTTTCCCCCAGTTTTTGGGGAGAAGAAAAGGAGGGGCAAGAAGAACAGGGAGGGAAATCTCGGGGTCAGAGGCAGGTGGGGAACCCCGGCCGGGAGAGGAAACGCGTTGGAGACGTTTTGATGTGGGATTTGGGGGTGACTCCATTACCCAGGGTGGGTAAGAGACGTTTTAAGGAGGAATTTGGGGGTCATTCCATTACCCAGGGTGGATAGGAGAGGTTATAATGTGAAATTTGGGGTGATTCCATTACCCAACCCAAGGTGGGTAGAAGATGTTTCAATGAGGAATTTGGGGGTGATCCCATTACTCAGGATGGATAGGAGATGTTTTAACGTGGAATTTTGGGGCGATCCCATTACCCAGGATGGATAGGAGAGGTTTAACGTGGAATTTGGGGGTGATTCCATTACCCAGGGCCGGTAGGTTCAGGTTTTAATGTGGGATTTGGGGATCATACCATTACCCAACCCAAGGTGGGTAGGAGAGGTTTTAATGCAGATTTTGGGGGTGATTCCATTACCCAGGATGGATAGGAGATGTTTAACGTGGAATTTGGGGGTGATTCCATTACCCAGGGCCGGTAGGTTGAGGTTTTACTGAGGAATTTGGGGGTGATTCCATTACCCAGGATGGGTAGGAAAGGTTTTAACGTGGAATTTGGGGGTGATTCCATTACCCAGGGCGAGTAAGAGATGTTTTAATGAGGAATTTGGGGGTGATTCCATTACCCAACCCAAGGTGGGTAGGAGAGGTTTTAATGTGAAATTTGGGGGTGATTCTATTACCCAGGGCATGTAGGAGAGGTTTTAATGCAGAATTGGGGGTGATCCCATTACCCAGGATGGGTAGGAGACGTTTAACGTGGAATTTGGGGGTGATTCCATTACCAGGGCCTGTAGGAGAGGTTTTAATGCAGAATTTGGGGGTGATTCCATTACCCAACCCAAGGTGGGTAGGAGAGGTTTTAATGCAGAATTTGGGGGTGATCCCATTACCCAGGATGGATAGGAGATGTTTTAACGTGGAATTTGGGGATCATTCCATTACTCAGGATGGATAGAAGAGGTTTAATGTGGAATTTGGGGGTGATTCCATTACCCAACCCAAGGTGGGTAGGAGATGTTTTAACGTGGAATTTTGGGGTGATTCCGTTACCCAGGGCTGGTAGGTTCAGGTTTTAATGTGGGATTTGGGGATCATTCCATTACCTAACCCAAGGTGGGTAGGAGAGGTTTTAATGCAGATTTTGGGGGTGATTCCATTACCCAGGGTGGATAGGAGAGGTTTAACGTGGAATTTTGGGGTGATCCCATTACCCAGGATGGATAGGAGAGGTTTTATTGAGGAATTTGGGGGTGATTCCATTACCCAGGGCCGGTAGGTTGAGTTTTCAATGTGAAATTTGGGGGTGATTCCATTACCCAGGGCCGGTAGGTTGAGTTTTTAATGTGGAATTTGGGGGTGATTCCATTACCCAACCCAAGATGGGTAGGAGATGTTTTACCGTGGAATTTTGGAGTGATTCCATTACCCAGGTGGATAGGAGAGGTTTTAATGTGCAATTTGGGGGTGATTCCATTACCCAGGGCCGGTAGGTTGAGTTTTTAATGTGGAATTTTGGGGTGATTCCATTACCCAGGTGGATAGGAGACGTTTTAGTGTTGAATTTGGAGATGGGAAGCAGATTTGGGGCGAAGCGGGGAGATGGAGCCGCGATAGAGCAGCGCAGGAAGGAAGAGGGGAGGTCTCGTCCTAATCCCAAATTTGGGCCTTAATTGGGCCGGGACGGGGGGGGCAGAGCCGGAATTAAGGCAGGAGAGGCTGAGAGGGGAACGCGTGATCCAGGGCTTGCTGCAAACAAACAGATCTCCCCCAAAAAACGCCGCTTTTAACCCGAAATCATCTCAAGGAGCAGCCGCAGGCCGCGCTGGGGTCTCGCTCTCCCGTGGAGGATTTTTCCAAGCGGGAATTGCGCGTGTCTGCAGCGTGGTTAAAGGAATTAGATATTTACCAGTTTGAAATAAGCCTGGGTATGGAAAAAAAAAAAAAAAAAAAGGGAAAAAAAAAGCGGGGGGAGAGAGAGAGAGAGAGCGAAGATGAGACGGGAGAACACTTCAAACGAATTCATCATCTGGAGTGGCGAAGGGGAGATTTAGAGACAGTATTGGGAAGTTATTTAGATATTAATAACATATTTTCCTGAGGCGTCAGGAGTGCCTCCATACGCACTTTTCCCTCGCAGCTATTTGGCTGGGTGAAATATGGGAGACCCAAATGTTGGGGAGAGATAACACAATCAGCCGAGCCCTGGTCCTGCGACTGCATCACGGCGTTAAACCCGGATTAACCTCCCCTTCCTCCCCCTCCCCCGCCGCCGTTTCACAACCCCCCCAAACTCCCCAAATTCCACCCCCACGAGAAGCTTTTTTTCCAAATTTTTTTTTTTTTCAGGGGAATTTCCTCGGCGGGGTTTTAAAGCGCACAGAACAGCGGGGAGGGACTCCGGCATTAGGGTGAAGGATCTTTGGGAAAATTGCGTTTGCCATAAAAGAGAGAGGAAAAAAAAAATAAATAAAAGCGAATCGGGCCCCCTCTGCTGCAGACCTGGCTTTGCGGATATTCTGTATTTATGGGCATTATTCTTAAAAAGAAGTGGGGGGAAAAAAAATCCCGTTTCAATCTGCTGCCACTTTTCTCTCCCTTTCCCCGCGCGGTTTTCGTCGCCTTTTAAGTGGATTTGATTTTATTTTGTATTAAATCGGAACTTCAGGCTGGTTTGGGCTCTGGGGTTTTTGGGGGGCGAGGAGAGGGTCGGGAAAGGAGGGATCCGAGCGGGGAAAGGGAAGCTCTGAGGGGGCAGGGAGAGAGGCAGACCCTCAGATTTGGGGTTTTGGGGGGCTCTCCGTCCCTTTCTGCGCCCTCATCCCAGAAAAATCGGGGATGGAGCAGTTGGGAAGCGCAGGTGCAGCTCAGGGAGGGAGCAGAGTTGGGATGGGGATGCGGCTTCGAAGGGCAGAGGGAGGCTTGGGGTATCCCCCTCCCCAAAACCCCTCCTGCTCCTCCTCCTCCTCCTCCTCCTCCTCCTCCTCCTCCTCCTCATTCCCGGCTCATCCCGAGGCTGGCGCTCGGCGGGGCCGCGCCACAAAAGGACTTGGATGTCACTAATGCCACTTTATAAAGACATTTGTCACCCGCGGTTGGGGACAACGGGGGGAAGGAAGGGTCGGGGGGTGGGGGGGGGAGCGCGGGGAGGGCGGGAGCCGCCAGCGGAGCGGGGTGTGAGAGGGGCAGGGGATGATGATGATGGTGATGATGATGATGGTGGTGGTGGTGGCGATAACTCGGGGGCACCGCCTGGTTCTGGCCCGTGCACTTAAACGGCCCTGGGGGCTGTGGGGAGGAACAGGGGGGACTCGGAGCTCCTCGGGGTGGAGGTGGGAGCTCCTCGGAGAGGGTTTGGAGCTCCTCGGAAAGAATTCGGAACTTCTCGAAAGGGGTTTGGAAGTCTTCGGGGGGAGCCGCATCCCCTTGGAGGAGGCTTGGAGTTCCTCCTCAGGGAGGGTTTGGAGCTGCTCGAAAGGGCCTTGGAGCTCTTCGGAGGGGGTTTGGAACCCTTCGGGAAGGGTTTGGAGCTCTTTGGGGAGGGTTAGAGCTCCTCGTGGGGAGCTGCATTCCCTTGGAACTCCTCGGGGTAGTTTGGAGCTCCTCGGGGTAGTTTGGAGCTCCTCGGGGTAGTTTGGAGCTCCTCAGGGAGAGTTTGGAGCTCCTCAGGGAGAGTTTGGGACTGCTCGGAAAGGGGTTGGAACTCCTCGGGGTAGTTTGGAGCTCCCGGGGTAGTTTGGAGCTCCCCGGGGAGGGTTTGCAGCTCCTCGGTGTAGTTTGGGACTCCTCGGAGGGGCTTTAGAGCTCCTCAGGAAGGGTTTGGAGCTCCTTGAGAAGGGGTTGGAGCTACCCGGGGAGGGTTTGGAGCTCCTCAGGAAGGGTTGCAGCTCCTCGGGGTAGTTTGGAGCTGCTCCTCAGGGAGGGTTTCGAGCTCCTCGGGGTGGTTTGGAGCAGCTCAGGGAGGGTTTGGAGCTCCCCGGGGAGAGTTTGGAGCTCCTTGGGGTGGTTTGGAAATCCTCAGTGAGGGTTTGGAGCTCCTCGGGGAGTCCTGGAAGCTCTCGGGGGGAGCCGCATCCCTCGGGACGCTCTGGCGGGGGCAGAGAGAGCGGGGGCCGGGAGCAGAAAGCAAGGGCGAGGGAAAGCCGAGGCGGGCGAGGGAAAGCGGCGGCGGCGGCTGCAGGAAATGGAGCCGCTGCGAGCCTTTGATCGCGGCTGCTCTCCCTTATCGGAGCGCTCCCCCACAAAGGGAAGTTCATCACATTACAGCGGCTCGCGCCGTTAATTAGCGGCCGCGGCTCTGGCGGGACCGCGCGATCTGAGGGCGCGTTTCGTGCTTGGCTGGCTCCGGGAATGAACGGGAATGGGAGCGGGAACGGGAACGGGAGCGGGCCGGGGGGCGGCTTCTCCCTCGGGAATTGCGCTGGGATAGAGCTGGGAATAGTGCTGGGGATAGGACTGGGAATAGCGTTGGGAATAGCATTGGGATAGCACTTAGAATAGTGCTGAGATAGCACTGGGATATCATTAGGATAACACCGGGATATCATTGGGGATAGTGTTGGGAATAGCGCTGAAATAGCGCTGGAATAACATTGGGGATAGCACTGGGAATAGCGTTGCCAATGGCACTGGGATATCATTGGGATAATATTGGGAATAGCATTGGGGATATTGTTGGCAATACCATTGGGATAGCACTGGGATATCATTGGGGTAATATTGGGAATAGCATTGGGGATATTGTTGGCAATACCATTGGGATAGCACTGGGATATCATTGGGATAATATTGGGAATAGCATTGGGGATAGCGTTGGGAATAGCACTGAGATAGCATTGGGATAGCATTGGGAATAGCACTGGGATATCATTGGGGTAACACTGGGAAATCATTGGAATAGCACTGGGATATCATTGGGGTAATATTGGGAATAGCATTGCGGATATTGTGGGCAATACCATTGGGATAGCACTGGGATATCATTGGGATAATATTGGGAATAGCATTGGGGATAGTGTTGGGAATAGCACTGAGATAGCATTGGGATAGCATTGGGAATAGCACTAGGATATCATTGGGGTAACACTGGGAAATCATTGGAATAGCACTGGGATATCATTGGGGTAATATTGGGAATAGCATTGGGAATATTGTTGGCAATACCATTGGGATAATATTGGGAATAGCATTGGGGATATTGTTGGCAATACCATTGGGATAATATTGGGAATAGCATTGGGGATTTTGTTGGCAATACCATTGGGATAGCATTGGGATATCATTGGGGTAATATTGGGAATAGCATTGTGGGTAGTGTTGGGAATAGCACTGAGATAGCATTGGGATAGCATTGGGAATAGCACTGGGATATCATTGGGGTAACACTGGGAAATCATTGGAATAGCACTGGGATATCATTGGGAATAGCATTGGGAATAAATAGCACTGGGAATAGAGGTGGGATAGGACTGGGAATATCACTGGGGATAGTGCTGGGATAGTGCCAGGAATACCACTGGGGATGGCATTGGGAATAAATAGCACTGGGATAGCACTGGGACAGCACTAGGAATAGTGTTGGGATATCACTGGGAATAGCATTGGGATAGCACTGGGAATAGTGTTGGGAATAGGACTGGGAATAGCGTTGGGATTAGCATTGGGAATAGGATTTGGAATAGTGCTGGGCTAGCACTGAGAACAGCGCTGGGAATAGCATTGGGACAGCACTGGGAAAAGGACTGGGAAGAGGATTGGGAAGAAGATTGGGAATAGCATTGGGAAGAGGATTGGGACAACATTGGGAATAGTGTTGGGATAGCACTGGGATATAACTGGGAACAGTGTTGGGAATAAGTAGTATTGGGATAGCATTGGGAATATCACTGGGGATAGCACTGGGATATCATTGGGGATGGCGTTGGGATAACACTGGGATAACACTGGGAATAGCATTGGGGATAGCACTGGGGACAGTGTTGGGATATCATTGGGATAGCACTGGGATAGCATTGGGAATAGTGTTGGGAATAGGATTGGGAAGAGCATTGGGAATATCATTGGGATAGCACTGGGAATAGCATTGGGAATAGTGTTGGGATAGCACTGGGATATAACTGGGAACAGTGTTGGGAATAAATAGTATTGGGATAGCATTGGGAATATCACTGGGGATAGCTTTGGGATAACACTGGGATAGCACTGGGATAGCACAGGGAATAGTATTGGGAATAGTGTTGGGAATAGCATTGGGATATCACTGGGAATAGGGTTGGGAATAGCATTGGGACAGCACTGGGATTAGCATGGGATATAACTGGAATAGCATTGGGATGTCATTGGGAATAGGATTGGGATATCATTGGGGTAGCATTGGGAATAGTGTTGCCATAGCATTTGGCATGTCATTTGGGATGTCATTTGGGAGATCATTTGGAATTTCTGTATCTCTGCTTCTCTGGGCCTGGGCAGGACAGGGCGGGGCAGGACAGGGCGGGGCAGGACAGGGTGGGGCAGGGCAGGGCGGGCAGGATGGGGCGGGGCAGGGCGGGGCTTCCCGGTTGATGAAATCCACGGCCACCCAGAGCTTTTGAGCTCACGGAGGTTTTGGGAGCGCCGGGTTTTGGCTCTTCCCAGGGAAATGTTTGTGAAAGAATTCCCAAAAAAGCCCAGCCAGGTTTTCCTCAGGATAGGGAGGGATGGGGCGGATGTGGGAATGGTGCTGCTCTGCCTCCCCCTGTGCTGGGAGGGATCCCAGGGGGATTTTGGGAGCCGAGGGAAAACTGGGGTTCCACAGAGGTGGAATGGGATTGTCCCCTCCCCCTGTCCCATAGGGGCTGTCACCTGCCCCACAGACAGGTGTCCTCTGTCCCATAGAAGTGCCCTCTGTCCCACAGAGAGAAGTGTCCCCTGTCCCTAGAGATGTCCCCTGTCCCTGTCCCGGTCTCATTGGGGCTGTCCCTGTCCTTATACGGGGCTGTCCCCTGCCCCATAGAGGTGTCCCCTGCCCCATAGAGGTGTCCCCTGCCCCATTGGGGCTGTCCCCTGCCCCATAGAGGTGTCCCCTGCCCCATAGACACGCCCCCTGTCAAACAGAGAGAGGTGTCCCCCTGTCTCTATCCTGCCCCACAAAGAGAGTTGTCCCTGTCCCATAGGGGCTGTCACCTGCCCCATAGAGAGAGGTGTCCCTACCCCACAGAGAGGTGTCCCCTGTCCCATAGACAGAGAGGTGACCTCTGCCCCATTATTGGGGTGTCCACTGCCCTATTGAGGGCCATCCCCTGTCCCGTAGGCAATGTCCCCTGTCCCGTAGGGAATGTCCCCTGTCCCGTAGGCAATGTCCCCCGTCCCATAGGGAATGTCCCCTGTCCCGTAGACAGAAGAGAGTCCCTGCCCATATGGGGTGTCTGCTGTCCCTCTGCGGGATGTCCCGCTGCTGCCCCACAAGCTGAGGTTCCCTTGCCCCACTGAGGGCTCATCCTCTGCCCCAAAAGGATCCTCCTGTGCCCCACTGAGGGATTCGGCTCTGCCCCTCCAAGGGTGGTCCCTGATCCCAAAGGACGCTCCCTGATCCCAAAGGACACTCCCTGATCCCAAAGGATGCTTCCCAATCCCAAAGGGAGCTCCCTGATCCCAAAGGACGCTCCCTGATCCCAAAGGATGCTTCCCGATCCCAAAGGGAACTCCCTGATCCCAAAGGATGCTCCCTGATCACATAGGGCGCTCTCTGGTCCCAAAGGACATTCCTTGATCCCAAAGGACCTTCCTTGATCCCATAGGGTGCTCCCCGATCCCAAAGGGCACTTCCTGATCCCAAAAGGTGCTCCCTGATCCATAGGGTTTTCCCTGATCCCAAAGGACACTCCCTGATCCCAAAGGGCGTTCCCTGATTCCAAAGGACTCTCCCTGATCCCAAAGGGATTTCCCTGATCCCAAAGGACACTCCCTGATCCAAAGGACACTCCCTGATCCCAAAGGGCGCTCCTTGATCCCAAAGGACACTCCCGATCCCAAAGAGTGCTCCCTGCCCCCGAATGATTCTGCCTGATCCCAAAGAGCACTCCCTGATCCCAAAGGGCGTTCCCTGATCCCAAAGGACACTCCCCGATCCCAAAGGACACTCCCTGATCCCAAAGGGCGCTCCTTGATCCCAAAGAGCGCTCCTTGATCCCAAAGGGCACTCCTTGATCCCAAAGAGCGCTCCTTGATCCCAAAGGGCGCTCCTTGATCCCAAGGGCGCTCCTTGATCCAAAGGACACTCCCTGATCCCAAAGAGCGCTCCTTGATCCCAAAGGACACTCCCTGATCCCATAGGGCGTTCCCTGATCCCAAAGGATTCTCCCTGCCCCCAGGGATGCTCCCTGACCCCAAAGGATTCTCCCTCACCCCGAGGATGTTTCTGGGGGCTCCGTGCTATTTTTACACCCTCCCTTCCCTTCCCTTCCCTTCCCTTCCCTTCCCTTCCCTTCCCTTCCCTTCCCTTCCCTTCCCTTCCCTTTCCCTTCCCTTCCCTTCCTTCCCTTCCCTTCCCTTCCCTTCCCTTCCCTTCCCTTCCCTTCCCTTCCCTTCCCTTCCCTTCCCTTCCCTTCCCAAACCTTCCCAAACCTTCCCTTCCCTTCCCTTCCCAAACCTTCCCAAACCTTCCCAAACCTTCCCTTCCCAAACCTTCCCAAACCTTCCCAAACCTTCCCAAACCTTCCCTTCCCTTCCCATTTCCCACCGCCCCCTGTCCTGGGTCCGGCCCTGCCCAACCGAGGGAAAAGGAAAAGGAAAAGGAAAAGGAAAAGGAAAAGGAAAAGGAAAAGGAAAAGGAAAAGGAAAAGGAAAAGGAAAAGGAAAAGGAAAAGGAAAAGGAAAAGGAAAAGGAAAATCCCTTCTCGGTTTTCCCCGCGCTCCCCTCGGGGTTTTTTTTGGTGCTAAAATTGGAAGGAGCCCCCGGACTGACCCCGGGCAGCGCTGCCCGGCCCCGGGGGAGCCCCGGCCCCGACCCTCGGAGCCGCCTTTGTCCCCTGCCCGGATCAAAGCGACCCGGGGACATCTCCGCGAGAGGGGGCGGGGGTGGAACCGCCGTGCCCAAACCGAGGGGGGGATAAAAAAAAAAAAAAGCAGCGATTTTCCGATTTTCAGATTTTCCGATTTTCCAAACCTCCCCTGCCCCGCTGACCTCCCCAGCTCGGCCGCGCAGGGCCACCCGTCCTTTATTGAATTTATTGAATTTATTGAATTTATTGAATTTATTTCATATTCCCGCGCCGATTTGCATTTTTATTGGGAATTAAGGGGCGAAAGTTGATTCCAGCAGCCGCTTTTGGAGTAGCTCCTTTCGGACAGAAGCTGGGAGCACCCGGGTGGTTCTGGGCTGGCTCGGAGTTGGGAGAAAGCTCCTGAAACCACCCGGGGAGCTCCCAGAGCTCCGCAGGATTTGGGTTTTTCCAGGAGAAAAATCCTGGAACCCGCGGGGGCTTTAATCGCGATGAATTTGGGGTTTTTTTTTGGCGTTTTTCAAGTTAGGAAAGAGAGGGTGAGGAAGCAAAGGACGCCTCAGTGTCGGGGGACACTCAGGGGACACTCAGGGGACACTCAGGGGACTGAGATGTTTAAATCGGGCCTCGCACATGGGATGGGGCAAAGAAATATCGCTGCCCTGAGGGGCCTCAAATTAATGGCCAAAACCTCTCTTTAATGACCAAAACTGCCTAAATGATCCGGGGAGCCGCAACCGTGCTGATTTTAGAAATATTTCTATTTATTTGCGCTTTTTTATCTCGCTTTCCGCGCCAGGCCGGTGTTTTCCAGAGGGATTCGTGATTTTTTTTTTTTCCCCATGCGGCGACTTAATTATTTGAAATTCCGTCGCCACTCCCGCAGAAGATGCCGTTTGATGCTGAAAAGCAGCAAATTGAGCTATTGAAGCTTTTTTCTCCCCCCTCCTTTCCTTCCCTTCCCGGGAATGCGGATATTTGGGCTGTACCTGGCTGCTCCGCTGCTTTTTTTTTGCTTTTTTTGGTTGTTTTTTCCCGGAGTTTTTCCCCTTAATCTCCTTCCAGCGTCCAACCCTCCCCGCGCGGGGCTCGCAGGGGGATCGCGGCGATTTCCACGCCCGAAAACTTCGGCAAAAAGAGGAGGAAAGTTTGAGGGCTTTGACAGACGGTTTGTTTTGCCGGTTTGTTGATTTTTTTTTCTTTTTTTTTGGGGTTGTTTAAATAAACAAACCCAACCAGGCGGTTTTTTTTTGCCGTCCCAAATTCACAGCATGGGGGTTGGAAGAGGAAGAGCCGGCGCAACCTCGGGTGGTGAAACGCAAGGGGATGTTTTTGGGTGAAATTATAGAAAGATAACTGAAAAATAACTCCTGAATTCTCGCCATTCCTGAGGGAAAACGTTCCCAGGTTCGCGGAGCGGAGAGGGAGAAATTCCCCAAGTTTTTGCCGGCTCGGCCGGGGAGAGTAAAGTGGGAGTTCCTCGCTTGGGATCGATCCCAAGGGATAAAACAACCTCAGGGCCGGGCTCGGGGCTCAACCACGAGGAGCCAAAACCATCCCTGCACCCCCAAATCCTCAGGGAACCCCAAATATTGGGGTGATTTTCGCTGGGAAGGGAAAAGCAGCGCCTCAGCCTCGCTCCTCTGAGCGAGCCCCGCGTGTTTTCTGGGCGATTTTCAACTTTTCCCCCGCTCGAATTTGATCTTTTTAAACTCTTTTGCCGCTCCCCCCCCCACCCGCCCCTCTCTCGCCTCTATTTCATTTTATTTTTTTTTTTTTTTCTCTCTCTCCCCGCTCTGTTTTCTCCCCTTAACCCCGCTCCTTTTTTTGTGCGCCCGCCTTTCATGGCCAGCGCGGCTTTACAGCTTGCTACACTTTCTAAGTGCCTCAATGGCCACTTTAGAAATACAAACAACTTTTAGAGATAAAATAACCAAACCAGAATGGGACTTTCACTGGGGGAATAGTTGTTGTCCTTTACCATGGAGTGTGCTGCCGCCTCTGCCTAATCCAGCTTCATTTTCACCGACAAATGCCAAGAATCTATATCTGTCTCCCAACCCCTCGGGAGCTTGATTACACGACAAAAGGCTGCCATTATCCGCCGCAGAAAACAGGGAGGGGACACGGGGGGCTCGGGCCTCTGAGGATGAGGGCATCTCCAAACTATTGACTTAGTGGATGAAGTCAAGAGCAAACACGCTGAGATCTGAAGGGGGGGAAGGCGCTCCGGGAGCAGGGGGGGAATGGATGCTCGGGGAAGCGGCGGCGGAAAAAAAGCGGCGGGAAAGTGCCTGAAAGTAGCGCGGAAGGGACGGGAGAGAGCTTGGGGAGGGTTGGATCCATCTGGGAAAGGTTTTTTTCTTCCTTCCCATCCCGCTCTGTCTCTCTCATCCCCCGTCCATTTTTATTTTAATTTAATTTTTTTCTCCCTGATGGTGCCACTTAGATTTTTTTAAAAGATCTTCCCCCCACCCTTCCCACGAGGAATTCGGCGCTTTCCTCGCGTTTGGGAGAGAGGGGGAAAAAAAGGAAAACCCCCGAAAAGGAAAACCCCAAAAAAGGAAACCTCAAAAAAGGAAAACCCCAAAAAAGGAAAACCTCAAAAAAGGAAAACCCCAGAGAGGAAAACCCCAAAAAAGGAAAACCCCAGAAAGGAAAACCCCAGAAAGGAAAACCCCAAAAAAGGAAAACCCCAAAAAAAGGAAAACCCCAACCTCTCCTTGGGGGCACGGGGATGGTGCAGGAGTCCCCACCCCGACCCCACCAGAGCCTCACCCCAAAGTTTGGGGACTCGGGGGAAATCCCCGCCCCAACCTCGCTGCTGGAGCACGCCCGGACCCCAATTCTGTCCCCAAACCGTGTCAAGGTCTCGGCCGCGGATTCGGTGAAATTTGGGATGGGAATTGGGGCTTTGGAGCGTGGGGAAGGGGTGAGAGCCCCAGAGGGGCCGCAGGGAGGAGAATTCGCCCCCAGCGCTGCTTCCAGGCCCAACAGGACCCCGCTCAGCCCGGCCCGGAGCGATGCCGGGGTCACCTGCGGAGAAATCCGCACCGAAGGAATCCCGCCGCTCTTAATTAATCTTTAATCAAGGCGGCCGCAGCGGGGCCTTGCAGGAGCCGCTTTTGGGGCGAAAAACAGCGGTTTAGGAGCTGCCGGCCCGGCTGCCCCAAACCCGCTCCGGTTTAAGGGGTTTAAAGGTGCTGGGGCCGAGCCGGGAGGATCCGAGACAAAGGGAGAGGCTCTGGGGGAGGGCAGAACCTCGAAAGCTGAAAAGGAGCCTAAATTCAGCTTTTTAAGCGAAATTCATCCTGGTGGTAAGCGCGTTAGGGGTTTGTGGCGCTCGCATCTCCGCGCTCGGAGGATTTTCCTCCTTGCCATCAACGCAGCCGAGTTTAGTTATTTAAAATTTCCAAAATTAAATATTATTGCGTTTTATGGTGCTGAACCTCAGCAGGAGGCTGAGCTGGGATGGAGCCGCGGAGCTTTGGGTTTTCCACCTTTGCTTTTGGGAAAAGGCGCCGCGTTCCCCGTGCCGCGGACACTTCGGTGCCTGGCAGGGAAAGAGCAGCTGCTGCGGGAAGAGAATAAGTGTTAAAAGAAAAGGGGGAGAGAAAAAAAAAATCCTTGTAATCTTGGGACGTGTTTAATCTGCGTCTCCCCGAATCCCAAAAGGCAGCGGGCCCCGTCTCTCTCTCTCTCTGATTTATTTTTACGCTCGCCTCGTTTGCATCCCAAAGAAGTAAAACTGCTATTTTTAACCGCCGGTTTAAAGCTTAATTAAAAGCCCCTAAACTGATTGTTTTGAAAATTGATTTAGAGGAATGGCCCCAGGGCTGAGACGCTATCGCAGCCAAGGCGCGGAGCTCGCTGCGGGTTTAACCCCGGAGCCGCCGGTGCGGGGGATACGCGGGGTCCCCGCGCCCTCAGCGCTCAAAAGCTCTTTGTTAACGCGGTTCTGGCCCTTTCCTGGGGTGACGGCCTTTAATTGAGTTAATTTCATTAAGGGAGCTCGGGGATGCCGCTGACACCGGCAGCCACGAGGCGCCCCCCAAACCCGGCTCCGCTGGCGGGTGATGAGGATTTTTTGGGTGCCCAAACCCCTTCGTGCTCTGCCCAAGTCTCTTTTCCCAGCTCTGGGAAATTCCGGAATCACCCTCCGAGGGGGCTTTACCTGCTGGAAAGGGGCTGGGGTGGGAGCTGGGAGCTGCGGGAGAGGGAGGGTGGGAAGGGAAGTGGCGTTCCAGCGCCGTAATTAGATGTAAACAAGAATAGAGACGGGGCTCCGTGGTCAGACAACTCGATTGTGAGCGGATTTAACACCTCGGTAAAACCAATATAAGGCCCCGAGAGGCTGCGGGCCGGGCAGGACCAGCCGCGGCTCCCCCCAAAAACCGGCCCCGACACGCGTGGCACCGCCCCCGGCAATTTGGGGGAGTTCGGCTGTGGAGGTTCTTGGCAGAGGTTCGCGTTTCTGGGGGGGGGTTCTGCTGCTCAGGGGTGATTCCCTGCCCTCCCTCGGGGTGCCCAAGGGCCTGGAATGCTTTTCCCGGCACCCCCGGCCCTGTTAATTAGGGCAATAAATGAGTTAAAGAGGATCCCCCGCCGGCCGAGCGGGGCAGGGCTCCCCCACCTCCACACGTGCCAGCGGGATGGTTCCTCTGGCACGAGGTTCCTGCAGCCCTTTAATTTCTCATCCCCTCTTAATAACGGCCTTAAAAATAATAAAATCCTCCGGAGCCAGCTCGAGCCAAGGCCTGGCGGGCGCAGCTCCCCGGGTTCGCCTCCAACCGGGCTTTTGTGGCCGCTCCTTTGGCTCCCAGCTCGGCTTTTCCCCCCAGACTCGGAGCGCACGGAGGAGTTTAACCTTTGGGGAGAATAAAAAACCCCCCTCGGCTCGGGCTTTTGAGGGGCGCGGCGCTACCTGCGAGCCCGGTTTTTGGATTTTTGGGGGTTTTGGGGGGGGACCCGAAGGGCTCCGAGTCACAGCGAGTTCAACACCCGGCTCCCCTTTGTCCCCCCCCCCGCCCCCCGGGCGCGGGGCTCGGCGGGCAGCGCCGATCTCGGGTATTTCTTCCTCCCCGATTGCAAATAAGCGCAAGATTAGCACCAGCAGCTGTTTGGAATTGGAACAATGGAGAGACCCTAGGAAGTGGCGAAATTGAAAAGAGAAACCCCCCGCTTCTCGCCCTCCCTCCCCGGCTCAGAGTTCACCGAGTCAGACTGCCTGACTCGCCGTGACCTCCGCGGGGCTGCTGCGCACGGGAACGGGGGGAAAAAGGGGGAAAAAAGGGGGGCGGGGGGCGCAGCGGGGGCTTTAATGAAATTTCCTCCAGAAAAAAAGGAGGAGGTTCCGCCAGGTTCTGCTCCCCTTCGGCTTCCTTTGGGGTTTTATGGGATGATTTGATTTTTTTTTTCCCCCCCCCTCCCCATCCTCCTCGGGGGTCTCGTTTTTGGGGCGCTGCCCCCCGCGCTGGCCGCGAGAGAGGTTTCAATGGGATCCCCCCCCCCCCTTAATGGATTTGACTCGGAAATCTCGACTTGACCAGTTTTTTCCTCTTTAAAACAAACTCATTAAACTTGTCAACACTCATTTAGGGCCTTGAAGCGCTGAGCGGGAGCCGCCGGGGGAAGGCAGCGCTGGGGAGGGGGCGGCTCGGCGGGCACGGAGAAGGCGCTGCCAGGAAAATCAACCCCTTAAAAGAGAAATCAAGGGGAGGACAGAGGGAGCCGGCACGGGGAGGGGGCCGTGCCTTGGAAATGGGGGCGGCCCCCGCGCCCCCCCCTGCCCCGGGCTCGGCTACAAAGGAGGCGCCCGGGCGAGGGGGAGGGCTCCGGAGGGGATTCGGGGTTGGGATCTTCGCGGAGATTTGGGGGCTTGGGGAGGGGATGGATCGGCCGGGCTGCGATTCCTGCGAGCGCCGGGGGAAGGGGGGGGAAGGGAGGGGGAAAGGGCAGAGGCGGCTCCCGGCCCCTAAATCCCTGGAAATGAGGCTGCTCTCCGAAATTCCTTCCCAATCCCCCTGCCCGCGATATTGGCAGAGCTGTAAAATTAGTCGGGGATCGTCTCAATTCTGCCGGCCCGACGAAAATTGCTTTGGGGGGCAATTAAATGTTGTGAACTTCCCCGTCCGTTTTCAATAGCGGTTTTTGTTTGGGGTGGACTCCGATTTTTTTTTTTTTTTTTGCGGGTTTGTGTCGTGTTTTTTTGTTGTTATTTTAAACGGGTTTATTCTGATGCTTTTCAAGCCTCGCTTCTCCTTTAAGGGGCAAAAATCCTCCACCCCCACCTCTGTTAAATATAAAAAAAAAAAAAACCTTCGAGCCCTTCTGTTCTTCCCCTCCCTGAGAATGAGAACATCAGCTATTCAAGCGTATTGATGAACTCCCCCAAAAAGTTTATTAAGAGGGGGCGAAAACAAAGGACTAAAGGCCGCAGGCAACTGGACAGACAGTTTATAAACTGAGCTGCCATTGTCCCCCCGAGGCAGATGCATGAATACCTCTGAATGGGGCCCTTTGGAGTGACAAGATCAAGCCAGACAACAGCATGGTTAAAAGGAAGGAGCGCTGCTTCTCCCTCCCCGAGCCCAAAGATCTGCTCCCCCCTGCTCCTGCCGCATTCACGGACATCTGCAGGGGGAGGAATAAATAGCTCCTTACAGCCCCCGGCGCCCGGGGGGGGCTGCTGTGGCCCCCCCCGGGCCGGGCTCTCTGCGCCATATGCTGCGCTCGGCTCCTTCTGGGCAGCGGGCGAGCCCCGCAATCCCCAAACTTCTCCTTCCTTCTCCTTCCTTTTCCTTTCCCCCTCTCTCCTTCCTCCTTCCCTCTCTCATTTTCCTTTCCTTCTCTTCTTCTTTCCTTCTTTCCTTTTCCTTCCCTTCTTTCCTCCCCCCCTCACCCCTTCTCCTTTTCCTTCCTTCCTTCCTTCTTTCCTTTTCCTTCCCTTCATTCCTTTTCGTTCTCCTTTTCCTTCCTTCCTTTTCTCCTTTTCCATCCCTCCCCTTCCTCTCATTTTCCTTCCCTTCTCTCCTTTTCTTTCCCTTCTTTCTTTTCCTCCCTGCTTTTCCTTCCCCTTTCTCCTTCTCCTTTTCCTTTGCCCCTCTCCCTTTTCCTTCCTTTCTCTCCTTTTCCTTGCCCTTCTCCTTTTCCTTCCTTCCTTGTCTCCTTTTCCTTCCCTCTGGTCCCTTTTCCTTCCCTTCTCTTCTTTCCTTTCCTTTCCTTTCCTTTCCTTTCCTTTCCTTTACCTTTCCTTTCCTTTCCTTTCCTTTTCCTTTCCTTTCCTTTTCCTTTCCTTTCCTTTCCTCTTCCTTTCCTTTTCCTTTCCTTTCCTTTCCTTTCCTTTCCTTTCCTTTCCTTTCCTTCTTTCCTTTCCTTTCCTTTCCTTTCTTTCCTTTCCTTTTCCTTTCCTTTCCTTTCCTTTCCTTTCCTTTCCTTTTCCTTTCCTTTCCTTTCCTTTCCTTTCCTTTCCTTTCCTTTCCTTTCCTTTCCTTTCCTTTCCTTTCCTTTCCTTTCCTTTCCTTTCCTTTTCCTTTCCTTTCCTTTCCTTCCCAAAACCTTCCCAAACCTTCCCTTCCCAAACCTTCCCTTCCCAAACCTTTCCTTCCCTTTACCTTTACCTTTTCCTTTTCCTTTCCTTTCCTCTCCTTCTATCCTTTCCCTCCTTTTCCTTCCCCTTCTCTCCTTCTCCTTCCCTTCTTTCCTTTTCTTCCCCCCTTCTCCTTTCTTCCTTCCTTCCCTTTCCCCTTTTCTTCCACTTTCCTTTTCTTCCTCCTTCTTCCCCCCTCTCTCCTTTTCCTTCCTTCCATTCCTTTTCCTTCCCTCCTGACCATTTTCATTCTCCCTTTTTTCCTTCCCTCTTTCTTTTCCTCCCTCCTTCCCTTTCCCCTTTTCCTTTTCTTTCCCCCTGACCATTTTTCCTCCCCGCTTTTTCCTTCCCCTCTCTTCCCCTTCTCTCCTTCCCTTTTCCCATTTCACAATTTATGGTCCCTGCCCTCTCCCGGAGATCCCTTGTGGTCAATTAGGTTTGCACAGAGCAATTCCCCTTAATAGGCTTTGATGGATTTATTTGATTTTAGGATTTATTTTATTTTAGGGTTTATTTTATTTTAGGATTTATTTTATTTTACCTTTTCCCTGTCCTTTCCCCTGGATCTCTGCCCCTCGTGCTGTCAGGATGAGGGGATGGGAGGGAAAAAACTACCTGAGCATACCCATGGAGAGGGGCAGGGGGATGGAAAAACCTGGAAAAAGTCCCCAAATCCTGTTTGGTTCCCCTCATTTTGCCCCTCCAGACCCTGTCCTTCCGGATGGAGGAAGGAAAAAATTTGGGTGGAAAACTTGGCAGGTTTTGGCTTCTCCCAAAAAACTCCCAGGAGCCTGCGTGAGCACCTCAGACAAAATTTAATCAAATTTGTTTGATTCTGACAAAAATGACCAAGTTTTGGGGAGGAGAGGTGTTTTATGAGTGTTTGCAGTAATGGGGCTCAGATTTGGGATTTAGGGGGGATTTTGTTGTCTGGAGAGTGGGAAAAGCAGGGAAAGGGTGACTTTGTCACCTCCTTGTCCCTCTGGAACAACTTCCAGGGGTGCAGATCCCAAAAAACACCCGGGCAGGGAGGGAATTGTGAGGTTGAGGGCAGAGAATTCCCAGTGCAATTCCCGCAGCCAAGCCCCCATGTTCCCATTCCACCCCATGGATCCCATGGATCCCATGGATCCCATCCCATCCCATGGATCCCATTGATCCCATCCCATTAATCCTGTCCCATTGATCCCATCCCATGCCACCCATCCCATGGATCCCATTGATCCCATCCCATGCCACCCCATCCCATGGATCCCATTGATCCCATCCCATTGAATCCCATCCATTAATCCTGTCCCATTGATTCCATCCCATCCCATGCCATCCATTGACTCCATCCTATTAATCCCATCCCCCTTAATCCCATCCCCATTAATCCCATCCCACTGCTGCCATGGATCCCATCCCATCCCATCCCATCCCCATCCCCATCCCATCCCATCCCATCCCATCCCCATCCCCATCCCATCCCATCCCATCCCATCCCCATCCCATCCCATCCCATCCCATCCCATCCCATCCATCCCAAAGATCCCATCCCATCCTATTAATCTCATCCCACTGATCGCATTAATCCCATCCAATGGATCCCATCCATCCCATGGATCTCATTGATCCCATTGATGCCGTCCCCATCCCACTGATACCATCCCAATGATCCCACCCCATCCCATGAATCCCATCCCACTGATCCCATTAATCCCATCCCATGGATCCCATCCATTCCCATGGATCCATTCCAGAGGATCCTGCTGGCATTCAGGGATTTTGGGATCATTTTTTGGGACATCTCCCCACAGGGAGGGATTTTTTGGGATCATTTCCCAGGGATGATTTGGGGTAATTCTCTCTCCAGAGAGAGAAAAAAAAAACCCAAAAAATGAAACAGGAACTCCCCACAAATCCAAGGAGTGTTATCCAGGCTGATTCCCTGACCCTGAATCTCATTTTGCTGCACTGGGGTGATGAAAAATACCCAGATTTGGGGTCGTTTTTACCTCCCAGAGGGAAAAAAATCCCAAAAAATGAAACAGGAATTCCCACAAAGCCAAGGAGCGTTTTCCAGGCCAATTCCCTGATCCTGGATCCCATTTTGCTGCTCCAGGGGTTATCACTTGTTGCCCATCACAGCCCAGCAGGTGCCGTCAGCTCTTCCTGATGGCTGGATTTATCCAGGGCCACATTCTAGGCCTGGAATCCCGGCCAGGCCAGAAGATCCTGGACTAAATTAGGGATTAAATAACCCAGGGATGGGGAAAAAATTAAGATTTTTAATGAAAAAATTCAGTATCTGGATTTAGCATGGAATTCCTTATTCAGCACAAGATAAAGTAGATCCATTAAATTCCCTGGTTATGGAAAAATCCAGCTGTGGAAAAATCCTGGGAATGAGACGGAGAAGAGAAGTTCCAATCCACAAAAATGATGGAATTTCCAGCATTAAATCCTGCGGCCTTCAGCTCAGAAATTCCCATTTTAGGGGAAAAGCAGAGGGAATAAATCCGTGGTTTTGCACTGGGAGAGGATGGATGGATGGATGGATGGATGGATGGATGGATGGATGGATGGATGGATGGATGGATGGAATCCATAGATGGATGGATGGAATCCATGGATGGATGGATGATGGATGGATGGATGGATGGATGGATGATGGATGGATGGATGGATGGATGATGGATGGATGGATGGATGGATGGATGGATGGATGGATGGATGGATGAATGATGGATGGATGGATGGATGGATGGATGGATGGATGAATGGATGGATGGATGGATGGAATCCATGGATGGATGAATGATGGATGGATGGATGGATGATGGATGGTGGATGGATGGATGGATGGATGGATGATGATGGATGGATGGATGATGATGGATGGATGGATGGATGGATGGATGGATGGATGGATGGATGGATGGATGGATGGACGGATGGTGTGGATGAAATCCATGGATGGATGGACGGATGGATGGATGAAAATTCCCTGGACTTTGGGGCTGAAATTCCCTGGATTTATGGGATGCCCCAGAGCAGGGAAAAGTCGGGGATGACCCAAGGGAAGCTGCTTTCCCAAGGTTTTCCTGGAATTCCAGCAGCAAAACCAAGGCCAGAACCTCATGCACGAATCCCTGAAGCAGGACCCCATCTCTGCCTTTTCATTCCCTTCCAAGTCCTGGCACATTTAGAGCAGCAAATTCCCAAATTCCCAAATTCCCAAATTCCTGCGGCACCCACAGGAGTTATACCCAAAGATGGAGTGTGGGTCTGGAGATTTGGGAGGAAAATCAGCTCACAGGGAAAGCCCAGGAATAAAGCCCAGCCTGCCAAGGCTTAGCTCTGTGGGGAGTTTTATCCCAAGGAGCCCCATCCCATCCCATCCCATCCCATCCCATCCCATCCCATCCCATCCCATCCCATCCCATCCCATCCCATCCCATCCCATCCCTGAGAGGATTCCCGGTGTAAGCAGCATTTTAGGGATTGGGGCACCCTGCTAAGAAGAATTCCAGGAATCAGCGCCCAAAGTGGCACCAGGAAGAACCAAAATCTCAGGAAAATCTGAGGAACCCCCTGAAGTTGTTGGAATGCGCTGAACTCCCCGAAATTGGGATTTTTTTGGGATGATTTGGGGGTTTCCAAGCAGGGCCTGGAACTCATTCCTGAATATTCCTGGCATCAAACAAGAGGCTGCTGCCCCCGGCTGGGTTCCAGTGCTCCGAGCAAAGCTCGGCTCGCTCTGCCCTTAATTAATTAATTAAAGACACAATTGAGGGCTCACCTCTGCTCCCGGGGAGGGGACGGGGCCCTGCCATAAAGCCATTCCCAGCTCCAGCCAGCATTCCCAGTGGGAAGAGCACAGGGCCATTATTTACTTGTTTTCTGGGACAATTAATGCCAAGTTTGCTTCTCCCAGCTCCTGTTGGCAGCAAAACTTCCATCGGGGGTGCAGAGAGGAGGAGGAGGAGGGAATTTTATTCCCATTAAACCCCGAAATCAAAGCACATTCCCCCAAAAAAATGCCTCAAAAACTTCAGAGCTTTCAGTATCTCCTTTTTTCTCTTTTTTATCCCCCCAAAATTTTAATGTACAAAAATGTTTTGAAGCTTTCCAGGTTCAGCATCACAAACGTGAGCTTTGATGCTGGAAAAGGGCCCCAAATTGCTCCAGGCCACATTCCCAGGTTAACCCAAAAACCGGGATTGAAGGCTGCTGGCACCACTGGGAATCTCTGGGGCAGTATTTCTGGGTTTATTCCACCTGGGATTGAGCAATTTGTGGTTTGGGGCAGAAGGAAGACTTTGGAAGGGTTCCAGGGAAATGGGGGCAGCTGGAAAATCTGGGAACGTCGGCAGCGCATCCTCAGTGGGGTTTGGGGCTCTGCACCCCAGAAAATGGAAAAATAATTGGGATTTTTGTATGGAGGGAATGAAAACTTGGAGGTGCCACCTCATGTCCCCACTGGGAGCTCCCAGTTCAGAAGGAATTGTGACTCCTGAAGGAATTCTATGTCCCCCTGAAGGAATTTTGTGTCTCTTGGAAGGAGTTTTGTGTCTCCTGGAATTCCTTCACGTTCCCAACCCAACTTTGAGCAGAGTCTCAGGGATCAAAGGGCGGAGAATGGGTTTGGGTTTCCTTTGGGGAGTTTTGGAATATGAGGGGGAATTTGAGGAGGAGCTGGAGGGATTTGGGATCTGAGAATCCACAAGTTCTGCACCTCCTGGGATTTTATTTGGAAGTGATTCCCTTCCTTTCCCACCTCTGATCTCTCGTGGATGGTGGAGAAATCCCTGAATTCCCTGCATGGAACGCGGGATATCCATGGGAGATTTCCATGGATCAGAGCAGGGATCGGTTCTGCCCCCCCCCCTTCCCACATCCCCGCCTTTCTGGTCTGGGATTCATTGGGGTTGATCCATGGAAAATGGGTTTGTGTTTTCCTGGGGCACGAAAAGGCCGGCGCTCACAACCGCATCTCCCGATTAATCCGTGCGCTCCTGGGGGCCGGGAATTCCCCACTGAAATTCGCTCCCGATTGTCTCGGCTCCCAAACCTGCAACCGCTTAGGCCTGGCTTAATTCCCTCCATCTGAGAGGCCCCACGGTGGGAGAACCAGGAGATCCTTCCACTCCCACCTCCTGGAAAACTGGGAACAGCTGGGAAAGGGGAGTGGGAATCGGCCTTTCCCTGGATTTGGGATCTTTGGCTCAGTAGGAATCTGCTTTTCCCTGGATTTGGGATCACTGGTTCAGTGGGAATCGGCCTTTCCCTGGATTTGGGATCCTTGTCTCAGTGGAAATCTGCCTTTCCCTGGATTTGGGATCATTAGTTTAGTGGGAATCTGCCTTTCCCCGGATTTGGGATCGTTGGCTCAGTGGGAATTGGCCTTTCCCTGGATTTGGGATCATTAGTTTAGTGGGAATCTGCCTTTCCCCGGATTTGGGATCGTTGGCTCAGTGGGAATTGGCCTTTCCCTGGATTTGGGATTGTTGGCTCAGAGGGAATCGGCCTTTTCCTGAATTTGGGATCGTTGGCTCAGTGGGAATCTGCTTTTCCCTGGATTTGGGATCACTGGTTCAGTGGAAATCTGCTTTTCCTTGGATTTGGGATCTTTAGTTTAGTGGGAATCAGCCTTTCCCTGGGTTTGGGATTGTTGGCTCAGTGGGAATTGGCCTTTCCCTGGATTTGGGATCCTTGTCTCAGTGGAAATCTGCCTTTCCCTGGATTTGGGATCATTAGTTTAGTGGGAATCTGCCTTTCCCCGGATTTGGGATCGTTGGCTCAGTGGGAATTGTCCTTTCCCTGGATTTGGGATTGTTGGCTCAGTGGAAATCTGCCTTTCCCTGGATTTGGGATCATTGGTTCAGTGGGAATCAGCCTTTCCCTGGATTTGGGATCGTTGGCTTGGTGGGAATCTGCCTTTCTCCAGATTTGGGATCGTTGGCTTGGTGGGAATCTGCTTTTCCTTGGATTTGGGATCACTGGCTCAGTGGGAATTGGCCTTTCCCTGAATTTAGGATTGTTGGCTCAGTAGGAATCAGCCTTTCCCTGGATTTGGGATCTCCTTGGATACTCCCGGAGCAGAGCTCACGCAGGAGGGATTTTGCCATAAGTAGGGGATTTATGGAATTTAAGGAATTTCATCTCTTAACTCCAGATATGGATTTAAAAATCCCTGATTTTTCCCCATTCCCAGGTTATTTAATCCCAAATCCAATCCCTAACTCCGAACCCCACCCTGCTCCCTGCATTCCCTCTATTTTCCCTAAAAAATACCGAACCGAGTCATGGCTTTGAGGGCTGAAAATCTGGAATGTTCCACAATTCCCAAGTCAAAAGTAGGGCTGGAAGGGGCTTGGAGCAGCCTGGGATAGCGGGAATGTTCTGAGGCTGCCACCAGAAAATCAGGGAATGCTTTGGGGTGGAAGGGACTTTAAAGGTGGAATTGGGAATTCTTCACCATGCCCTGGAAACGGGGATGAGGTTGAAGATCCCCATTAATTATCACCCCTAAAATCTGATTGGTAGCCTTTGGTCCTTGTGGTCCCAAATCCCAAATTTGCCATGATTTATCAGATATTTCTTCTGAGTTGACCCATATCCCAAATCCGCCATGATTTATCCCGTATTTCATCTTCTGAGTAGTGCCATATCCCAAATCTGCCATGATTTGTCCCGTATTTCATCTTCTGAGTAGTGCCATATCCCAAATCTGCCACGATTTATCCCGTATTTCATCTTCTGAGTAGTGCCATATCCCAAATCTGCCAAGATTTATCCCATATTTCATCTGAGTGGTTTCACATCCCAAGTCCACCATGATTTATCCCATATTTTATCTGACTGGTCCCATATCCCAAATCTCCTTCCAGGGCCTGTGCAGCAGAGCTCGAATTTTGGTGTTAATTGGGAAAGGGCCTCATTAATGCCCCACGGAGTGGGGTCAAAGCTCATTCCAAATGGGATATCTAGGGAAAATTCAGCTTTTGGGGATTCCCTGGCTGTGATCCCAGAATTCCCCCATTAACTGGTCCATCTGGGAATGGGGAATGGGGCAGGATCAGCCCCAAAGTTCCTCCTGGGAATCCCAAATGGGAGCTGTGGGATCCAGCCCAGACCTGGGGGAGCTGTAGGATCCAAACCTTTGGGATTTTCACAATCCATCCCAAACCTGTGGAAGTTGTGTGATCCAAACCCATGGAATTTGCACAATCCATCCCAAACCTGTGGAATTTGCACAATCCATCTGAAGCCTTTGGGATTTGTGTGACTCATCCCAAACCTAGGGAATTTGCTCAGTCAAAACCTTTGGGATTTGTGTGATTCAAACCTATGGAATTTGTGTGACCCAAACCTGTGGAACTTGTGTGGTCCATCCCAAACCTTTGGGATTTGTGTGATGCATCCCAAACCTATGGAATTTGTGTGATTCATCCCAAACCTAGGGAATTTGTGTGACCCAAACCTGTGGAATTTGTGTGATTCATCCCAAACCTTTGGGATTTGTGTGATGCATCCCAAACCTATGGAATTTGCACCACCCATCCCAAACCTGTGGAATTTGCACAATCCATCTGAAACCTTTGGGATTTGTGTGACTCATCCCAAACGTAGGGGATTTGCTCAGTCAAAACCTTTGGGATTTGTGTGATCCAAATCTAT
This sequence comes from Passerculus sandwichensis, assembly GCA_031885435.1. Lineage (NCBI taxonomy): Eukaryota > Metazoa > Chordata > Aves > Passeriformes > Passerellidae > Passerculus > Passerculus sandwichensis. The sequence goes on along the minus strand of CM063153.1, from coordinate 3,799,306 downwards.
GGAATTTGTGTGATCCAAACCTATGGAATTTGTGTGATTCAAACCTGTGGAATTTGTGTGATTCATCCCAAACCTATGGAATTTGTGTGACCCAAACCTATGGAATTTGTGTGATTCATCCCAAACTTTTGGGATTTGTGTGATGCATCCCAAACCTATGGAATTTGCACCACCCATCCCAAAACTGTGGAATTTGCACAATCCATCCGAAACCTTTGGGATTTGTGGGTTCCATCCCAAACCTTTGGGATTTGTGTGTTCCACCCCAAACCTGTAATTCCATGACCTGGGAAGTTCCCCTTCCTTCCCTTCCCAGTCCCAGTGTGACACCAAGGCCAGCGGTGGCAGCTCCTGTCCCCAAGCGAGGAGACCCCAACCCCAACCCCTGCCTGAGCTGTGGCCGGGAGACTTGGTGTCCCCAAAGTGCTCAATGTCCCCAAAACTCTCTCAGTGTCCCCAAAGTGCTTGGTGGAACCAAAGGGCTCAGTGTCCCCAAAGGGGTAGATGTTCCCAAAGCTGTTGGGGCTCAGTGTCCCCCAAAGCTTTTGTGACCTGTGTCCCCAAAGGGCTCAGTGTCCCCAAAGTGCTCTAAGTGTCCCCAGAGTACTCTCGGTGTCCCCAAAGGGCTCTTGGTGTCCCCAAAGTGCTCAGTGTTCCTAAAGTGCTCTCAGTGTCCCCAGAGGGCTTGGTGTCTTCAAAGCTTTTTTGACCTGGCATTCTCAAAGGGCTGTCAGTGTCCCCAAAATGCTCAGTGTCCCCAAAGTGCTCAGTGTCCCCAAAGGGCTCAGTGTCCCCAAAGGTGTTGGGGTTCAGTGTCCCCAAAGGGCTCTCAGTGTCCCCAAAGGGCTCTCAGTGTCCCCAAAGTGGTCTCGGTGTCCCCAAACGGGTCTCAGTGTCCCCAAAGTGCTCTCAGTGTCCCCAAAGTGCTCAGTGTCCCCAAAGGGCTCTCAGTGTCCCCAAAGGGCTCTCGGTGTCCCCAAAGTGGTCTCAGTGTCCCCAAAGTGGTCTCAGTGTCCCCAAAGTGCTCAGTGTCCCCAAAGGGCTCAGTGTCCCCAAAGCTGCTGTGGCTCTCAGTGTCCCCAAAGTTCTCAGTGTCCCCAAAGGGCTCTCAGTGTCCCCAAAGCTGTTGTGACCTGGTGTCCCCAAAGGGCTCAGTGTCCCCAAAGGGCTCTCAGTGTCCCCAAAGGGCTCTTGGTGTCCTCAAAGTGCTTTCAATGTCCCCAAAGGGCTCAGTGTCCCCAAAGCTTTGCCTTTTCCCAGAGCTCCTCCAAGGAAAACCCTTCAATTCCAGCCCCTGGCACTGGGGATTTTCAGGACTGGATTGGGATTTTCAGGTCTGGTTTAGGCTTTTTAGGGTTGGTTTGGGTTTTTTTAGGGCTAGATTGGATTTTTCAGGACTGGATTGGTTTTTTGGAGCTGATTTGTGATTTTCAGGGCTGGTTTGGGATTCTTGGGGCCAGTTTGAGATTTTTCTGGACTGGTTTTGGATTGGGCAGGGCTGGTTTGGGTTTTTCAGCATTGGTTTGGGATTTTTGATGGTGTTTTGGGATTTTTAGGGCTGGTTTGGGTTTATGCAGGGCTGGTTTAGGATTTTCGTGGCTGGTTTGGGATTTTCAAGGCTGGTTTGGGGTTTTCTGAATTGGTTTGGGATTTTCAGGGCTGATTTGGATTATGTGGGGCTGGATTGATATTTTCAGGGCTGGTTTGGGATTTTCAGGGCTGGTTTGGGATTCTTGGGGCTGGTTTGGGTTTATGCAGGGCTGGTTTAGGATTTTCATGGCAGGATTGGGATTTTTTAGAGCTGGTTTGAGATTTTTGGGTCTAGTTTGGGGTTTCTTGGGCTGGTTTGGCTTTTTCGTGGCTGGACTGGGATTTTCAGGGCTGGTTTGGGATTTTCAAGGCTGGTTTGGGCTTTTCTGAATTGGTTTGGGATTTTCAGGGCTGGTTTGGGATTTTCAGGGCTGGTTTGGGGTTTTCTGAATTGGTTTGGGATTTTCAGGGCTGGTTTGGATTATGCGGGGCTGGATTGATATTTTCAGGGCTGGTTTGGGATTTTCAGGGCTGGTTTGGGATTCTTGGGGCTGGTTTGGGATTATGCAGGGCTGGTTTAGGATTTTCATGGCAGGATTGGGATTTTTAGAGCTGGTTTGAAATTTTTGGGTCTAGTTTGGGGTTTCTTGGGCTGGTTTGGCTTTTTCATGGCTGGACTGAGATTTTCAGGGTTGATTTGGGATTTTCGGGGCTAGTTTGCTGGTTTTGGGATCACTCCCTGTGCCCGCACATCCCTGGCAGTGACAGCCACCACCAGACATGGCAGCAATTAAGAACTGAGCGCCTCTCCCAGCAATCCCGGAGCTAAGGAACCACCATGGTCCAGTGCCTCAAAAATCCCCATTAGCCCACGCCACTTATGGCCATAAAATTCCTCGTTTTCTGCTTTTCATCGGCCTCACCCCGGAATCTTCGTTTTGCTTTATTTCTACATTTGCACTCCAACAATGGCAATCAGCCCGTGCCCAGAGTGTTGCAAATCAGAAATTTGTCCACATTTTTTCCACCACCTTCCCGGGCGAAGGCGCCTTTTTCCCTGGGAACGGCCGGGAGCGGGCGGGGGAAGGGGCCCGAGATTGATCGGGGCCCTTGGAAGTCACCGGGATCGGGGCAGGGAGAGAAGGAGCAGCGGGAATTCTGCCCTGAAAAGGCAGCTTGTGGTGGCAGGAGCTCCTGGAAGAAGTGTGGAGCCTTCAGAGAGTTTTTCTGAATTTTTGGGGATTTTTGGGGGGGGGGTTGTTTTGATTTAAAGTGGTCTGTACTGGTTAAACTGGGAGAAAGAAACAGTGGGGGAAAGAACTCGCTGTGGAGTGAGGAGAAGATCTGAGGAGGTTTTGTTCTGCCCCTCGCAGCCTGAGAGAAGGTTTTGGGTTTGGGGTTTTGGAGTTTTGGGTTTGGGGTTTTGGGGTTTTGGGACTTTGGGTTTTGGGGTTTCGGGTTTTGAATTTGGGGTTTTGCGTTTTGGGGTTTTGAGGTTTTGTGTTTTGGGGTTTTGGCAGCTGAGTGCTGCTTTCCTCAGATTTGGGGAAAAAATCTAGGGCTGGGCCCTCTGCAGAGCTGGGGACAGCTCCCTGTTAATGTGACACCACCTGGGCTGTCCCTGTGGGGACAATTTTGGGGATCAGTCCCATAAATCTGGGCCCAGGCTCTCTGCAGAGCTCCCAGTTCATGTCCCAGTGCTGTGACACCACCTGGGCTGTCCCTGTGGGGACAATTTCGGAGAACAGCCCTGAAATCAGCTCCAGGCTGTCTGCAGAGCTGGGGGCATCTCCCAGGCCATGTCCCCTCACTGTGACACTGACTGGAACAATTCTGGGGACACCACCACCAGCTGGGACAATTTCAGGGATCAGCCCCACAAATCTGGGCCCAGGCTCTCTGCAGAGCTCCCAGATCATGTGCCACTGCTGTGACACCGCCTGGGCTGTTCCTGTGGGGACAATTTTGGGGATCAGCCCTGAAATCAGTTCCAGGCTCTCTGCAGAGCTGGGGACAGCCCTCAGTTCATGTGACACCGCCTGGGCTGTCCCTGTGGGGACAATTTTGGGGATTAGCCCCACAAATCAGCTCCAGGCTCTCTGCAGAGCTGGGGACAGCCCTCAGTTCATGTGACACCGCCTGGGCTGTCCCTGTGGGGACAATTTTGGGGATCAGCCCTGAAATCAGTTCCAGGCTCTCTGCAGAGCTGGGGACAGCTCTCAGTTCATGTGACACCGCCTGGGCTGTCCCTGTGGGGACAATTTTGGGGATCAGCCCCACAAATCAACTCCAGGCTCTCTGCAGAGCTGGGGACAGCCCTCAGTTCATGTGACACCGCCTGGGCTGTCCCTGTGGGGACAATTTTGGGGATCAGCCCTGAAATCAGCTCCAGGCTCTCTGCAGAGCTGGGGACAGCCCTCAGTTCATGTGACACCACCTGGGCTGTCCCTGTGGGGACAATTTTGGGGATCAGCCCTGAAATCAGTTCCAGGCTCTCTGCAGAGCTGGGGACAGCTCTCAGTTCATGTGACACCGCCTGGGCTGTCCCTGTGGGGACAATTTTGGGGATCAGCCCCACAGATCAGCTCCAGGCTCTCTGCAGAGCTGGGGACAGCCCTCAGTTCATGTGACACCGCCTGGGCTGTCCCTGTGGGGACAATTTTGGGGCCAAGCTTTTCTGGAGCACCCAGAGCCCTTTCCGGGACCTCAGGGCTGAACAGCTCATCCCAAATTCAGCCCCAGCCCCACTTCCCCCATTGGGCTCATCCCTGAGCTGGTCCCACGGGACCATCCTGGCGTGTCCCCCAAGCCAGGGCCAGCTGGAGCAGGGACAGCCACCCCCGGTGACCTCTGAGCCCAGCTCTGAGCACGGCCTCGTGCTCCGAGCTTTGCTGGAATCCAAACAAATAGGAGCAGGGAGAAGAGGAAAAAAAAAATAAAATAAAAAAAGGGAGATTTTTAGGACTTAGCTGCGGCCTGCCTGGATTTCCCTCTCTGGCATTTGGACACTGGAGAAAGAAGTGCTGGGATTTAAAGAGGAAAATTCCTGCTGGCAGGAGCAGCCTGGTGTGGCTGCAGGGGCAGGGGTGACCTCCTAAGGACTCATCCTGAGGGGTTTTCATTCCTAAGGGGTTTTTATTCCTTAGGGATTTTTATTCCTTAGGGATTTTTATTCCTAAGAGGGTTTTTTTTCCCTAAGGGATTTTTATTTCTGAGGGTTTTTTTTTCCCTAAAGGGGTTTTTATTCCTGAGGGGTTTTTATTCCTGAGGGGTTTTTATTCCTAAAGGGTTTTTATTCCTAAGGGGCTTTTATTCCTCACACTGTAGGGATATCAGGAGTTGTTCCACCAAAATCCCTCCTCTCTGTCCTCATTTGAGCTCTGCCCTTCCCAAGCCATCCAAACCCGGCTCTCCCTGTGGGATCTGTCCCTGCTGTCACCCTCTGTCCTCTCCCTGTCCTGCTTTTTCCTGGGATTATGGGATGGGATGGGCTGGGCTGGAGGGACCTTGGAGCCCACCCTGCTCCACCCCAGGGATCCCAAGCCCTGTCCTGCTCAGCCTTGTGCACTGCCAGGGATGGAGAATCCAAAACTTCTCTGGGAAATCCACCCAGGGCCTCTCCGTCTCCACAGGGTGGGATTTATCCCAAATATCCCATCCAAACCTCCCCACTTTCATCTCTAATCCTGTCATTCCCTCTCTCACCCCTCATTCCCCACACCTTTCCCTAAAAACCCTTCCCACTGGAGTTTGTAATGCTGGAAAACACCTTTCCCTAAAAGCCCTTCCTGCTGGAGTTTATCCCTCCCTGCAGAGCATTCCCAGCCCCTCTCCTGGAATATCCTCTGCGGGTTTGGGGGATGAAACAGAAGGAAGGTGTGAAAATCTCCAGTGTCCCTCTGTCCATTCGTCTATCCCTCTGTCTGTCCCTCTGCAGGGCCAGGCCAGGTTCAGCCAGTCCCAATTAGGGCCATTAATTAATCAAAGAGGCAGCCTAGGTCACTCAGGGCCTTCCCTTCCCTTCCCTTCCCTTCCCTTCCCTTCCCTTCCCTTCCCTTCCCTTCCCTTCCCTTCCCTTCCCTTCCCTTCCCTTCCCTTCCCTTCCCTTCCCTTCCCTTCCCTTCCCTTCCCTTCCCTTCCCTTCCCTTCCCTTCCCTTCCCTTCCCTTCCCTTCCCTTCCCTTCCCTTCCCTTCCCTTCCCTTCCCTTCCCTTCCCAAACCTTCCCAAACCTTCCCAAACCTTCCCAAACCTTCCCAAACCTTCCCTTCCCAAACCTTCCCTTCCCAAACCTTCCCTTCCCTTCCCAAACCTTCCCTTCCCAAACCTTCCCTTCCCTTCCCTTCCCAAACCTTCCCTTCCCTTCCCTTCCCAAACCTTCCCTTCCCTTCCCTTCCCAAACCTTCCCTTCCCTTCCCAAACCTTCCCAAACCTTCCCTTCCCTTCCCAAACCTTCCCTTCCCTTCCCTTCCCAAACCTTCCCTTCCCAAACCTTCCCTTCCCAAACCTTCCCTTCCCTTCCCTTCCCAAACCTTCCCTTCCCAAACCTTCCCTTCCCAAACCTTCCCTTCCCAAACCTTCCCAAACCTTCCCTTCCCAAACCTTCCCAAACCTTCCCAAACCTTCCCAAACCTTCCCTTCCCAAACCTTCCCAAACCTTCCCAAACCTTCCCAAACCTTCCCTTCCCAAACCTTCCCTTCCCTTTTCCCCCCCATTTTTCCCTTTTCCTCCTTCCCCTCCTTTTTTCCCCTTTATTGATCCAGATCAATATTTATCAATCCAGATAAAATTCCCCTCCCATGCTCCCAACACCACCATTCCCAGGGCTGTAATTCAGATTTAATAATTCCCATTTCTCTTTAACAATTCCCATTCCTATTTAATAACTCACATTTAGATCCAATAATGCACATTTCTATTTAATAACAGATTAATTAATTATTAATTCATTCATTGATATTTATCTCATTTTCCCCGGGTCTGTTCTCCATTCCCTCCATGATTTTTGCATCACATGGATTTTTACAAACCCATAAATCCCAGATGTTATTTTTATAGGGATATTTGTCTTTTCTGGGATTCTCCCCACCTACGTCCAGGTGTGAACCTTGCCAGGAACTCACCTGAATTTCCATTTATTCCAATTTATTTCCATTTATTTCCATTTCCCATTTCTTTGGGACACAATAAATTCCAGCTGGAGCTGTTTCCCCCCATAAAACTCAAGGAAAAGATCCAAAAGGGCCAAATCCTTTTTAAGGAGAAACAATTCCATGAGGTAGTGAAGGTCATGAGGAAATCAAGATTTTCCATGGATAAAACCCCATTTTTGGATAAAATATCAGATTTTTCATTACCTGACAGAGATTATTTTTACATCCTCCCAGATTTGCAGATCCCAGTCTGGAATTTTGCTGGCAAAAAAATGAAAATTTGGGGCTTTCCCCTCCTCTTTCAGTGCACAAGCATCATTCCAATCCCAATCCTGGTGTTTCCTTGGATGCTTTTCCAGCCACATTTTCCAGCCCCTGCAGAATTTGATGCCAGGGATCAAATATCAGATTTTTATGGGGGAAAAAAAAAACCCTCCCAGCTTTTGGCAGCAGCAGCAGCCAGGAATTTCCAGCCCTGGGAAGATCCCCCTGGGTGATCCTGGAGTATCCCAAGTTTCCATCGGGAAGGGATCCGATGGATCCAAGCCTTGGGAGCTGCCAGGGGCAGGATTTGGGATAAAATTGGCCCTTTTTGGTGTGGAAACTCCTCTGGGAAGGCGTCAGCAGAGGGTGACATTGTGCAGGATTGGGGAATATTGGGGACTACCTGGAATGCCGCCAGCAAAACTTGGGAAAATCCAAAGTGGCCTAAAAATCCTGAGGAATGGCCTGAAATGCCAAGAAAGAGTGTTGAGTTGTGGGAAAGGGGATTTGGGATAATAAGGAATTCCTTTCATGAATTTGCTGTGGAAATGTTTTAGATGTAAACCTCAGTGCTGTGTTAAAAAAATCCAGATTTTCGGAATTTTTAAAATATGTAAAACGAGGTGCCTGATCCAACTTTTTCCATGGTTCTGATGGAATTTTGAGGGTTTGGAAGGGGAACTTGGCTGCTGTGGGAACAAAATGGATCCAAGAGCTGTTCCGTGGGTATGGGAAAGGATAGAAAGGTGGAATTTGGCTTCTTGGAGGGAATTCCCATGGGAATTCTGGGATAATTTATGGATATATCACGATGAGGATAATTTATGGATTTGTGGTTGTGGTGAACTGGACTGAGCCCGAGTGGGGAGGGTTTGGAGCCAGGTGTTGGAATTTTGGTGGATTTCAGGTTCTTTGCCTGTGGATTGGGAACTTCCAGGGGTTTCACCAGCTCTGGAATGGCTGGGAATGGAATGGCAGGGAATTCTGTCATTCCCAGCCATTCCCACTCAACCCCAGTAATTCTCAGCCATTCCCAGCCCATTCCCAACCATCTCCAGTCATTCCCAACCATTTCCAGCCATTCCCAGCCCATTCCCAACCATCTCCAGTCATTCCCAACCATTTCCAGCCATTCCCAACCATCTCCAGTCATTCCCAACCATCTCCAGTCATTCCCAACCATTTCCAGCCATTCCCAACCATTCCCAACCATTTCCAGCCATTCCCAACCATTCCCAACCATCTCCAGCCATTCCCAACCATTTCCAGCCATTCCCAACCATTCCCAACCATCTCCAGCCATTCCCAAACATTTCCAGCCATTCCCAACCATTCCCAACCATTTCCAGCCATTCCCAACCATTCCCAACCATCTCCAGTCATTCCCAACCATTTCCAGCCATTCCCAACCATTCCCAACCATCTCCAGCCATTCCCAACCATTTCCAGCCATTCCCAACCATCTCCAGTCATTCCCAACCATTCCCAGCCATTCCCAACCATCTCCAGCCATTCCCAACCATTCCCAGCCATTCCCAACCATTCCCAGCCATTCCCAACCATTCCCGGCCATTCCCAGTCACTCCCAACCATCCCCAGGCACTCCCAGCCATTCCCACTCATTCAAAACCATTCCCACTCATTCTCACTCATTCCCAGCCATTCCAGGAGTTTCCTTGGGATTTCTGACCCTTTTTCCAGTCTTTAGGATCTGCTCTGTTGGTGGTTTAGCTCAGAACAGGTTTGGTGCCGTCCCATGGTGGTTCCGGAGATGCTGAGTGCCAGAACCAGCCCCTGCCCAGGAGGCTGAGTGTCCACAGGGATCCCAGAGATCTCATGGGGATCCCAGAGATCCCACCTGGATCCAAGCACAAAATTCCCATCCCTCTGGCACCATTGTGGTCCCAGGGGAGCAAAAAGTTTGATGTCAGAGCCAATCCCTGGACAGCAAAGTCCCAACTCCTGTGTGACTGGAAGCTTGGGAGATTCCTCCTGGATGGTGGCTTTGGGGACATCCGTGTCCTGTGTCCTGGAAACTCCTCCTGGGAGTGGCCTTGGGGACATCTGAGTCCTCTGTCCTGGAAAACTCCTTGGGAGTTTCCTCCTGGCTGGTGGCCTTGGGGACATCTGTATCTTGTGTCCTTGGAAACTCCTGCTGGGGGTGGCCCTGGGGACATCTGTGTCCTCTGTCCTGGGAAACTCCTTGAGAGCTCCAGCCTTGGGGACAGCCATGTCCCATGTCCTGGAAAACTCCTTGGGAGTTTCCTCTTGGGTGGTGGCCTTGGGGACATCCATGTCCTGTGTCATGGAAACTCCTTCTTGGTGGTGGCCTTGGGGACATCTGTGTCCTCTGTCCTGGAAAACTCCTTGGGAGTTTCCACGTGGGTGGCAGCCTTGGGGACATCCATGTCCTTTGTCCTTGGAAATTCCTCCTGGCTGGTGGCCTTGGGGACATCTGTGTCCTGGGAAACTCCTTGGGAGCCACAGCCTTGGGGACAGGCATGTCCCGTGTCGTGGAAACGCCTCCTGGCTAGTGGCTTTGGAGACAGCTCTATCCAGTGTCCTGGAAAACTCCTTGGGAGTTTCCACCTGGGTGGTGGCCTTGGGGACATCCATGTCCTGTGTCCTTGGAAACTCCTTGGGAGCTCCAGCCTTAGGGACAGCCATGTTCCATGTCCTGGAAAACTCCTTGGGAGTTTCCTCCTGGCTGGTGGCCTTGGGGACATCTGTGTCCTGTGTCCTGAGAAATTCCTCCTGCCTGATGGCCTTGGCAACAGCTCTGTCCAGTGTCCTGGAAAACTCCTTGGGAGCTCCTGCCATGGGGACATCCATTTCCTGGGACTTGGAAACTCCTCCTGGGTGGTGGCCTTGAGGACAGTGTGTCCTCCCCTCGCCCAGGACAGCCTGGGGTGGGATTTGTCCCCCTGTCCTTTCATGGAATTGATGTCTGAGACCCTGAGGGACAAACTGGGGCAATTTCCTGCAGAAATGGGGCTGCAGGGCTGGCCTGGTGTGAGAGGGGGTCAGGTTACCATGGATGAGTTGTTCCTGCTGTTGTTCCTGTGAGATCCGAGCTGGGAAGGGAATATTTCGTGCCAAAACCCAGGAAAAGTCCCAGGTTCTTCCCTGGTGGTGCTGTGCCCGCTCCGTGCCCAAGCACCTTGGTGTGGTGGCTGGGAATTCCCTGCTGGGCATCACGAACCCCAAGCAGGAGGAATTTGGGATTCCTGCCTTTTCCCCAGCCTGAGAGGTGGCACAGCTGGGCTCTGTCCCCGCTGGGGGCCGGGAATTCCATCCCATGAGGAATGGGAGCTCCATCCTATAAGGAATGTGAGTTCCATCCTATAAGGAATGGGAGCTCCATCCTATAAGGAATGGGAACTCCATCCCTTAAGGAATGGGAGCTCCATCCTATGAGGAATGGGAACTCCATCCCATAAGGAATGGGAGCTCCATCCTATGAGGAATGGGAGCTCCATCCTATAAGGAATGGGAGCTCCGTCCTATAAGGAATGGGAGCTCCATCCTATAAGGAATGGGAGATCCATCCTATAAGGAATGGGAGCTCCATCCCATAAGGAATGGGAACTCCATCCCATGAGGAATTGGAGGTCCACCCCATGAGGAAACCAGGCCTTTCCCATGGATGGATACCCATTTTTATATAAAAAATCTGATTTTTCATCACCTGACTGAGATGATTTTTGGGCAGAGCAGGGTGGGAGCCGTTCCATGGGAGCAGGATGTGATTCCAGGGTTGTTGTTGGGCTCCTGGAGGAGAATCCCAATTCCAGCAGTGGTGGGAGAAGCTGCCACCCCATCCTTTATTCCTTCTGACCTGGCTGTGTTGCCTTTTGGGACTGCCTAAAAACAGAGGCTGGACAAAATTGAGGGAATAAAAAGCAGGTGAATTTATTTATTGAAGGGTCCTCAAGTACATCTCAGGCAGGGGCTGCACCCAAAAATGAACCACGGCTCACTCACGGGTTTTCTCACTTTTATGATTTGGTGCATTTGCATATTGGGGGTTAATCCTCCAATTACAGCTTCAGCTAATGAAGTCATTTACCCCAAGTTTGCTCCCCCAGCTCCCTTTTGTTGAATCTCTGGGGGCCTGAGGCAGTGAGGGCTCCCTGAGTGCCAGGCCTGGAGAGGAATTGCTGTGTCTGCCCCAAACGGGAGAACAGCAGCTGGCACTGCGTGTGGGGTTTGGAGTTACACACTAAAGAACTGCAGGGTTACATTACAAATTACAAATTGTGAATACAAATAATAAAAAATATATTAAATGAATATATGAAATGCTGAGGCAGTGAGGCATCCTTGTGTCACAGACACATTTTATGAAAAATCCTTTCCTTAGGATTTTTTCTCCTGAGAAGCTAAGAGGCCTCAGGAACAAAATGTAAATGATGATTATCTGCTGCTGTGGAATGCAACAGGTAGATCTGTGATTAGTTTCATAAAGTTGTTTCTAATTAATGGCCAATCGCAGTCAGCTGGCTCAGACACTCTGTCCAAGACAGAAACTTTTGTTATCATTCTTTCTTTTGCTATTCTTAGCCAGCCTTCTGATGAAAACCTTTTCTTCTATTCTTTTAGTATAGTTTTAATGTAATATATATCATAAAATAATAAATCAAGCCTTCTGAAACATGGAGTCAGATCCTCATCTCTTCTCTCATCCTCAGACCCCTGTGACACGGTCACACCCTTGGCTGCCAGGCCTGGAGAGGAATTGCTGTGTCTGCCCCAAACGGGAGAACAGCAGCTGGCACTGCGTGTGGGGTTTGGAGTTACACACTAAACAACTGCAGGGTCACAAATACACGGAAAATATAAAAATTAAACCCCGAGGCACCGGCTGGTGGCCCCGAGCAGCTCGGGGAGTGCGGTGGGAGCCGCTCCATCCCTCCCCTCGTTCCGCCGCCCTGCCCGGGCCGGCGCCGCCGCATCCCCCGGCCCGACCCCTCCGGGCCTCCCTTCCCTCCCCTTCCCTCCCTCCTTCCCTCCCTCCCCCCGCGGCATCCCGGGCTCCTTCCCGGGGGTTTTTTAATATTCAGGCCGTACCTTCCACATGAGCAGTGCTGAAGAGCCGGGTGTCGGGGTTTATTGATATCACCCGGGGCCGCTCGGGGCTGTCAGCTGCACATTCAGCCTCCCGCGACCCCCTAAGGTGCGGGTCCTGGCAGCTCTAAAGGAATCCGCACAAAAAAAAAAAAAAAAATCCCTTTTTTTGTTCTGCCCAAGGTGAGACAATGCGGGCAGGGCCCTGCTCCAGATGACAGCGCTGATAAAGGAGCGCGGCGCAGGGATATCTTCCTTTCTTCGCGCTCCTTCATTCAATCCTTCTTTCTGTCACTCGCATTCTCTCCTCCCTGCGTTTCCCTTTCTTCTCTTTCTTCTGGCGGCCGCGGCAGGGCCGGGCCCGGGGGTTCAATCGCGGGCGAATGTCACAGCCCCGCTGCCGGCGCATCCCGGGGCGTCCCGGGGCTTCCTGACATCAATGGAGAGCTGGGAGCGATTTTTGGGGGAAAAGCGGGCAAGGGAGGGGGGGAAAACGTGGAGAGAAAGAGAGAGGAGGTGGGGGAAACGCGGGAGGGAAAGTGGAGTTTGTGGCGAGGCAGGGTTGTGGGGTTGTGAATATCCACATACAAATATATTCTTATATATTTATAAATATATGGAAAGTGTATAGAAAACTAATAGTATAGAACATTAATACCCAAATCAAAGCTCACAGAGACACGGTGAGCGGGTGGGGGATGAAAAAATGAGATATTCCAAAAATCCTCTGTGAGTTTGGCTTCATTCCTGAATTCCCTGCTGGAGCTTGAGGAGAGGGAAGGGAAGAGGTGGCTCAGGGACACAGGGATCTGTCCCTGGCGCTGGGATCTGTCCCTGGAATCGGGATCTGTCCCTGGAATCGGGATCTGTCCCTGGAACTGGGATCTGGGAAAACAGGGAAAACAGGCAGGGCTGGTGTTAAGTTTTTCTCTTCTTTTCTGCTGGGGTCAGGATGAAATGTGTGAGACAGAATTTCTTGTTTGGATTCAGGTGTTTATCAGTTGTTATCTTTGCTGCAGGCTCACAAACTGTGAGTTTGACAGTACTTTAACAAACTTAAAATGGAGCTGTATCTTTCTCTTTATAAGGCTTTTTAAGGATAAACTGTTTCATTAACAAATGGCCTTTAATTTTTTTTACTTTTAACTTAGTAACTTGTGGCTTGTAATGTGGATTTTTAAAAATCTATTTACACAATATTTCTTAAATTTATGAAGAAGAAGGTGAAGAAGTAGGACTAGTTTCTGTCCTAAAACTTCTATCTTGTTTTATATATATTGCTATAATCCATAACCTTAAACTCTGAGTTTTCTACTATGTGATATTATACACTTTTATTTAAACTATACACTAATAATCTTAGTTGTACTATTTCATTTTGGAAGCTTTGTCTATGGCTCTGGGTTAAATGTGGTGTTCTCTTGGGGGTCAGCACAGAAAGTCTGAAATTCTCAGATATCAGGGTTCCAACAGGCAGGAGCTCAGGGTGGGATCTCGGGGAGTTGGACACTCCCAGGGTGACCCTGTCCCTGTCCCTGTCCCTGTCCCTGGCTGGAGCCAAATCCCAGTCCAGGAGCGGCCCAAATTGATGGATTCCAGCCCCAAACTGGAGCTGAGTATTCCCAGGGTGTCCCTGTCCCTGTCCCTGCCAGGAGTGGCACAGATGGGGGGGATCCCAGCCCCAAACTGGGGCTGAGCATCTCCAGGATGTCTCTTGTCCCTGTCCCTGGCTGGAGCCAAATCCCAGTCCAGGAGTGGCATGGATTGGTTGAAACCCAGCCCCAAACTGGGCTGAGCATCTCCATGGTGACCCTGTCCCTGTCCTGTCCCTGTCCCTGCCAGGAGTGGCACAGATTGGTGGATCCCAGCCCCAAAGTGGAGCTGAGAATTCCCAGGGTGTCCCTGTCCCTGTCCCTGTCCCCGTCCTGTCCCTGTCCCTGTCCCTGCCAGGAGTGGCACAGATTGGTGAATCCCAGCCCCAAACTGGAGCTGAACATCTCCAGGGTGTTCCTGTCCCTGTCCCTGTCCCTGTCCCTGTCCCTGTCCCTGTCCCTGTCCCTGTCCCTGTCCCTGTCAGAACTGGCACTGATTGGTGGATCCCAGCCCCAAACTGGAGCTGAGGATGAGGAGGAGCAGCCAGGCCCAGCCCATGGAACCACCCCAGGGCCCAGAGGAGTTGTGGGGACAAACATGGACAGGGAATGTCCCCTCTGCTCCTTCCCCCCGATGTCCCAAGCCCCGGTGCCACAGCCACGCTGGTCTCCTGAGCCTGGCAGTGTCCCCTGCAGGCTGGGATCAGATCCCTGTAATTCCAGAGATTGTCTGGGATGGGATCCCTGTAAATCCAGGGGTTATCCAGGATCAGATCCCTATGAATCCAGGGATTGTCTGAGATCAGATCTCTGTAAATCCAGAAATTGTCTGGGATCAGATCCGTGTAAATCCAGGGATTGTCTGAGATTGGGTTCCTGTAAATCCAGGAATTCCCTGGGATCAGATCCCTGTAAATCCAGGAATTCTCTGGGATGGGATCCCTGTAAATCCAGGGGTTATCTGGGATGGGATCCTTGTACATCCAGGGGTTATTTGGGATGGGATCTCTGTAAATCCAGGGATTCTCTGGGATGGGATACCTGAAAATCCAGGGGTTATCTGGGATCAGTTCTCCCATCTCTGCTGCCCTATCCTGTAAATCCAGGGATTCTCTGGGATCAGATCCCTCTAAATCCAGGGGTTATCTGGGATTGGATTCCTGTAAATCCAGGGTTTACTCAGGATCAGGTCTCCAATCTCTGCTGCCTTACCATGTAAATCCAGGGGTTATCCGGTATCACATCCCTGTAAATCCAGGGGCTATCCAGGATCACATCCCTGTAAATTCAGGGATTCTCTGGGATCAGATCCTTGTAAATCCAGGGATTCTTTGTAATTAGATCCCTGTAAATCCAGGGGTTATTCAGGATGAGATGTCCCATCTCTGCTGCCCTTCCCTGTAAATCCAAGGATCCTCCGGGATCAGATCCCTGTAAATCCAGGGATTCCCTGTGATGGAATCCCTATAAATCCAGGGATTCTCCGGGATCACATCCCTGTTAATTCAGGGATTCTCTGGGATTGGATCTCTGTAAATCCAGGGATTACCCAGGATCAGATCAGATCCGGTCCCTGTAAACCCAGATACACCTTGGGCAGTCAGAAGCCTCCAGGGCTACACCCAAATGGACGATGGGCACGAGTTTTTTAGAAAATTATAGATTTTTATCCCCATTTGCATATCAGGGGTTAATGCTCCAATTACAGCTTCAGGTGATGAAGTCATTTACCCCAAGTTTGCTCCCCCCAACTCATTTTGTTGATACTTTATGGGCCCTGAGGCTGGAGGGTGTCCTTGAGTTTCAGGCCCAGAGGAATTGTTGTGTCTGAATAAAACAGGAGAGCAGCAGCTGAGAGAACAGGCTGTGTGGTTTTAGGGTTCTACACTGAAGCAGTGCAGGGGCTGAAAAATAGAAAAGTTAAATCCTACAGCATTGCTCTTCTTCCCTCTGTGAAAACCACGTTCACTCTCCTGTGAAAATATAAAAAGTTTAATTAAGGACAATAGGAGACAAGCACCATAGAGCAAAGGTTATTACGACTGCACTGTTTTCTTCAGGGATACTCTTTAAATAATTTTTCTGTTACATCAGTCTGTTGTATATTCATAGACTTTTATGGATAGTAACATTTTTCTCTAAACCAGTTTATATGTTTTAAGAATAGTTTAGCCTGGGTCTGGTTTTTAGACCATGTGGATTCCTTGGCTGTGGTTTTAGTAATTTTTTAGTAATTTTTTATCACCTCCAGTTTTTGGGCCTTGGTCCTCACTGTTTTTAGATGGTGAGTGCTGATAGTTGGCAGATCTGTACAGGTGTCTTCCTCTTGGGTTCATTGGATGTTGTCCCATCCAAGCAGGCATTTAAACATAAATGTATATAAAACACAATATAAACACAATATTTAAACACAAAACACTATTTTACTACTATGTTTAAGCTTAATTAACAACAGAAATAAAAGCTATATCTTTATAACAAAGTTACTTTAACACTATGCATATGAAATAGATTTTAATATTTGCGAAAAGCCAATATTATCATATGATCTAATACATTCACATATTATAATATATCATATATTCATACACAATATATTCATATGTTATCATATATCATAACATATAATATAATTTTATATCATTATATAAATAATAGAATTAGAAACAATATATTACATAATTTCATATTATAGAAATAATAGAGCCATGAATACTACATATAAACAATATCATATTTTTAATACAATTATAGATTATAATTATATATAATATAATTTTAATTTATAATATATACACAATAAAATATATTATAATATAATATAATTATAATGATATATATTTATAGAATATATAAATTATATATATATATATATATATATATATATATATATATATATATATATATATATATAAAATATCTATTTTATAATATGTATTATATTATAAAATCTGGTATCTATAACACCTCCCTCTGTCCGGGCTGGGTCCTGCGCCTGCCACAGGCACGAGGCCATGAATATTGAAGTGCCAGAGGGGCCTTTTATGGAGCCCACAGATGTGCCGGGACTCGGGGCCGGCCCCATCACCTCGGGCCGCTTGAAAAGGCCGAACAAAAGCCCCGAGAGAGAGGGCGAGGGGCGGAGGGGGCAGGGAGGCGAGGAGCAGGAAAAAGTTGAAAGCGAAGAAAAGAGGGCTGGAGTTGATGGATATTCCATCTGTTTGTGGCCAGGGCATTCACAAAGGACGTGGCTCCCTGTCTGCCCTCCCTCCCTCCCTCCCTCCCTCCTGGGCTGCCGCCGAACGGTCGGGATGGGTCGGGTTTGCTCCCCTCTGGAAGGAGAGGAAAGTTTTGGGGTTTGTGATGGGTATGGGGACAGGGCAGTGGGGCAGAGCCTCAGGATCAGCCCCGTGGATCCCACTGTTCTCTGGGATCTCATCTGGGATCAGATCAGCCTTGTGGATCACGCTGTCCCCACAGGGAGTTTCTGAGATTAGATCAGCCCGGTGGATCCCACTGTTCCCACAGGATCCTCTGGGATCCCATCTGGATCAGATCAGCCCCGTGGATCCCACTGTTCCCACAGGATCCTCTGGGATCCCATCTGGATCAGATCAGCCCCGTGGATCCCACTGTTCCCACAGGATCCTCTGGGATCCCATCTGGGATCAGACCAACCCCATGGATCCCACTGTTCCCACATGGAGCCTCTGGGATCCCATCTGAGATCAGACCAACCCCATGGATCCCACTGTTCCCACATGGAGCCTCTGGGATCCCATCTGGATCAGACCAACCCCGTGGATCCCACTGTTCCCACAGGATCCTCTAGGATCCCATTTGGGATCAGATCAGCCCCGTGGATCCTGCTGTCCTCACAGGGAGTTTCTGGGATCAGATCCGCCCCATGGATCCCACTGTTCCCACATGGAGCCTCTATGATCCTATTTGGGATCAGATCCCTGTGGATCCCAAACGAGCCTTTAACCAAAGGAAAGTTCTGTCTGGAATATTTTTTATATGTTTATTGGATGTTATCTTATCTAAGCAGGTATTTTAATATAAGTATACTTATACCAGCTATTTAATTAAGCTTAATTAACAACAGAAATAAAAAGTATATCTTTATAACAGTCACTTCAACACTACATAAATAAAATCTATTTTAATATTTGTGAAAAGCCAATATTATAATAGGTATCTTTAACAGTGCTGGGGACAACAAAATCATGGCAGGACAATTCTGCGCCGCCTTTTTGGGCTCCACAAGGCCCTGTTTGCACCTGGATGGGGTTGGTTTGCTCCTGCCCGGGAAAGAGGAGCTGGGAAGGCTGGGAGAGCTCCAATCCCAGCTTCTGGAGCTGCCAGTTGCAGGCCCATCTCAGCAGAGGATAAATCCCAATGTCCCGCTGATCCCGGCTCGTTCCGTGCCCTCCTGGGGCAGCCCAAAGCTCAGGCTGTGCCCTCCCACCTCTCCAGCCCCACAGGCACAACTTGGGATGGTGGATCCAGGGATCCCTCCATGCCTGAATCCCAAAAATTCCTCCTTCCTGCCCCACAGGCAAGGCCCAGGGCAGGATCTTGGCTGTAATCATGGGATGGGATGGGCTGGGTTGTGTTGAGTTGAGTTGGGTTGGGTTGGGTTGTGTTGCATTGAGTTGGGTTGAGTTGAGTTGGATTGGCTTGGGCTGAGTTGGGTTGGGTTGCATTGGGTTGAGTCTGGTTGAGTTGGGTTGAGTTGAGTTGAGTTGAGCTGGGTTGGGCTGGGTTGTGTTGAATTGATTTGGGTTGTGTTGAGTTGGCTTGGCTTGGTTTGGCTTGGCTTGAGTTGGGTTGGGCTGGCTTGGCTTGGCTTGGCTTGGCTTGGCTTGGCTTGGCTTGGCTTGGCTTGGCAGCAGCTTAAAATGGATCCAGCTCCGTCCTCCTG
Organism: Passerculus sandwichensis; assembly: GCA_031885435.1. Taxonomy (NCBI): domain Eukaryota; kingdom Metazoa; phylum Chordata; class Aves; order Passeriformes; family Passerellidae; genus Passerculus; species Passerculus sandwichensis. The sequence continues at coordinate 3,780,774 of CM063153.1, read as the reverse complement.
CCACAGGCAGTGACTCCTTCCACCATCCCAGGCTGCTCCCAGCCCTGTCCAGCCTGGCCTTGGACACTTCCAGGGATCCAGGGGCAGCCACAGCTGCTCTGGGTACCCTGTGCCAGGGCCTGCCCACCCTCACAGCCAGGAATTCCTTCCCAATACCTCACCTAAACCCCTCTCTGGTGGGGGAATTTGCTGCAGCCAAGTGAAGCACAAGAGGTGCAGCCACAGCCCAGCCAACCCCAATCCCACTCCATCCCTAATCCACACCATCTTCAATGCCACTTCTTCCCCAATCCCACTCCCTCCCCTACACCATTTTATCCCCAATCCCGCTACCTCCCCAATCCTGCTCTGTCCCCAATCCCACTCTGTCCCCAGTCCTGTACCCTCCCTAATCCCACTTCATCTCTAATCCCATTTTGTCCCAAATACCACTCTGGCTCCAGTCCCACTTTGCCCTCAATCCCATTCCCTCCCCAATCACACTCCCTCCCCAATCCTGCTCTGTCCCCAGTCCTGCTCCCTCCCCAATCCCATTTCATCCCGAATCCCACTCCCTTCCCAATCCCATTTTGTCCCCAATCCCACTCTGTCCCCAATCCCATTTTGTCCCCAATCCCACTCCCTCCTCAATCCCATTTTGTCCTCAATCCCACTCTGTCCCCAATACCATTTTGTCCCCAATCCCACTCTCTCCCCAATCCCATTTTGTCCCCAATCCCACTCTCTCCCCAATCCCATTTTGTCCCCAGTCCCGCTCCACCCCCAGTCCCAATTCTTCTCCCTCCCTACCTCTCCCAGCTCATTTTTAGGGTGGCACAGCTGGCAGGGAGAGGGAGGGGAGGGCAGGGCCGGGGCTGGCGAGCAGCCCCCGCTGCCCTCGCCCCATCCCCGTAATGAATGCGCCCCCACGCCCGGCGCTGCCATCCCGCTCCCCGCGCCGGCTGCGGCTCCTTGTGGAGCATCCCGGGCTCAGGCTGAGCCTGGAGGGCCTCGCTGGGGCCGGCTGCTCCTAATCCTGTTGATTAATTTAACTCCGGCTGGGCCAAGAGGAGCCCGGGAGCTGCGGCTGGAGAGGAGGGAGGCGGAGGAGACGGGAATGGGGATGGGGACACGGCCAGCTGCTGACTGCAGACGGCTTTTCCTGGTGCCCTCATGCAGTTCCAGCCTTCTCCTGCTCTTTCCAAACCCCTCCAAAGGGCTCCTGCTCGTTCCTCCCCAAGCTGAACCCAGGCTTTGCTCAGGAATGGAGTTTGAGGTTGTAATTCCCACATTTCCTCACGATGGAATGAGCCCCGGGACAAGGCCAGGCTTCCCTTTGTCGTCTTTCCCCGGCTGCTCCAAGGGGATTTATTCCCGTTCCCAGCTCTTCCTGAAGGTGCAGGACTCGGCAGTGCCCCACACAAACCCTCAGCAGGTCCCTTCACAGGGCCACTCCTCCCCTTGGCTCCCAAAAATTGCCCAGAGCTTTGATTCTGAGCTGCAGAGCAGTTACTCTGAAAAACAGATGAAAAAACAATGGGATTGTTCTAAAAAACCCAAATACAGTGGGATGAGCTTGAGTCCTGTTACCCACACACTTCTCTCCTGGCATTCCCTTATCTTCTGGCTTTCCCTTTTCCCTTCAGTTTTCCCTTCTCTCCTGGCTTTCCCTTCTCTTCTGGTTTTCCCTTTTCCCTTTGGTTTTCTCTTTTGTTTTCCCTTTTGTCTTCAGTTTTCTCTTTTCAGATTTCCCTTTTCAGTTTTCTCTTTTCCCTTCAGTTTTCCCTTTTCTCTTAACTTTTCCTTTTTCCCTTCAGTTTTCCCTTTTCAGTTTCCCCCTTTCCCTTGTTTTCCCTTTTCAGTTTTCACTTTTGTTTTCCCTTTTCCCTTCAGTTTTCCCTTTTCAGTTTTCCCTTTTCAGTTTCCCCTGTTCCCTTGTTTTCCCTTTTCAGTTTTCACTTTTGTTTTCCCTTTTCCCTTCAGTTTTCCCTTTTCAGTTTTCCCTTTTCAGTTTCCCCTTTCCCCTCAGTTTTCCCTTTTCAGTTTTCCCCTTTCCCTTCAGTTTTCCCTTTTCAGTTTTCCCTTTTCAGTTTTCCCCTTTCCCTTCAGTTTTCCCTGTTCCCTGCCTTGTCCTCGGAGGTTTCCCCTCCTTTCACTCCCGGCTCTGATTTTCCCGTCAATCTTTCCCGGGATGAGCTCCCGGTGGAGCCGCTGCCGGCCAGCCCGCTGCTTCCCATCCTTCATCCTTCCCACCCAGGGAGGAGCTGCTGGAAATTTCTGCACCTTCCCCTTTGCAGGCTGAGCAAGGCCAAAACACCAACAGGGCATTCCTGAAGCAAAAATCTCTGGAAATTTGGGTGAAAAATTTGGGTGAAAATTTTGGGTGAAAAATTTGGGTGGAAAATTTGGGTGGAAAATTCGGGTGTCCCTCTGCTCCTGCTGCTGGCAGTCACTACTCACACAGGGATGGATCGGGAAAAATGAAGGGTTTGAGTTTGGGGTGAATCCCCAGCTTAGGATTCTCCACAGCTTTGGAGAATCCAAAAGAGAACCTGAAAAAATTCCTTCACCCAGGATTTTTCTCCTGGGAAGCTGAGAAGCCTCAGAGAAAAGGAAAACAATTCTTATCTCATTTGCTTCTCCTGTGTTGTGCTCATGGAATGTGTTTGGAGGTTGTTTACCCACACGTGATTGTTCCATTGGATTCTGAATCCAATGAAATATTCCTGTTTCATTGGATTCTGCTGTGAGTTGTTTTCACTCTTTGGTCAATGAGTGTCAAGATGTGTGAAGACTCTGGAAAGAGTCACGAGTTTTCATTATTATCTTTTTAGCATTCTGTAAATATCCTTTCTGTGTTCCTTAGTATATTTACTAGAGAATTCTTTAATATAATATAGTATGATAAAACAATAAATGAGCCTTCTGAGAACATGGAGTCAGATGCATCATTCCTGCCTTCGTCATGGCAGGAATGTTTTTGTATTTTTTTGTATATTGTATTATTTTGTATATTGTATTTGCATTCCCTGCAAATACAATACGGGAGCTTTGGGGAGAACGTGGGAATGGATTGTCCTGGATATTGCAGCTGGTTGGGAATGGGAGAGACCTGTGGGGCTGGGAGCTGAGGGAGCTGCTCGTGGGGCATGCTAGATGTGCCGGGAGCCCATCCCATCTGGAAAACATTCCCTGTCCTTCCCCACATCCCTGCCTGACAGCAGCAGCTGCTCGGGCTGGGAGCAGCTGTTCCCAGCCATTCCCTGGGAGTTTTCCTCGGTTCCAGCTTTGAGGTCGGGCTCTTGGAGCCGGGCACTTGGCACCGGGAGCTGTGGCTGCTGTTCCCAGCCCTTCCCGGCCCCCGGGGTCACTGGGGTGGGGGGTGGCTCCTGCTGGCTCTGGCACGGCTGGAAAATGGGGATAACGCCTGGCAGGAGCTGTTGGGAAGCTTGGGAATGGATGGAGAGGCTTATCCTGGTCTTGGTATCTGTTATCTCGGCCCTTTTCACCCCAGAATCAGCACCACGGTGGGGACAGAGGGTGACAATCCTCTCCCAAAACCTCATGGACAAATCAGGGATCCTTTAGCAAGAGCTGGGTGGGGATAGTGGATATTTTTGCTCCTGACAAAGGAGGAAATGACAAGGAGGACTCCATCTTATCAGAAGGCTAATTAATAACTTTATTGCACTATATTATTCTATATTATATCACACTGTATTACATTACACCTAAACTGAATCTGCCAAGCACTCAACTGCACACCCTGCTCAGAATCTCACAACTCTCAGCCAACAGTACCAACTCACACACACCTGGATTCAATTGATCAGTGAATCAAAATATTCACACAGAATCCAATTATCAATCCCCTTCAGGTAAACAATCTTCCACAATGTTTGTACACAATTCCACTTGTGAACAGACATAGGAGCAGTACATGAGATAAGAATTGTTTTTTTTTTCTTTCTCTGAGGTTCTGACAATGTGAAACCCAGAAATATTCCTGGGAAGAATTGTGCCTTGCTTTTCCCTGTGAAGAGAAATGTGGCAACAATGAGGTTTCCCTTCCCAGGTGGAATTTGGCACAGATCCTTTCCCGGGTGGTTTTTGCTGCCCCTGGGAGCTCTGGATCCCAGGAGTGGGATGGGAGGAGCAGCCAAGCTCATTCCTGATGGAGCAGCTCCACAGAGGAGCTTCAGGGAATGTGCTGGAGCTTTCCAGATGTGCCTTTGCTCCTCCAAGGCCCAGATGTGCGGGCTCCTACCTGCCCTGTATCATCTGGGGCCCAGATGTGCAGCCCTGCTGTCCTCAAGCACAGATGTTCCTTCTCCTGGAGACCCCAGAGCTTCCCTGGAAGTGGCCAAATCCCGAAAATCTCGTTTAGCAACAAATTCTGGCGACGCGTGGGAGAACTTGGAAATTTTTTAGGATTTTTTCTTTAGGATCTTCAAAATGTGGGGCAGTTGCTGCCCCTCTGAAGTCATCAGGGAATTTCTCATTGATTTTGGGGGAAAAAATTCAGGATTAGAAGGGTTTGGATCTAAAAGCTTAACATGTTTAGGGCATTTAATGGGGTGGAGAGAAAGGAGGGAAAACCTCTCCAAGGGATGTTTTTTCCTCCAAAAACAACCCCTGGAGCAGAGCTCCCCTGCCTCCAGCACCTTCTCTGAGGTCCCCCAAGCCCCGGGACATAAAAGGAATTTTGTCAGGAATGCAGAGGCTTTTTGTGGTGATCTCAGTACAAACGAGGCGGCCCCGGGGGGGATCTGAGCCTCCCAAACCCCCCAGCAGCTGTCGGGAGCCACAGCTGCAGCTCCCAGCGCTGCCAAGAAGAAAAGCAGATTTTTGGGTGATGATAATATAGGAGCCGAACAAAAAAGGGGGAAAAAACCAGGCTGGAAAACACGGTTAGAGACTTCAGGGAACTTTACGGTCAAGCAGAGCTTATGTAAGCCCTGCTTTAATCCTAAATTAGCAAAGGTTCGCCTGGAAGAAAAAGGACTTTGCTGTGAGCACGATTTGGTTCTGGCTCTCAGCGAGGCTGGGTGGTTCCTGTGGAAAACAACAGCCAGGCTCGGGAAGGGAAAAAAATCAATTAATGCAGTGAATCCTCTGTTTTCCTGGGAAAGAAGGAAGAGGTGGCAGGGCCAGAGCTGTCCCCAGCTCGGAGGTTTCCTGTGTCGCATTGTCCTTTCTTTGCTTCCATGAACTGGGGGCACATTTTGTGGCTTGTGACAGTGTCACGGGGGTTCTTGGATGAGGGAAGCGACGAGGATCTCACTCCATGTTTCAGAAGGCTTGATTTATTATTTTATGATATATATTATATTAAAACTGTACTAAAAAAATAGAAGAAAGGGTTTCATCAGAAGGCTGGCTTAGAATAGAAAAGAAAGAATGATAACAAAGGTTTGTGGCTTGGCTTTCTGTCCGAGCCAGCTGACTGTGATTGGCCATTAATTACAAACATCTAACATGGGTTAATCAAAGATTTACTTGTTGCATTCCACAGCAGCAGATAATCAATGTTTACATTTTGTTCTTGAGGCTTCTCAGCTTCTCAGGAGGAAAAATCCTAAGGAAAGGATTTTCCATAAAAGATGTCTGCAACAGTGGCCTGGCTGAGACCCTCCAAAATCAACATCTGCACCCCATGGGGAACCCATAACCCCTACATGGAACATCTCAAGCTGGAAGGGTTTTTCCCATCCATAAAATCCCCAGTTGTTCCTCTTTCTTTTCCTTCCTAAGTTTTTAAAACTGAAATTTCCAAGCCCAATTCCCAGTCCCCAGCTCGGAGGTTTCCCGTGCCACATTGTCCCTTCTCTACTGCCCTGACTGGGGACATTTTGTGGTCTGGCCGAGACCCTCCAAAATCAACATCTGCACCCCACAGGGAATCCATAACCCTCACAGGGAACCCATAACCCCCACATGGAACATCTCTGGAGCTCGGGATTGCTCCAGGAGAGTCAACATTGGAGTTCCAGCTCCTCCAAAAGCCGCTGAGGACCTGGGGGATATCCATTGGGGGCTTTCTGCTTGATCTCCAGCCAAAAATGGGTTTATTTATTCCAGCTGGGTTCACCAGAGCTTCAGGAGTGCCTGGTGCTGGGATTGAGGCAGGGAGAAGGGAAAGGGAAAAGTCCAGGTGGAGGAATAAATTATTGATTAAACATTCGGAAAGGACTGGATGGTGCCTGAATTCCGTAGGAAATTTGGGAGCTGAAGAGCTGAGTTGTCTCCTGTGGACAGCCCAACCTTGAGCAATGCTGAGCTGGAAGGGTTTTTCCCATCTGTAAAACCCCCAATTGTTCCTCTTTCTTTTCCTTCCTAAGTTTTAAAAACTGAAATCTTCAAGCCCAACCCTTGATAAAACACAGGAGGAAATTGGGCAGCACACCATTTGTTGACAACATTTCAGTTCTTACCTTTTTCGGGGCAAAATGGGCAACTCTGAAACAGGAATTTCCAGAGAAAAGTTGGAAATTCCTTGAAATAAGCCAAACACTGACAGTTCTCTGTAACAATTTGAATCAGGGATTATGGGCTCCCCATTTCCAGGGAGAAGTTTTGATTTCCCAAGGTTTTCTTCGCAATGTGGGGGGAAATAAAGGTGGCAAATGCCATAAACAGCATGAAAAGAGTGAATGTTCTGTCCATGGGACAGAGAAACTGGAGATTCCTCATCCCTGGCAGTGTCCAAGGCCAGGCTGGACAGGGCTTGGAGCAACCTGGGCCAATGGAAGGTGTCCCTATGGACTGGGTGGAATGGGATGAGATTTAAGGTCCCTCCCAGCCCAAACCAGTCTGGGATTCCAGGATTCCCATGGATGTAGAATTGAGGGACTGGGATTCCAGGATTGCCATGGCTGTGGGATTGAAGGACTGGGATTCCAGGATTCCCATGGCTGTGGGATTGAGGGACTGGAATTCCAGGATTCCCATGGCTGTGGGATTGAGGGACTGGGATTCCAGGGTTCCCATGGCTGCAGAGAAAGGGTCCAGCATTCCAGGATTGCCATGGCTGTGGGGACAGGGACTGAGATTCTAGGTTCCCATGGCTGTGGAATTGAGGGACTGGGGTTCCAGGATTGCTATGGCTGTGGAATTGAGGGACTGGGATTCCAGGATTCCCATGGCTGTGGGGACAGGGACTGGAATTCCAGAATTCTCATGGCTGTGGGATTGAAGGACTGACATTCCAGGATTCCCATGGCTGTGGAGACAGGGACTGGGATTCCAGGATTCCCATGGCTGTGGGGACAGGGACTGGGATTCCAGGATTCCCATGGCTGCAGAGAAAGGGACTGGGATTCCAGGATTCCCATGGCTGTGGAATTGAGGGACTCCTTCTCTTAGATACTGAGAAGAAATTCCTCCTTGGGATGGATTTCCCAGAGAAGCTGTGGCTGCCCCAGATCCCTGGGATGGTGGGAAGTGTCCGTGCCCACGGTAGGGATGGCACGGGATGGATTTCGAGGCCTTTCCAACCCAAATTAGATTATTATTGCTGCTATTAATGAAGGAATGGGACCGGTTTGGGGCTAAGAACGATTTATTACTCAGATAAACACAATATTTTTCCCTGTGGGACTGAGCTCCCTCTCCTGATATCCACTTTCCCCTTCTCCCCAGGGAACCGCCTGGACGAGGGCTCGGACGTGGAGTCGGAGCCGGACCTGCCGCTGAAGCGGAAGCAGCGCCGCAGCCGCACCACGTTCACGGCGGAGCAGCTGGAGGAGCTGGAGAAGGCCTTCGAGAGGACCCACTACCCCGACATCTACACCCGCGAGGAGCTGGCCCAGCGCACCAAGCTCACCGAGGCCCGCGTGCAGGTAAGGCCCGGCCTAACCGCGCGCGGCCCGGTCTAAGGTCTAAGCCTGTGTGCTCCCCAGAGTAACCCTGCGCACTCCTGACTTCACCTTACACGTTCTGGCTTACCCTGTGCACCCCAGCCTAACCCTTCACAGCCCTGCCTAACCCCATGTATTCCAACCTAACCCTGCGCACCTCAGCCTAACCCTTCACAGCCCTGCCTAACCCCATGTATTCCAACCTAACCCTGCGCACCTCAGCCTAAGCCTGCACAGCCCAGGCTAACCCCATGCATCCAACCTAACCCCAGGCTCCTTAGCCTAACCCTACACAGCCCAGCCTAACCCCATGCATCCCACCTAACCCCAGGCTCCTTAGCCTAACCCTACACAGCCCAGCCTAACCCCACGCTCCCAGGCCTAACCCTAGGCTCCTCTGCCTAACCCTGCACAGCCCAGCCTAACCCCAGGCTCCCCTGCCTAACCCCAGGCTCCCCAGCCTAACCATGTGCACCCCAAACTAATCTTGCACTCCCCAGCCTAACCCTGCTCACCCCAGCCTAACTGCACTCTCCCTGGCCTAATCCCACTCTCCCTGGTCTAACCTCTTTCTTCCTGGCCTAACCCTGTGCAGCCCAGCCTAACCCTGCTCTCCCTGGCCTAACCCCACACAGCCCAGCCTAACCGCACTCTCCCTCACCTAACCCCACTCTTCCTGGTCTAACCTCGCTCTTGCTGGCCTAACCTGTGCAGCCCAGCCTAACCCCACACTCCCAGGCCTAACCTCAGGCTCCCCAGCCTAACCTCACTCTCCCCAGCTTAACCCTGTGCGCTCCAGCCTAATCCTGCACTCCTCAGCCTAACCCTGCTCACCCCAGCCTAACCCTGCTCTCCCTGGCCTAATCCTGCACTCCTCAGCCTAACCCTGCTCACCCCAGCCTAACCTTGCTCTCCCTGGCCTAACCCTGCACAGCCCAGCCTAACCCCGCTCTGCCCACCCAGAACGTGGCTGCTCCTTCTCTGCCTCATCTTAACAGAGTAAAACCTTTGCTTGAGAGGGGTTCAAACAATCAAATTAAAGCAGATCTGTACTGGAATCTTCCAGCCAGGCATGGACACACCCAGTCATGGGATTCCTGCAATTTGATAAGGGTGATTAATTAGGATTTCTGACTGGTACAATGGGGTGTTCACTTTTCCCAGGAGTTCACCCCATGTCAGCCCCAAGGGCTTCTTGGCCCCGTTTTCTTCTCAGATTGTGGCTGGAAAACGAAATGTTCTCCTTGGAAATATGGCTCGGCAGTTTTAGGGATGCGTCAGGAGGTTAATCATTGTCCTAAAATCTTGGGGAAATGTAGGAAAACCACCAGGAGCTGCATAACTCTGGGATGGTGCCCCACAGAGCTACAAACCATGGGGAAGATTATCTGTAGGCATCACCTCCCCTTGGAGAGGAGCTGGGAATGAGGCAGCTCCAAGGTGGGAACCGAGGTCAAGCCCAGCTCTGCCTCTCGGGTCCCGTCCAACTCCTGTGCATTCCCACGGATTCAGGGAGGCCCTCTGGATTTGGCCCCTGCAGCGGTACCAGCTGCAGGGTTTGCATCCCCGTTGGGACTGGCAGCAAAAGTTTGGCATTTTCTCTTGGAGGCCATCCCTTGGAGGCCCGGTGGGGGGGTTATTCCCTGCTGCTGGTGCAATCCCACATTTCCCAGCCTGGCCCCGCGGCGCAGATCGGATTCCGCGACGTTTGCAAGTTCCGCGTGTGAATTTTCAGACGAGTTTGGGGGATTTTTTTTTCTTTCCCTCCCCTCCTTGGATCTCTGGGGAGCACAACAAGGCTGGGGGGGGAGGGAGAGCAGGAGATGGGAGGAGCGGGAAGGGAGGGTTCGGAGCTGGGAATTCTGACATGGACACGATGAATGGCCCTGGTGGGAGCGGCACGCAGAGCCCCTGATGTGTCCCACATAAAGCTGGGTCAGTGGAGTGTGCGAACAGCACCGGGATCAGGATCAGGGATAATGGGATCCCTTGGGAAGGGGGAGGGATTGGGGATTGGGGACTGGAGTCTGGGAGGGTCACAGCAGTGAGATGGGGACCCCAGCAGTCTGTGCCCCCAGCAGGAATCCCGGGCGCTGTGGGAGCAGGGAAAGGGCTTTCCGAGCTCTCTCCTGCTGGAGAAACGCTCCTGGAATGAGCTCTTCCAAAGGAAAATGAACATTTCCTAAAAAAAAATTAGAATTTCCAAAGGAAAATGGGCTTTTGCAAGGAAAATGGGCTTTTCCAAAGAAAAATGGGGTTTTCCAAAGGAAAACGAGCATTTTCAGAGGAAAATGGAGTTTTCCAAAGGAAAATGGGCATTTCCAAAAGAAAAGGGGGTTTTCCAAACGAAAATGAACTTTTCCAATGGAAAATGAGCAATTCCAAAGGAAAATGAGGATTTCCAAAGGGAAATGGTCTTTTCCAATGCAAAATGAGCATTTCCAAAGGAAAATGGGGTTTTCCAAAGGAAAATGAGCTTTTCCAAAGAAAAATGGCCTTTTCCAATGCAAAATTAATATTTCCAAATGAAAATGAGCTTTTCTGAAGGAAAATGAACTTTTCCAAAAGAAAATTAGCTTTTCCAAAGGAAAATGAATATTTCCAAATGAAAACGAGCATTTCCAAAGAAAAATGGGCTTTTCCAATGGAAAATGAACATTTCCAAAGGAAAATGGGCTTTTCCAAATCAAAATTAACATTTCTAAATGAAAATGAGCTTTTCCGAAGGAAAATGGGCTTTTCCAAAAGAAAACGAGCTTTTCTAAAGGAAAATGGGGTTTTCCAAAGAAAAAAGGGCTTTTCCAATGCAAAATTAATATTTCCAAAGGAAAATGGCCTTTTCCAAAGGAAACCAGGCTGGGTGTTGCTGGAGGTGTCAGGATAAGAATGTGCTCACCCAGGAACTGCCTTAGAGTTTTGGGGTTTTCCCCTCTGATGTTTTGGTGTTCGGGGTTTTCCCCTCCTGGGAATGGGGGTGTCCCCCACTCCTGGTTAAGGATTTTTCCCAAAGAATTGTCCAGCACTTCCAGCATCGTGGCAGGTGCTGTCACCTCCCTGCAGCTTCCTCCTGGGAAATCCTGGATTTTCCTGGAGCTGTCACCTCCCTGCAGCTTCCTCCTGGGAAATCCTGGATTTTCCTGGAGCCACCATCCCTCTAGACTTGGCTGTGGAGAGTGGAGAAGGAAATCCAGCACAACTTAACTTAGGCTGGTTTGACTTTGGTCTTGGCCCAGGGAGTTCAGAAGTGTGGATTTGGTGGCCATGTAGGATCAGGGATGTTTGGAGCCTGGGAAAGTGGCTCATTAAGGGAACGAAGCCACCCAGGGTTGGAATGTGTGAATTCCCCCCACCCCGTTTTGTTTTGCATGTTTTAGCCCTGATTGTGTAGGTGGGCACAAGCTGTTGAGCAGGGGATAGAAAATGGATGTTCCTGTGGTAAATAATGGAAAAAAAATGGGATTTTGAGGGAGAGCAGAGTTTAGGGAACGCATGGGATGGGGCACGAGGGATGCTGAGGATGAAGGGGAGAGGCCCAAATCAGAGAGAGCACAAACCTTTCCCAAGGATCTGGGAGAATGGAGGGAGGAAGGACAACCAAAAAAAAATCCCAAAAACAAAACCAAAAAACCCATTAATTAATTTTAAAATGCCCTTTTTCCCTGTCCCAAGCTGGGATCTCCCTGGGTGAGGAGGCTCCTGCCAGGGCTGTGCAGCAGCTGCTCTCAGAGGCACATTCCTGGTGCCTTGCTCATTCCAGCAGCCTGGCACGGGCGCCTCCTTCCCACCACCTGATTTTCTGGATATCAGGGCTGATCTTCCGCCGCCCCTTGGGATCTGCAAACATCGCTCAGCCAAGATCTTGTGCAAAAAAATTTAAAATAATACCTCCACACACAGATGAACCCCCATGGGCACATCCAGCAGGGAATCTTCCCCCACCTCGGGGGCTCTCTGCTGTCTTGATTGAGTTTTTAAGCCAAGAATTGAGTTTTGGATTAAAAATGGCTCCAACATAGCAGGGCCAGATCAGAGCAGGGTTTCTGGGGGTGTTTATGAGGCATTGAGGGACAGGACAAAGGGGAATGGCTCTAAATTAAAAGAGGGACAGTTCAGATGGGATATCCGGGAGAAATTCCTCCCTGGGAGGGTGGGCAGGCCCTGGCACAGCATTCCCAGAGCAGCTGTGGCTGCCCCTGGATCCCTGGCAGTGCCCAAGGCGAGGCTGGACAGGGCTGGGAGCAGCCTGGGACAGTGGAAGGTGTCCCTGCCATGGCAGGGGTGGCACAGGAGGGGCTCTGAGGTCCCTCCAAGCCAAACCACCCCAGGATTCATTCCATTATTCATTCCATGACTCATTCCATGATTCATTCCATGATTCCACTAAGGGCCTCGCCAACGTCTGCCCATCCTCCTCATCCCCGAGCTCCACGTGTGGGGTGGGGGCAGAGGCATGGAGGTGTTTGTGACCCCAAAGAGGGACAGGAGAGCAGCTGCCCCTCATCTGGTCCTTGTTCCTCTCATCCCCTGGATCACAGCTTGGGGCTGGCTTTCTTCCTGCATCCAATTCCTGTTCCTGCATCCAATTCCTATTCCTATTCCTATCCCTATTCCTGTTCCTATTCCTATTCCTATTCCTATTCCTATTCCTATTCCTATTCATATTCCCATTCCTATCCTTGTCCCTGTCCCTATTCCTACATCCAATTCCTATTCCTGCCTCCAATTCCTATTCTTATTCCTTCCTATTCCTATTCCCACATCCTATTCCTGCAACCTATCTCTCTTCCTATTCCTGTTCCTATTCCTCTTCCTGCATCCAATTCCTATTCCTATTCCTATTCCTATTCCTATTCCTATTCCTATTCCTATTTCCATTCCCATTCCCGCTCCCGTTGCCATTCCCATTCCCCTTTCCACTCCTGTTCCCAATCCCGTTCCCATTCCCATTCCTGCTCCCGTTCCCGCTCCCATTCCCATTCCCATTCCCATTCCCATTCCTACTCCCATTCCCATTCCCACTCCCACTCCCATTCCCATTGCCATTCCCGTTCCCATTCCCGTTCCCGTTCCCGTTCCCATTCCCATTTCCGTTCCGTTCCATTCCGTTCCTTTCCCTGCCGGTCGTGGGGAGCCGTGGGCAGTGTCCGCCCGTCCCGACAGCTGTCGGGATAACCGGAGCCCGGCGGGATAACCGGAGCTGTCGGGATAACCGGAGTTATCGGGATAACCGGAGCCCGGCGGGATAACCGAAGCTGTCGGTATAACCGGAGCTGTCGGGATAACCGGAGCTGTCGGGATAACCGAAGCTGTCGGTATAACCGGAGCTGTCGGGATAACCAGAGCTGTCGGGATAACCAGAGCTGTCGGTATAACCGGAGCCCGGCGGGATAACCGAAGCTGTCGGTATAACCGGAGCTGTCGGGATAACCAGAGCTGTCGGGATAACCGGAGCCCGGCGGGATAACCGGAGCTGTCGGGATAACCGGAGCTATCGGGATAACCGGAGCTGTCGATATAACCGGAGCTGTCGGGATAACCGGAGCTGTCGGGATAACCGGAGCCCCGACGCGCTGACAGCTCCTAAACCCCCCCGAGCCGGACGGGGCCGGGGCAGCCGCGACGGCTCCGGTTTCCCGCGGGGTTCCGGCCGGGTCACGGGGGGGTTTGGGTGTTTGGGTGTTCGGGACGCGCATTCCAGCTCAGCCCTCCCGGGCGATGAGTGTGAACGGGTTAATCCCGGGGTGAGCCGAGCCAGGGATGAGCCCGAGCGGATTTCCGTGCGAATTCCAGGGATTTGTCGCTGTCCTGACTCAGGGAATGTCCTGGAGGAATTCTCACCCATCTGTGAGCTCCTCTTCCCTCCCTCCGTGCCAGAAAACAACCCGAGAATGTCCCGGGCATTAGGGAATTAACAGGAATTCTCTCCGTTCATTTAGCGGGAGCTTTGATTTTGATCTTGGATGTTTTCTGGGATTTTTCACCCGTTTTTGTGATTATCTCACGGATGATGTCAAAGTTTTGATGTGGGGGGGAAAAAAACCAAAACTCTTAAAAGGGACTTTGTGACAACTTTGAAGCTTTTCTCCCTGGCATTCCTGGTGGAGGGAACTTTTTCCAGAACAATCCATTTCCCATAAACAATGGGGAATTTGTTTGTGGGGTGGAATTCACCAGGAAAATCCTTTTGGCAGGAGATTCTTCTGTAGGTGTAGAAATGACCTCTCCAAGCGATGTCGGTGTCACAAAAGCCACCAGGGCCAACCCATGGGGCTGGAATTAATCCCTGCCCTGGACAATCCCAGTTGTGGAGTGGTTTTCCCAAAGCTGTTCCATTTTTAGGGTGGGTTACCAAAAACCCTCGCTGCTTATTTCTGTTATTTCACGGGCAGGAAGAAATGAGAAGTAAAACAAAACTGTCCAAATTATTCACTTCTAACTTGGAGATTTCTCCATTGGCAATATTCCCTGGTGCAGAGGAAATATTTCCAAATATTCTCCTTCTTCTCCCAGTGCTGTGATTGAGCCAGAGATTGAAGGCTCTGAAATTTTACACCCAAAAAATCAACCTCGATTTCTACCCCCCAAAAAACCCCAGAGAGTATTTTTGACTCCTCAGCATCACCTGGGGGTGATAGAAAGCCTTGGAGCAATTCTGGGATCTGGGAGAATTCCACAGAAATGTGGATTTTTGGGGATATTTTGCTCAGGGCAGCAACACCTCGGCCCCACAAAAGGAATTCCATGGGTGTCTTCAGTGTTGGTTAATTACAAATTTATTTATTTTTTGCTGTGAGGTAGGATTAGGAGAAAGGTAAAATAGGTTTAAAATTTTTAAATAAATAAATTATAAAATTATTTATTAATAAATTAATTTAAATTTAGTAAATGAATAAATTTATTATATAGCAATTAAAAGAAAGAGCAATAAGAATTAGGATGAAATTTTTAGAGTACCTTTTTTGTTTCTTAACATTCCATTTGCATTTACATTCACCACACCGAGAAATTCCCTTTTCCATGGGAAGGAGCTGCAAGATCCAGCAGAAAATCTTTCCCCACCTGAGCTTCAGGAGAGGATGAATTGCCTGAATTTGAATTCTTTTGTGAAGGGTGTGAGGATAGGGGAATGGGAATAGGAAATGGGGAATGGGAATGGGAATGGGGAATGGGAATGGGGATGGGGATGGGGATGAGAATGGGAATGGGGATAGGAATGGGGATGGGAATGGGGATGGGGAATGGGGAATGGAAATGGGGAATGGGAATGGGAAATGGGGAATGAGAATGGGAATGGGGAATGGGAATGGGGATGGGGAATGGGGAATGAGGACTGGGGAATGGGGAATGGGAACAGGAATGGAAATGGGGAATGGGAAATGGGAATGGGGATGAGAATGGGAATGGGGAGTGAGGAATGGGGATGGGAATGGGAATGGGAATGAGTAATGGTGAATGGGGACAGGAATGGGAATGAGGAATGGGAATGGGGAATGGGAATGGGGAGTGAGGAATGGGGACTGGGAACAGGAATGGGAATGGGAAATGGGGAATGAGAATGGGAATGGGAATGGGGAATGGGGAATGGGAACAGGAATGGAAATGGGGAATGGGAAATGGGAATGGGAATGGGGATGAGAATGGGAATGGGTAATGGTGAATGGGGACAGGAATGGAAATGGGGAATGGGAATGGGGAATGGGGATAGGAATGGGGATGGGAATGGGGAATGGTGAATGGGGACAGGAATGGAAATGGGGAATGGGAATGGGGAATGGGAAATGGGAATGGGGATGAGAATGGGAATGGGGAGTGAGGAATGGGAATGGGGACTGGGAATGGGAATGGGTAATGGTGAATGGGGACAGGAATGGGAAGGGGGAATGGGAAATGGGAATGGGAATGGGGATGAGGAATGGGAATGAGGAATGGGAATGGGAATGGGAATGGGAATGGGGACTGGGAATGGGAATGGGTAATGGTGAATGGGGATAGGAATGGGAATGAGGAATGGGAATGAGGAATGGGAATGAGGAATGGGAATGGGGATAGGGAATGGGGAATGGGGAATGGGGAATGGAAATGGGGAATGGGAATGGGGAGTGAGGAATGGGGACTGGGAACAGGAATGGGAATGGGAAATGGGGAATGAGAATGGGAATGGGGAATGGGGAATGCGGAATGGGGAATGGGGAATGCGGAATGGGAATTCTCTGGAAGAGGGAATGTTTAGGTGGGATTTTGGAAGGAAGCTCCTGGCTGTGAGCTGGGGAGGCCCTGGGAGAGCAGCTGGAGATCCCTGGAAGCGCCCAAGGCCAGCTTGGAGCACCCTGGGCTGGTGGGAAGCGTGGAAATGGGAATGGGATCATCCTGAGGGGCTGTAGGGCCGGCTTATTTAGGGCAGGGAATCCATGACCCAAGGGGAGAATTTCACAGCAGAAAATGCTCCCTGGAACCTGATCCCCATCCTTTGGTGGATGGAGGATCCTCTGATGGATGGAGGGCTGGAGGTGCTGCTAAACCCGGCCCGGCTGAGCCAGGAAGCAGCAGAAATCTGCCCCTGGCACCTCCTGCAGCTCCCAGGGGTGCCAACATCAAAGCTGGCCCAGAAATGTTCCAATGCAGCTCTTAAAGCATCCAGGTTTGGCTGCCAGGAGAAAAATATTGATGAAATATTTATTTAAGATAAATCTATTTTTATATATTTAATAATATATTATATATTATATATAATATAATATATATAATATATAATATATTATATATTATATATTATATAATATATATTATATATTATATATTATATATTATATATTATATAATATATAATATATAATATATAATATATAATATATAATATATAATATATAATATATATTATATAATATATATTATATATTATATATGTAGAAATATATTTTTATATATTTAATAATTTTTCTAAAATATTGCAATTTTCTCACAGCACCCAGCCCTTCCTGGTGTTTGTCACCTTCCCCAAGTGCTAGCTCAGACCCAGGGATAATCAGGGAAACAAACACAGGGAAGGGCTTAAAGTTTATATTTAATAATATTGAATATAAATTATAATAATTCCTATAAAGTTAAAATTTATTTCTATTTAATACAACATTATATTGTATATAAATAAATTATAATAATTTATAGAAAGTTTATATTTGAGTTTGGCAGCATCTCCTCTGCCAGCTGAAATCCCCCCTGCCAAGGGAGTGATTACTAATGTATTTATTTTTTTGTTGTGAGGTAGGATTAGGAGAAATGTAAAGTAGGTTTAAAGTTTTAAAAAGGTATCTAGAAAAGTTTATTAACAGTAATTAAAAGGAAGAGTAATAAGAATTAGAGGACAATTTTTAGAGTGCTTTTTTGTTTCTTTAAGTACATGGTCTGAGGTGTGCTCAGATCCAGGGTTAGACAGGGATAATCAGGGAAGCAAAACATAGGGATGGGTTTAAAGTTTATATTTTATTTGAATTTAATAAAACTTATAATAATTTATATCAAGTTTATATTTGAGTTTAGCATCATCTCCTCTGCCAGCTGACATCACCCTTGGCAAGAAGTGATTAAATTTTTAGAATACTTTTTTATTTCTTTACAGGGTTAGACAGGGATAATCAGGGAAACAAAACACAGAGATGGATTTAAAGTTTATATTTAATTATATTTAATATAAATTATAATAATTTATATAAAGTTTATATTTGAATTTAGCAGCATCTCCTCTGCCAGATGAAATCATCCCTGGCATACAGAACTTCTAAAATGTGGAGCTGGAAAACACTGATGGCAAACAGTGGCCAAAAGCTGCTTTGTTCCCTGGAAATATTATTTTATTTATAAATATTATTAATTCTGCGCTGAGGGGTAAAGCTGTGGCACTGGGCAGGGCAGGGCTTGGGGCTGGGAGATTCGGCCTGGCTTTAGGATGGCTCATGTGGAAGTGGAACCTCTATCCCATTCTCCCCATCCCGTTCCCCTCTATCCCATTCCCCTCTATCCATCACCCTCTATCCCATTCCCTGTTATTCCACTTTGCTCTATCCCACTATTCCCTCTATTCCCTGTTATCCCAGAGAATGGGATAGAGGGAAGTGGGATAGAGGGGAGTGGGATAACAGGGAATGGGATAGAGGGTAATGGGATGGAGGGGAGCGGGATAGAGGGAATGGGATAGAGGGGAATGTGTTAGAGGGGGAGTGGGATAACCTCTATCCCACTCCCCCCATCCCACTCCCCTAAATCCCATTCTCCCTATCCCATTCCCTCTGTCCCATTCCCTCTATCCCATTCCCTGTTATCCCATTTTCCCCCATCCCATTCCCCTCTATCCCATTCCCCCTATCCCACTCCCCTTTATCCCATTCCCGTCTATCCCATTCCCCCATCCCATTCTCTCCTATTCCATTCCCTGTTATCCCACTCCCCTCTATCCCATTCCCCCCATCCAACTCCCCTCTATCCCATTCCCCTCTACCCCATTTCCCCCCTATCCCATTCCCAGTTATCCCATTTTCCCCCTATCCCATTCCCTCCAATCCCATTCCCTTCTATCCCATTACCTCTATCTCACTCCCCCGATCCCACTCCCTTCTATCCCATTCCTTTTTATCCCACTCCCCCCATGCCATTCCCCTCTCTCCCACCCTCCCATCCCATTCCCTCTGTCCCATTCCCTGTTATCCCATTCCCTCTAATCTCATTCCCCTCTATCCCACTCTCCCCTATCCCATTCCCTGTTATCCCATTCCCCTCAACCCCATTTCTTTCTATCCCATTCCCCCCTATCCTACTCCCCTCTATCCCAGCCCCCCCTATCCCATTCCCCCTTATCCCATTCCCCTGAGGAAGTTTTTAAGGAATACTGCAGCCCTGGAGGAACCAACGCCCCAATGAAATAGCTCCCTGCTCACAAGAGTTTGTTTAACCAAAACCAGGTGGTTTCCCCAAAAAAACCCTACTCACCTGTTCACTGCAATCCCACAAGCAGCTGCCACCTCCAGGAGCTGGGATGTGCCGGCAGAAATTCAGGCTGAATTCCCTGGATAATCTCATTTGTGAGGAGCCATTTGTTCTGCTCCACTAACCTGGTTTAAAATTGAATATTTCATATTTCATATTTATCTCCACCACATCACCCACCAGAGGAAGAAGCTCAGCACTGAGCCAGAGCAGGGACAGCAGGAAAAAAACCCAAAGGGTTCCCAAATCTGGGTGTCCTGCTGGGAATTTTTTTCCTGTTCTCTCAGGAATCATCTCGGTGGCCTTGGTGATGCTCCCACATCCCTGGTGTCACAGCCAGCGCAGGAAATGTTCCCACTGTGGTGTGGATTTAGGGGATCTCACCTGGAAGGATGGAGCAGGGAATATCCTTGGGGTCTCCCCAGCTCCTCCCTAAAACTCCCCTCCATCCCCTGAATTCCAGCTTTTGGTAGGATGGACAATGCTCTGCTCTGTTTTGGGAGAGGCCCTGACCTGGCAAAATCCCCTTGGAATCCCCCATGGAATATTTGGGGTATTCTGACCCAGCAGAATCCCCTTTATCCACCTGGGGAAGGCCCTCAGCTGACCCTGTGGAATATTTGGGGTGTCCTGAGGCAGAATCCCCTTTTTCCAGCTGGGAAAGGCCCTCAGGTGATCCTGTGGAATATTTGGGGTGTCCTGAGGCAGAATCCCCTTTTTCCAGCTGGGAAAGGCCCTCAGGTGATCCTGTGGAATATTTGGGGTGTCCTGAGGCAGAATCCCCTTTTTCCAGCTGGGAAGGCCCTCAGCCAACCCTATGGAATATTTGGGTGTCCTGGTCCCCTGACCCAGCAGAATCCCCTTTCTCCAACTGAGAAGGGTTCTCAGCCAACCCTATGGAATATTTGGGGTGTCCTGATCCCCTGACCCAGCAGAATCCCCTTTCCCCAGCTGGGAAAGGCCCTCAGATGACCTTTTGGAATATTTGGGGCGTGTTGAGACCCTGACCCAGCAGAATCCCCTTTCCCAGCTGGGAAGAGCCCTCAGCTGACCCCGTGGAACTTTCTGGGTGTGCTGAGGCCATAAAAGAGCCTTTCCCACCTGGTTCCTGCAGCCCCTGAGCACAAACAGGTGCTGCAGCTCCTTGGCTTTCCCAGCCCTGTTTCCATTTATTTCCTCATCCACCCCATCCATCTTTCTCCCACATCAAGTCCTGATTAGGCTGAGCAGGAGCACAACAGGGTTTTTTTTCCCCCTCCCACAGGAGGCTCTTTTTGACCTTCCTTTCCTCTCCTTGTCTGACAAATTGTGGGAGCTGACCCAGAGCTGGGATAATTCGCTCCAGCCCCATCCTGGCAGGCAGCTGCTCCAGCAGGGTGTCTGGGTTTGAAAAGACAGGTGTGTGCTGAGGAAGGCAGGAGCCCCCCCTGAAATGGAAAATGTAAACCTCCTCTCCCCCTCTGAATTGTTATAAATTTGAAATTAAGGGGCTCTCAGGTAAAGATATGAGAACAGGAATAATAGTTCTTTACTAGGGAAGAAAAATTTTAAAACAAACAAACAAAACTAAAACAAACTGACAAAAAACCAATGCAGTAATACAAAACAACACTGACAGAGTCAGAACAGGAGCTGTGGGTCAGGGTGGTGGCACAGTCCCATCCCATGGTGGCTCAGCCCTCCTGCAGTGCCAGCTGTGGTTCTGCTGGAGCAGGGATCCTGGAGTGTGACGGTGTTCACAGGGGTCTGAGGATGAGGGAAGAGACGAGGATCTGACTCCGTGTTTCAGAAGGCTTGATTTATTATTTTATGATATATATTATATTAAAACTATACTAAAAGACTAGAAGAAAGGATTTCATCACAAGGCTAGCTAAGAATAGAAAAAGAAAGAATGATAACAAAAGCTTCTGTCTCGGACTCTCTGTCCGAGCCAGCTCACTGTGATTGGCCATTAATTAGAAACAACAACATGAGACCAATCACAGATGCACCTGTTGCATTCCACAGTAGCAGATAATCATTGTTTACATTTTGTTCCTGAGGCTTCTCAGCTTCTCAGGAGGAAAAATCCTAAGGAAAGGATTTTTCATAAAAGATGTCTGTGACACTGGAGAAGGGTGGAGTTTTCCTCTGCAGCTCCAGGGCTGCTGCAGATGGGCCTGGGCTCCCTCTGGCCATGCAGGGCAGCACAAAGCTGCTCCTCTCAGAATGCAGGGGGCAAAGGCTGCCCTGGTGTCCCAAAGCTCAGATTGGATCCAGGTAGGAATGCTTGGCTCCTCCCCTGGGCGGAGCATGTCCCCATGGGATGATGGAATTTTATCAGCCATGCAGGGACACTTACTGGTTGTGGAAGAGATAAAGAAAACTGCCCAATTACAGAATTTAACTGCCCCACAGATAGGAATAGAATACACAGCCCCATTTCCAACCTCAGGCACAGGGATGGGAGGCCTGAGGGATATCCAGGATATTCAGGATATCCAGGATAACCAGTATATTCAGGATATTTATGATATTCAGGATATTTAGGACATTCAGAAGCATGGCTGAGCAAGGTGCAGTGGCACAAGGACTCCTTGGGTACTCTGGGACTCCATCCCAGATTTTTCCATCCCATCTCTGCTCCCTCTCAGCAATGCCAGGTGGTTTCTAGGACACATTTCTTTATTTAAGGCATTATTTGGGAACTGATCAGTGGGGAAAACCCCAAAAGCAGCCGGTACAGCTCCTCTGCTTTGGGGAAGAACCAGCAGCTGCTGATTTTCCTGCTGCTGATTCTTCCCCAAGCACCGGGCCCAAATTCTGGCTTGGTTCTGTAGGGTCTGGGGAGGGAATTTGGGGTTGGCTCAGTAGGATTTGGGGAAGAGATTTTGGGTTTGGTTCTGCAGCATCTGGGGATGGGAGTTTGGGGTATTTTCAGGAGGATTTGGGAAGGGAGTTTGGGGTTGGTTCTGCAGGATTTGAGGAAAGGAGTTTGGGGTTGGTTCTGTGGGATTTGAGGAAAGGAGTTTGGGACTGGTTCTGCAGTGTCTGGAAAGGAAGTTTGGGGTTTTTTCAGTAGGATTTGGGAAGGGAATTTGGGTTTGGTTCTGATTTGAGGAAGGGAGTTTGAGGTTGGCTCTGCAGGATTAAGAGAAAGGAGTTTAGGGTTGGTTCTGCAGTGTCTGGGAAAGGAGTTTAGGGTAGCCCTGCAGGATCTGAGGAAAGGATTTTGGGGCTGGTTCTGCAGATCTCAGGAAAGGAGTTTCGGGTTGGTTCTGCAGGATTTGGGGAAGAGAGTTTGGGGTATTTTCAGCAGGACTTGGGGGACAGATTTTGGGTTTGCTTCTGCATGGTCTGGTGAAGAGATTTTGGGGTTGGTTATGCAGGATTTGGGGAAGGGATTTTGGGTTTGGTTCTGCAGCATCTGGGGAAGAGATTTCGGGGTTGTCTCTGCAGGATTTGGGAAGAGATTTCGGGGTTGTCTCTGCAGGATTTGGGAAGGGAGTTTGGGGTTGGTTCTGCAGGGTTTGGGAAGGGAGTTTGGGGTTGGCCCCCAAGGTGTGGGAACCCTTTTGTAAGCGCAGCCTCAGAGAAACCTCCCTGGCAGCTCCCAGCCTTCCTCCTCTCCCTCCTCTCCCTCCTCCGTGCGGTTGCGGCGGGCCAGGCTCCACGCCAGGCTCGCCATGGTGTAACAGGATCCCGTGGCAGGGAATCTTTCGGGGCTGATAAACCCCGAGCAGGCGGGAACTGAAGGCAGGTTCCCTTTGAAGTGCACCTCGCATTACAGCGAGCTGCTCCAGCCTCGGGATTTCAACCACCAATAAAATGATTTATGAGCATAAAAGGCCCCAGCCACCTTTGAGCTGGGGGAAGGGGAGGAATTGCAAACGTCATTAGCTGCAGAGGCTCTGCTTTTTCTTCTCGGGGTGACGAATGAGGGGCAGAATAGACCTGTTTGGGCAATAAAATGAAAAATTAAAATTTAATTTATGAGCAATAAATTAAATAATAAAATACGTATTATGTATAATAATATATATTATATATAACAATATTAAACTACTTTATTAACAATAAATAAAATGAGAAATTATTTATAATATATAATAATAGAGATTGTATGTAATACTATTAAACGGCTTTATTAACAATAAATAAAATAATAAAATATTTATAATATATAACAATATAGATTATATATAATAATATTAAATTACTTTATTAACAATAAATAAGATAATAATAAACTATTTATAATGTAAATAATATAGATGATCTATAATAACATCAAATACTAATAAAATTAATATTAAATATTAATATTACTATAAAATAAATAAAATTATATTAAGTAATAAATACTTTATTAACAATAAATAGAATAATAAAATAATCTATTTATAAGATATAATAAAATAGAATATAATATAGAATATAATTATATATTGACATAATTTATTAACAATATGGCACATATTCGCGGGGCTGCAGCCTCCAGCCAGGCTCAGTGGGAAGACCTTCTTTCACCTCCTGAGAACCTCTTTTGGTGCAGGTGGATTTTTTAATGTTATAATTTTTCATTTGTTTGGCTCCAGCAAGCACCAAGATCTTGCACTGGCTCCGGCACCTTCCAGTGAGAAAGAGGCTCAGTCTCAGCTGGCTGAGTGTGGAAATGGCCCAAAATGTGAAAAAATAGGGGGTTTATCCTCAGTTTAACCTGTGTAAGGACTCAAATTGCTTGATTTCAATCCCAAAAGCAACAGTTTTCCTGGAGTCACAGGAGGAGCGTAATTAGGAACTGGATTTCCTGGCTGATAATCCTCTCCCTTGGAGTTTATCTTCCCTTTCTTCTCCAACACTGCAGAGCAAAAAGGCTCATCCCCAGGGTGGCTCTACCTGGCTGTAAAGGGATCCCGAGGATCCTTTTATCTCCGATAAAACAAAGGAATGACAATGCGTGGGGGAGGCAGGGCGGGAGGCGCCGCTCTCGCACAGGTGGATTTTAATCCCGAACAGATTGAAAGTGTAAATGAGACAAAAAATCCCCTCACACGGGCCATGAAACGGCACAAATCTGTTCCGAGCTGTGTTTTGATCACACAAATCAGACCCCAGGGCAGCCAAATCCTCCTGTCCCACCTTAGAACATCTCACTCCACATCTTCTTCCACCTCATCCCAGCTGGATTTGCAGTCTCTGGCTCTTGGTTGGGAAAAGAAAAAGAACTTTCCCACCCTTGGGGAGGACAGAAATTGCTGGGGTGGCCTTGGCACCTTCCTCTTCCTCTCTCTGTGCTGGATTTGGATCTTGGCCCTGGTTTTGCTGCAGGTGCTGGACTTTGATGTGCTGATCTCTGCACTGGGATCTTGATCTTTGTGGGGTGGCTCTTCCAGCCCCAGCCCTTTCCTCTGCAAAGAAAGGTTTATTCCTCTTTTTTCCTCTGCAAAGAAAGGTTTATGCCTATTTTTTCCTCTGCAAAGAGAGCATTTCTTTCTCTCTGTTTCCTCTGCAAAGAAAGGTTTATTCCTCTTTTTTCCTCTGCAAAGAAAGGTTTATTTCTCTACTTTTCCTCTGCACAGACAAAATTTATTTCTCCTCTTTTCCTCTCCAAAGAGGTTTCTTTCTGTTCTTTTCCTCTGCAAGGAGTTTCCTTTCTCTCCTCCTCTGCAAAGACAAAGTTTCTTTCTTCTCTTTTCCTCTGCAAAGAGGTTTCTTTCTCTCCTTTTCCTCTGCAAGGAGGCTTATTCCTCTCTTCTACTCTTCAAGGAATTTCCTTTCTCTCCTTCTCTGCAAAGACAAGGTTTGTTTCTCTCCTTTTCCTCTTCAAAGAGGTTTCTCTCTCTCCTTTTCCTCTGAGAGGAGAACATTTCTTCCTCCCCTTTTCCTCTGCAAGGAGGTTTATTCCTCACTTTTCCCCTTCA
This sequence comes from Passerculus sandwichensis, assembly GCA_031885435.1. Classification (NCBI taxonomy): domain Eukaryota; kingdom Metazoa; phylum Chordata; class Aves; order Passeriformes; family Passerellidae; genus Passerculus; species Passerculus sandwichensis. The sequence goes on along the minus strand of CM063153.1, from coordinate 3,756,053 downwards.
AAGGGGTTTCTTTTTCTACTGTTCCTCTGACAAGAGAAGACAAGATCTCTTTCTCTCCTTTTCCTCTGTAAAGAGGTTTCTTTCTCCCATTTTTCTCTCCAAAGACAAGGTTTATTCCATTGCTTTTCCTCTGCAAAGACAAAGTTTATTTCTCTCCTAAGCACCAGAAATCCCCAAGCTGTGGGAGTGGAAGGGGGTGACATTTCAGGAGCAGAGCAGTCCCACAGCCCCAATTCCACACTGGAATTTCCACCCGTGCAGGACCAAAAAAGGCCCGGGGGATCCTCTTTGCACGACCAGGGCACACAAAAGGTTATTTAGGTTATTCCTTTATTCCTTTGTGCTGCTCCCCGCTCCCAGAACCTTCCATGGACAGGGCAGGATGAATGCAAAGTGCTCGGGGTCCATTCAGGGCTGTCCCCTCAGCCCTGTCCCAGATTTGGGGTGTTTGGGTGCCAGGAGCCGCGGCCCCGCTGGCCCCGCTGGCCCGGAGCTCACAGGACGGGGGTGACCCATTTCTGTCACCCTCTGAGGGCTCTGGGCAGGCAGGGCTGGGTGCCAAGGACCTGCCAGGGCCCCACAAACCTCCCAGAGCTCACTGGCACCATGAAGGGAGCCGGGGGGTTCTGGTGTTCGTGGTGTGAAAAGCAGCGGGAAATGGGGCCTGGCTGGGCCTGGGGCCTGCCTGAGGCACCGCGGGCCTGGAGAGGGGTTTGGTAAAATGGGGCCAGAGCAGCCCAGGAACCCCAGAGGGATCCCAGAGCAACCCCAGGAACCCCAGAGCAACCTCAGGAACCCCAGAGCAACCCCAAAGTGATCTCACAGGGAACCCCAAAGCAATCCCAGAGCAACCCCAGAGTGACCCCAGAGCACCACAGGAACCCCAGAGCAGCCCAGGAACCCCAGAGCAACACCAGGAATGAGGAACAGATCCAGGGAACCCCACAGCAACCCCACAGCAACCCCAGAAACAGGGAACAGATTCCAGGAACCCCAGAGCAGCCCCGTAGGGAACCCCAGAGCAACCTCAGAGTGACCCCACAAACAGGGAACAGATCTGGGGTACCCCAGAGCTACCCAGGAACAGAGAACAGATCCAGGAACCCCAGAGCACCTCAGAAATGGGGAACAGATCCAGAAACCCCACAGGGAACCCCTGTGTAACGCCAGAGCAACCCCAGGAATGGGGAACAGGTCCAGGGAAACCCAGAGCAACCTGAGAAACCAAGAACAGATCCAAGGAGCACCCCAGGAATGGGGAACAGATCCAGAAACCCCAGAGGAGCTCCACAGGGAAACCTAGAGTGACCCCAGGACAACCCCAGAAAGTGGGGTTTGATCAAATGGCCACCACAAGCACCCTAGAAATGGGGAACAGATCCAGGAACCCCACAGTAACCCCACAGGGAACCCCATAGCAGCCCAGAAAGGGGGAACAGATCCGGGAACCCCAAACCAACCCCGAGGGGAAGCTCAGGGGACCCTGCCCAGCAGACGGGAAGGGGAGGCAGAACCTCCTGAGTGAAAATTGCCTTTTCCTGTAAGAACAACACCTAGGAATGGGGAATTGTTTGTAGGGAACTCGATAGAAAGATGCCCACTTTGAGACTTGGATCCTGTTTGGGGCTTGTGGGACTGTGGTTCTGTGATGTCTGGGAAGGGAGTTTGGGGTTGGTTCTGCCGGATTTGGGGAAGGGAGTTTGAGGTTTTTCCCATAGGATTTGAAGAAGGGAGTTTGGGGCTTTTTCAGCAGGATTTGCAAAAGGGAGTTGGTTTGTTCGGGGTTGGTTCTGCAAGATTTGGAGAAGGGAGTTTGGTTTTGGTTCTGCAGTGTCTGGGGAACAGAGTTTGGGGTTGATTTTGCAGTGTCTGGGTAACGAGTTTGGGGTGGTTCTGCAGGATTTGGGGAAGGGATTTTGGGGTTTTTCCAGTAGGATTTGGTAAGGGAGTTTGTGGTTGGTTCTGAACCATTTGGAGATGGGAGTTTGGGGTTTGGTTCTGCAGCATTTGGGAAGGGAATTTGGGGTTGATTTTGCAGTGTCTGGGGAAGGGAGTTTGGGGTTGGCTCTGCATCATTTGGAGAAGGGAGTTTGGGGTTGTCTCTGCACCATTTGGAGAAGGGAGTTTGGGGTTGGTTCTGCAGTGTCTGAGGAAGGGAGTTTGGCGGTTTTTCAGCAGGATTTGAAGAAGGGAATTTGGGGTTGGTTCTGCAGGATTTGGGGAAAGGAGTTTGGGGTTGGCTTTGCAGTGTCTGGGGAAGGAGGTTTGGGGTTGTCTCTGCACCATTTGGAGAAGGGAGTTTGGGGCTGGTTCTGCAGATTTGGGGAATGGAGTTTGGGGTAGCCCTGCAGGATTTGAGGAAAGGAGTTTGGGGTTGTTTCTGCTGCAGTTGGGGAAGAGAGTTTGGGGCTTTTTCAGCAGGATTTTGGAATGAATTTTGAGTTTGGTTCTGCAGGATTTGAGGAAAGGAGTTTGGGGTTGGTTCTGCAGCACCTGGGGAAGAGATTTCGGGTTGTATCTTCAGGATTTGGAGAAGGGACTTTGGGGTTGGTTCTGCAGATTTGGGGGAGTTTGGGTTTAGTTCTGCAGGATTTGGGAAGGGAGTTTGAGGTTGGCCCCCAAGGTGTGGGAACCCTTTTCAAGCCCAGCTCCTGCTCTGAGGCTGAGCAGCTTGGGAACCTGATGGAAGGAGGGGGGATTTCCCCCACTCCTGATTTTTGCTCAGTTTTTTTCCCATTGCTGTGAAATTCAATCGTGTTTTGCAGCTCTTGAGGCCTCCCAAAGCTCAGCAGCTGTGTTCTCATCTGGCCTGAAAGCTTATCCTCGTGAACCCCAAACAGAACAGACCTGAGAGCCCTCTGTGCTGAAATGGAGCAAACCCAGCCCACCAGGCAGCTTGGGCAGCTCTTTTTGCTCTGCAGAAAGGAGATTTTCCCCAATAAAACACTTGGGAAACCCTTTTTACCTCGCAGAGAGGATATTTCCCCATTGAAACACTTGGGAAGCACTTTTTACCCTGCAGAAAGGAGATTTCCCCAGTGAAACACTTGAGAAACCCTTTTTACCCTACAGAAATGGGATTGCTCCCAATAAAACATTTAGGAAACCCTTTTTACCCTACAGAAAGGAGATTTCCCCAGTGAAACACTCGGGAAACCCTTTTTGCTCTGCAGAAGGAGATTTCCCCAGATAAAATTCTTCGGAATCTCTTTTTATCCTGCAGAAATGGGATTGCTCCCAACAAAACACTTGGGAACCACTTTTTACCCTGCAGAAAAGGGATTTCCCCTGGTAAAACATTGGGAATCTCTTTTTACCCTGCAGAAAGGAGAATTCCCCAGTGAAACACTTGGGAAACCCTTTTTGCTCTGCAGAAATGGGATTGCTCCTGATAAAACATTTAGGAAACCCTTTTTACCCTGCAGAAATGAAGACTTCCCCCAGTAAAACCCACCAGGAATGCCAAACCCCTAAGACCACACCCCATAAATTGGAGGTTGTGTGGGTGACCCCAAATTCTGGGTAAATCTCCGTTCTGGGGTTCAGCAGCAGGAATTACAAAAGCTCCTCTGGAGCCTCGCAGGTGAAGCAGCAGAGCTGAGCTCAGCTTTGCTCCAGTGTTTAGGCTGGGTTTATTTTAATGCAGAGGTTGCAGCAACATTCTGGGCTGGCTGCAGAGCTCCTGCTGATGCCTTGGGAAGGCTGAGCTAGAACAGAGACTGGACAGAGCTAAAGAATAAAATAGGGATTTATTGAAAGGATCCCCTCAATGGATCCACCTGGGGCAGCACAAGAGCCCAGCCAGGGCTGCACCCAAGATGAACCAAAATGGTTCACAAAATGAACCCAAAATGGTCACAAAATGAACTCAAGATGAACCAAAATGGTCACAAAATGAACCCAAAATGAACCGAAATGGTCACAAAATGAACCCAAAAGGTCACAAAATGAGCCCAAGATGGATCCAAAATGGCACAAAATGAACACAAAATGTCACAAAATTAGTCCAAGATGAACACAAAATGGGCACAAAATGAACCAAAATCGTCACAAAATGCACAACCGCTCATGGGGTCTCTCACTGTTATAAATTCTGCTCCATTTGCATCTTGCAGTTCATTGTCCAATTCCAGCTTTAGCCCATGCAGTCCCATCCTTGTTTTTCTCTCTCCATTCCACGGTGTTTGTGCTCCTGGACTGAGATTTGGATCATTTGTCCTTGGTGCCAGCAGAGCAGGAATTGTTTTGTCTCCCTGCTCTGTGCACAGAGCTCACCGTGCCCTGATGTGAAGCCCAGACCCACGCACCAAAGCAGCACAGAATGTGAAAAACAGAAAATTTAAACCTGAGATATCAGCACGGAATCTGAAAATAGAAAAGCTGAACCTGAGATATCAGCACGGAATGTGAAAAATAGAAAAGCTAAACCTGAGATATCAGCACAGAATCTGAAAAATAGAAAAGCTAAACCTGAGATATCAGCACAGAATCTGAAAAACAGAAAATCTAAACCTGAGGCATCGGTGGCAAAGCGTTTTGGGGCTGGTGCCAGCTCAGAGCTCGGTGCAATTCCATGAACACCGAGGGTGGAAAAGCTGGGGAAGATTTCAGGGCTGTTATCCCGAGGTGTGTCCATCTCTTTGCAGAGCTGAGCTGTGACTCAGCTGTACAAGGGCACTGCTCGGAGCCCTGCTAATCCTGGCTGCTCCGGGGGTTTGTTTGCCCCGTGTCCTTACTTCCCATCCCTAAAATAAAGCCCAGACCCACACACTAAAGCGGAACAGGACCTGGAAAATATAAAATCTAAACCTGAGGCGTCATTGCAGGCAGGGCAGGGCTCTGAGAGGAGCCGAGCCCCGATCTCCCTGCGGGGCGGCTCCGTCTCTCGAGCTTGTCTAACACCGAGAGCACGATGCTAATCTGGCCATTGATCCCTCCTAACAGGGCCGCTATTATGGCGCTTAATCCTCCGGCAGAATTCCCAGCCTCGCAGATAACGGGGAGGGCCAGGTGGCAGCGGGGCATCTCCCTGGGATGGACTTTTCGGGAACGCACAAACCCCATTGTGGGTGTGGGACCTCAATTTGGGAAGGACTTGGAGAGCTTGAGGACATCCAGAGGAGGCAACGAGGCTGGAGAGGGGCTGGGAGCACAAACCCTGTGAGGAACAACTGAGGGAGCTGGGGGTGTTCAGCCTGGAGAAAAGGAGACTCAGGGGTGATCCTAACACTCTCTAGAACTTTCTGAAAGGTGCCTGTGCTCAGGTGGGGTTGGACACTTTCTCCAGGAACTGACAGAACCAGAGCACACAGCCTCAAACTGCACCAAGGGAAATACAGGTTGGATATTAGGAGAAAGTTTTTTACAGAAAAGGTGATAAAGGTTTTTACAGAAAGGTGATAAAGCTCTGGAATGTTCTGCCCGGGGAGGTGATGGAGTCACCATCCCTGGGTGTGTTTAACAAAGCTTGGGTGTGGCACTGGGTGCCAGGGTTTAGTTGAGGTAATGGGGCTGGGTTGGACTCGATGATCTTGTAGGCCTCTTCCAGCCTGATGATTCTGTGAATTTGGGGGAATTCTGTGAATTCTCTGAATTTTGAGGATTCCAGGAACCGGGGAGGCAGCGGAGTCACCATCCCTGTATGTGGCATTGGGTGCCAGGGTTTAGTTGAGGTGTTGGGGCTGGGTTGGACTTCTTGATCCTGAAGTTCTCTTCCAACCTGGTCATTCTGTGAATCCCTGTCCACCCCCCCCCCCAGCTGGGAGCAGCATCCACCCAAAATCCTGGGAGGATCCACCCAAAATCCTGGGTGGGGGGACGGGGATGGGGGTTTGTGGTCAGCAGGGAGAGGGAAGTGAGGAGGGGTGGTGGGATTCACGTCCACACTCCAGGGTGAAGGACCTACTATGGTCCAGGAACAGCTCGAGCCTGGGCTTGGCTTTGGCCAGAGGGTGCTGCTGGCAGGTGTGACAGGCACAGCTCAGCTGTGACCTGCAGGGTCCTGTCCCCCAGGTGTGACAGGGAGAGCTCAGGCGTCACCCATGGGGTGTTCTCTGTCCCCCAGGTGTGACAGGCACAGCTCAGGTGTCACCCATGGGGTGTTCTCTGTGTTCTCTGTCCCCCAGGTGTGACAGGCACAGCTCAGGTGTCACCCATGGGGTGTTCTCTGTGTTCTCTGTCCCCCAGGTGTGACAGGCACAGCTTGGGGTGTTCTCTGTCCCCCAGGTGTGACAGGCACAGCTCAGGTGTCACCCATGGAGTGTTCTCTGTGTTCTCTGTCCCCCAGGTGTGACATACATTGCTCAAGTGTCACCCACGGTGTGTTTCCTGTCCCCTCAGGTGTGGCTTTTCCTGTCCCCCAGGTGTGACATACATTCCTCAGGTATCACCTGTGGGGTGTTCTCTGTCCCCCAGGTGTGATAGACACTGTTCAGGTGTCACCCATGGAGTGTTCTCTGTGTTCTCTGTCCCCCAGGTGTGACACACTTTGCTCAGGTGTCAGCTGTGGGATGTTTCCCATCCCCCCAGGTGTGCCAGGCATTACTCAGGTGTCACCTGTGGAGTGTTTTCTATCCCCCAGGTGTGACAAACATTGCTCAGGTGTCACCCACGGGGTGTTCTCTGTCCCCCAGGTGTGACAAACATTGCTCAGGTGTCACCCACCGGGTATTCTCTGTCCCCCATGTGTAACATGCGTTACTCAGATGTCACTCCCGGGGTGTTCTCTGTCCCCCACGTGTGACATACCTTGCTCAGGTGTCACACACAGGGTGTTTCCTGTCCCACCATGTGTGCCAGGCATTACTCAGGTGTCACCCATGGGGTGTTTCCTGTCCCCTCAGGTGTGCCAGGCACTGCTCAGATGTCACCCACAGGGCATTTCCTGACCCCCATGTGTGACATACATTGCTCAAGTGCCACCCGTGGGATGTTCTCTGTCCCCCATCTGTGACAGGCATTGCTCAGGTGTTCTCTGTCCCTCAGGTGTGCCAGACACTGTTCAGGTGTCACCCACGGGGTGTTCTCTTTCCCCAGGTGTGACAGGCATTGCTCAGGTGTCACCTGTGGGGCGTTCTCTGTCCCCTCAGGTGTGACATGCATTGCTCTGGTGTGACATACATTGCTCAGGTGTCACCCACGGGCTGTTCTCTGTCCCCCCAGCTGTGACAGACATTGCTCAAATGTCACCTGTGGGATGTTTCCCTTCCCCCATGTGTGTCAGGCATTGCTCAGGTGTCACCCACAGGGTCTTCTCTGTCCCCCACGTGTAACATGCATTACTCAGATGTCACCCGTGGGGTGTTTCCTGTCCCCCAGGTGTGACATGCATTGCTCAGGTGTGACATACATTGCTCAGATGTCACCCACACAGTGTTGTCTGTCCCCCAGGTGTGACACGCATTACTCAGGTGTCACCCACGGGCTGTTCTCTGTCCCCCCAGGTGTGGCTTTTCCTGTCCCCAAGGCGTTACAAACATTGCTCAGGTGTCACCCATGGGGCTGTTCTCTGTCCCCCCAGGTGTGGCTTTTCCTGTCCCCGAGGTGTTACAAACATTACTCAGGTGTCACCCATGGGCTGTTCTCTGTCCCCCCAGGTGTGGCTTTTCCTGTCCCCAAGGCGTTACAAACATTACTCAGGTGTCACCCACGGGCTGTTCTCTGTCCCCAGGTGTGACATGCATTGCTCAGGTGTGACACACATTGCTCAGATGTCACACACACAGTGTTGTCTGTCCCCCAGGTGTGACACGCATTACTCAGGTGTCACCCATGGGGTGTTTCCTGTCCCCGAGGTGTTACAAACATTACTCAGGTGTCACCCCCGGGCTGTTCTCTGTCCCCCCAGGTGTGGCTTTTCCTGTCCCCAAGGCGTTGCAAACATTGCTCAGGTGTCACCCACGGGCTGTTCTCTGTCCCCCCAGGTGTGGTTCAGCAACCGGCGGGCGCGCTGGCGCAAGCAGGCCGGGGCCAACCAGCTGGCAGCCTTCAACCACCTGCTGCCGGGGGGCTTCCCGCCCACGGGGATGCCGGCGCTGCCCCCGTACCAGCTGCCCGACTCGTCCTACCCCAGCACCACCATCTCCCAAGGTGAGCCCCCTGTTCCCCTGCCCCCCCTTCACTGAGGGCTTTGGGGTCCCCTCCAAACCACCCCCGATTCTCTCCTTGGGCCCTACTGGGCTGGGACATCCTGGGACAGCTGGGAGCCCCTTGTGGGTTTTGTTTTGGTTGGGAAAATTGGGGTTTTTCATCAAGTCAGTGGAAATTCTTCTGTTCTCTATCCCACGTCCCTTCTGCTGTGTCCCCGTGTCCCATAGCTGGAGTTTTGGACGTGGAGCACGTCCCAGTAAATTGGGGTTGTGTGGGTGATCCCTCATTGTGGGTAAATCTCCAATCTGGGGCTCAGCAGCGGGGATATTCCAGTGGAAGGAATATTGTTAATTAGTTACCTTGTAAATTGGGCATCTACTCGATTTATTATTTGTTATTTACTCAAATTATGTGGGATTTACCTCACGGTGGGTAAATCTCCAATCTGGGGTTCAGTGGTGAGAATATTCCAGTGGAAGGAACATTGTTAATTCCAGCTGCCTTTGGTCTTTCCCGAGGAATTCGTGGCTCTTTTTGGGGGAGAAAACAAAGTCAAAAGGAACATTGTTAATTCCAGCTGCCTTTGGCCTTTCCCGAGGAATTCGTGGCTCTTTTTGGGGGAGAAAACGAAGTCAAAACCCAGACTTGGCCAAGTGTGGAGCTGCTGTGTCCCAGGATGGCCAAGCCGCCATTCTTGGGTTTCCCGAGGGTTTCCCGAGGGTTTCCCAGGGGTTTCCTTGGGGTTTCCTTTAGATTTCCCAGGGGTCTCCTGGGGGTTTCCTGGGGCATCTCCTGGAGGTTTCCCAAGGGTTTCCTGGGCGTCTCCTGGGGGTATCTCAGGAGTCTCCCAGGGGTGTTTCGGGGTTTGCCAGGGGTCTTCTGGGGGTTTCCCAAGAATTTCCTGGGGGTCTCCCAGGGGTCTCCTGGGAATATCTCAGGAGTCTCCCAGGGATTTCCCAGAGTCTCCTGGGGGTGTTCTGGGGTTTCTCAGGGGTCTCCTGGAGGTTTCCCAAGAGTTTCCTGGGGGTCTCCTGGAGGTTTCCCAAGGGTTTCCTGGGCGTCTCCCAAGAGTGTCCCAGGGGTTTCACGGGGGTGTCCCAGGGGTCTCCTGGGGGTGTCCCAGGGGTTTCTGGGAGGATCCCAGCCCGTGTGTGTCCCTGTGTCCCCGCAGACGGCGGCAGCACCGTGCACCGGCCGCAGCCGCTGCCACCCTCCACCATGCACCAGGGCGGCCTGGCCGCCGCCGCCGACTCCGGCTCTGCCTACGGCGCCCGGCACAGCTTCTCCAGCTACTCCGAGAGCTTCATGAACGCCGCAGCGCCCGCCAACCACATGAACCCTGTCAGCAACGGCCTCTCCCCGCAGGTAGGTGCCCCTTTCCAGCCTTCTCCGCCTTCCGACAGCTCCGGGATGTCGCGGCGAGCCGGTCTGACCGTGGTCACAGGGGTTCTTGGATGAGGGGAGAGATGAGAATGTTGGCTCCATGTTCAGAAGGCTTGATTTGTTATTTTATGATATATATATTGTGTTATAACTGTACTAAAAAGAAAGGTTTCCTCTCAGAAGGCTAGCTAAGAGTAGAATGGAATCAATAACAAAAATCCGTGCCTCGGACAGAGAGTCCAAGCTATCAGGTCTGTGGTTGGCCATTAATTGTAAACATTCAAGATGGGCCAATCACAGACACACGTGATGCATTCCACAGCAGCAGATAAGCATTGTTTACATTTTGTTGCTGTAGCTTCTCAGCTTCTCAGCAGGAAAAATCCTAAGAAAGGATTTTCACAAAAGATATCTGCGATGAGCTGGCACCGCGGCTGTTGGGGTTGGGGTTGGTGTTGGTGTGGTTGTTGTTGGCATGGTGGTTGTTGTGGTCAGGAATTCCTGCAGGCAGAGCAATTAGTTGGTTTGTTAATGAGCAGCAGCTCTGTCCTGCTGGTCGTTCCCACAGCCAGGTTGGGGTGAGGGGATCCCTGTGATGGTGTTCACAGGGGTCTTATGTTGAAAAAAGAGACGAGGATCTGACTCCGTGTTTCAGAAGGCTGATTTATTATTTTATTATATATATTACATTAAAACTATACTAAAAGAATAGAAGAAAAGGTTTTCATCAGAAGGCTGGCTAAGCTAAGAATAGAATCAGAAAGAATGATAACAAAGGCTCTGTCTTGGACTCTCTGTCCAAGCCAGCTGGGCTATGATTGGCCATTAATTATAAACATCTAAGATGGGCCAATCACAGATGCGCCTGTTGCATTCCACAGCAGCAGATAACCATTGTTTACATTTTGTCCCTGAGGCCTCTCAGCTTCTCAGGAGGAAAAACCCTAAGGAAAGGATTTTTCATAAAAGACGTCTGTGACAGAACCCCAACACCTGGAGCATCCCCAAAACCACCCCGGAGCAGGGGGGGCCCTGTGGGGCTGGGGGTGAGCCCAAGGACAGCACACCTTGGGTGGACTCCACAGCTCATCCTGGCTGGCTGATTTAGGCACAACCTGGAGCTCCTCCAGGTCTGGCTGGACACGGAGCTGAGCTCAGAGATGCAGATTTGGGGTTTGATTTGGGGAAGCTCGTGCAGACAATCCTGGTGAGATTGGTGGAGGAAAGGAGTCTCCAAGCTCACCTTTGTTATCAAGTGGAACTGAAAATGAGCAGCCAGGACTTGTCCTTATCCTGAGGGACACCAAATCCCGTTTTTTCCGCTCTTGGTCGCTCGTGGGATATGGAGTTGTGTGGAGGGCAGCAGTTGTTTCAGAGGGATCAGTTTATTTAGGATGGAAAAGCAAAACAATTTGAGATGAGGAGGAGAAACGAGGTAGGCACCTGGAATGGAAAAGCTGCAGGGGTTTGAAGTCCAACAAACAGGGACATCAGGGGTGTGGAGTTAAGGTCCAGCAGTCTGGGCGTGGAAACAAACACGGAGTGTCAGTGGAAAGGGGGAAACTTTGCACTTCTCTGGAATGGTTCAAATCCCCACTTTTGGGTTTGAGTGGGAAAACTGTGGCTGGCACAGAGCAGAATGGGAAAATATTGAAATGTGAGTGGCACAGGGCAGAATGGGAAAATATGGAAATGTGACTGGTATGGGGCTGGATGAGAAAATGCTGAAATATTGAAGGGCATGGGGCTGGATGAGAAAATATTAAAATATTGACTGGCATAAAGCTGAATGGAAAAATATGGAAATGGGACTGGCACAGGGCTGGATGAGGAAATTTTGAAATGTGACTGGCACAGGGCTGGATGGAAAAATGCTGAAATGTGACTGGCATGGAGCTGGATGGGAAAATATTAAAATATTGACTGGCACACAGCTGGATGGAAAAATATTAAAATATTGACTGGCATGGGGTTGGATGGGAAAATATGGAAATGTGACTGCTATGGGGCTGGATGGGAAAATATGGAAATGTGACTGCTATGGGGCTGGATGGGAAAATATTGAAATGTGACTGGTATGGGGCTGGATGAGAAAATGCTGAAATATTGAATGGCACAGGGCTGGATGGGAAAATATTGAAGTATTGAATGGCATAAAGCTGGATGGGAAAATACTGAAATGTGACTGGCACAGGGCTGGATGAGGACATTTTGAAATGTGACTGGCACAGGGCTGGATGGGAAAATACTGAAATGTGACTGGCACAGGGCTGGCTATTGCTCCAAACAGGGACATTCGTGGGGGAATAGGCAGATATCCCTCTGACAAGGGATTTCTGAGAGCACTGGGCTCAGGCTCAGAGGATACAGCCTGGGATTGAAAGGCAGGCCTGGGTTAGCTGGGCCAGGGCCCAGGATTAACTCAGATGATCCCAAGTGCAATTTATCCCCACGGAATAAGGCGGGGATGAGATGCCTGGGATGAGCCCCAGGCGCAGAGAAGGCCATCCTGCAATTTCCATTTCCCTTCATCCTCTCCTGCCCAGTCCTGCAGAATCAGGGGTTCCTTGAAAGGACCAGACCGTGGCTTTTCTTGCGCTTATCCCAATCCCAAATTCCCCTGCCCCCAGGCTCAGGCTGGGGACAGATATCCCTGAGCCCATAAGCCCTTTGTATGGGAAAGAGAGGAGCCTTTATCTGGCAGGCCTGAAGAAAAGAGAGCTTTGCACCCCCAGGAAGAGGAGATTCCCATTTTCCCAGAGCTTTTAATCATGTGAGGGCCAAGATATCGGTGTGGAAATTCGTCTGTTCCCTTTGTGTGCTGAGAGCCTAACCCAGGTTATTTCCCGACTGCTTTACATTCCCTGATCAAAAAATTCCTGCCTTTCCAAGCCCTCTGCTGTTCCTAGTGGAAGGAGATGAGAAATGCTCCCAGCAGGGTGAAGAATTCCTGGATTTGTCCTTTTTTAGGGAAGTTTTTTTTGGGGGGGGTCTCTTTATGGGGTGCTCTGTGTGATTTCAGTTTTGCTGAGCACGATCCGGCTCTGCTGGGGCATTCCAGGGAAATCCCAGGAAAATTCCACCCTCCCAAGTGCCTGAGGGTCCTGTCTGCAAGGGGAAGGATCAGACAGACAGAAAGAGGGAGGAATGAAAGAGGGCGTTCAGGAGGTGGGAAAGAAAGAGGGGGCATAGGCGATTGGAAAGAGAGGGGTTCAGGAGAGGAAAAAGAGGGGATTCAGGATGGGGAAAAGAAAGAGGGTGTTCAGGAGGTTGGAAAAGGGAGCTCAGGAGGTGGAAAGAGGGGATTCAGGAGGTTGGAAAAGGGAGTTCGGGAGGGGGAAAAGAGAGGGTTCAGGGGGTGGGAAAGAGGGAGTTCAGGATGGGGGAAAGAGGGGGTTCAGGGGGTGGGAAAGAGGGGGCTCAGGATGGGGGAAAGAAAGAAGGAGCTCAGGAGGTGGGAAGGAGGGAGTTCAGGAGGGGGGAAGAAAGAGGGGGCTCAGGAGATTGGAAAGAGAGGGTTCAGGAGGTGAGAAAGAGGGGGTTCAGGAGGGGGAAAAGAGGGGCTCGGGGTTGGGGAAAGAGGGAGCTCAGGAGGTGGAAAAGAGGGAGCTCAGGAGATGGGAAAAATAGAGGGTTCAGGAGGTTGGAAAGAGGGGGTTCAGAAGGGGGAAAAGAGGGGGTTCAAGACGTGAGAAAGGGGGAGTTCAGGAGGTTGGAAAGAAGGAGCTCAGGAGATGGAAACAAAGAGGTTCAGGAGGGAGGAAAGAATTTGGGAGTTCGGGAAGGGGGAAAAGGGGTTCAGGGGGTGGGAAAGAGGAGGTTCAGAAGATGGGAAAGAGGCAACTCAGGAGGAAAACGAGGGAGTTCAGGAGGTTGGAAAGAGGAGGTTCAGGAGGGGAAAAAGAGAGGGCTCAGGAGATGGGAAAGAGGGGATTCAGGACGTTGGAAAGGGGGGATCCAGGAGGGGAAAAAGAGGGGGTTGAGGATGGGGGAAAGAGGGGCTTCAGGAAGGGGGAAAGAATTTGGGAGTTCAGGAGGGGGAAAGAAAGAGGGAGCTCAGGAGGGGAAAAAGAGGGAGCTCAGGAGATGGGAGAGAGGGGATTCTGGAGGGGGGGAAAGGAGCTCAGGAGGAAGGAAAAAGGGAGTTCGGGAGGGAGAAAGAGGAGGTTCAGAATATGTGAAAGAGGGAGCTTGGGAGGGGAAAAACAGAGGGTTCAGGAGGGGAAAAAGGAGCTCAGGAGGGGGGAAAAAGGGAATTCGGGAGGTGGGGAAGAAAGAGGGGACTCAGGAGATTGGAAAGAGAGGGTTCAGGAGAGGGAAAAGAGGGGATTCAGGATGGGGGAAAGAGAGAACTGAGGAGGAAAAAGCGGGGGTTCAGGAGGTTGGAAAGAGGGGGCTCAGGATGGGGGAGAGAAAGAGGGGGTTCAGGAGGGGAAAAGAGTGAGCTCAGGAACGGGAAAAAAGGGGTTCAGGGAGTGAGAAAGAAAGGGTTCAGAAGATGACGAAGAGGGAGTTCAGGAGGTTGGAAACCCCACACTGGGAGCTGAGGGTGATGGTGATTTGTCTCTGGCCGGGTTTCTCGTTTCCCCCATGGCGGCAGCAGCAGCAGGAGGGGATTTCTTGGCACTTCAGACAAGGAGAGGGGCCCAGGAGCTCCCAGCTTTTGCTCCCTATCCAGTTACCCCGGGATTGGGTGTCCTGGCTGGAATCCACGGGCTCTGCTGGCAGCTGGAGTCTGGGAGGAGAAGGACAGCATTCCCGTTCCCAAAGAGAAAAAATTGGGGATTTGCAACGGCCACCGCGGTGTTCTTGTTCCGAAAGAGAAAATGGGGATTTGGGTGTTCCTGTTCCCAAATAGAAAACGGGGATTTGGGGTGGTCACCACAGTGTTCCTGTTCCCAAAGAGAAAAAAATTGGGGATTTGGGATGGCCACTGTAACATTTTCAGTCCCAAGCAGGGATTTGGGGTGGCCACTGTGGCATTCCCATTCCCAAAGAGAAAACAGAGATTTGGGATGGCCACTGTGGCATTCCCAGTCCCAAACAGGGATTTTGGGTGGCCACTGTGGTTTTCTCATTCCCAACTAGAAAGTGAGAATTTGGGGTGGCCACAGCAGTTCCCATTCCCAAACGGGGATTTGGGATAGCCACTGTGACATTCCCAGTCCCAAACAGGAATTTGGGATGGCCACTGCCGTGTTCCCATTCCCAAACTCGGATTTGGGGTGGCCACTGCCGTGTTCCCATTCCCAAACTCGGATTTGGGGTGGCCACTGCAGCATTCCCAGTCCCAAACAGAAAATGGGGATTTAGGGTGGCCACTGCAGTGTTCCCCTTCCCAAACAGAGATTTGGGGTGGCCACTGCAGTGTTCCCATTCCCAAATGGAGATTTGGGGTGGTCACTGTGACACTCCCATTCCCAAACAGAAAGTGGGGATTTGGGGTGGCCACTGCCATGTTCCCATTCCAGACGGGGATTTGGGATAGCCACTGTTGCATTCCCCTTCCCAAACAGGGATTTGGGGTGGCCACTGTGTCATTCCCATTCCCAGATGGGGATTTGGGGTGGCCACTGTGTCATTCCCAGTCCCAAACAGAAAGTGGGGATTTGGGATGGCCACTGCAGCATTCCCATTACCAAAGAGAAAATGGGAATTTAGGGAGACCACTGGTGGTGTTCCCAGTCTCAAACAGGGATTTGGGGTGGCCACTGTGGTTTTCCCAATCCCAAACAGAAAATGGGCATTTAGGGTGGCCATCGTGATATTCCCATTCCCAAACAGGAAATGAGGATGTTTTGTGTGGCCACTGTGGTGTTCCTGCTCCCAAAAGAGAAAATGGGGATTTGGAGCAGCCACTGTGGCATTCCCAAACAGAGATTTGGGGTGGCCCCTGCAGTGTTCCCATTCCCAAATGGGGATTTGGGGTGGTCACTGTGGCACTCCCATTCCCAAACAGAAAGTGGGGATTTGGGGTGGCCACTGCAGTGTTCCCATTCCAGACGGGGATTTGGGATAGCCACTGTTGCATTCCCCTTCCCAAACAGGGATTTGGTGTGGCCACTGAGACATTCCCACTCCCAGATGGGGATTTGGGGTCGCCACTGTGTCATTCCCATTCCCAAACAGAAAGCGAGGATTTGGGAGGGCCACTGCAGCATTCCCAGTCCCAAACTGAAAATGGGGATTTAGGGTGGCCACTGCAGCATTCCCATTCCCAAACAGGAATTTGGGATGGCCACTGCCATGTTCCCATTCCCAAACTCGGATTTGGGGTGGCCACTGCAGTGTTCCCATTCCCAAACTCGGATTTAGGGTGGCCACTGCAGTGTTCCCCTTCCCAAACTCGGATTTGGGGTGGCCACTGCAGTGTTCCCATTCCCAAATGGGGATTTGGGGTGGTCGCTGTGGCACTCCCATTCCCAAACAGAAAGTGGGGATTTGGGGTGGCCACTGCAGTGTTCCCATTCCAGACGGGGATTTGGGATAGCCACTGTTGCATTCCCCTTCCCAAACAGGGATTTGGTGTGGCCACTGAGACATTCCCATTCTCAGATGGGGATTTGAGGTGGCCACTGTGTCATTCCCATTCCCAGATGGGGATTTGGGATGGCCACTGCAGCATTCCCATTACCAAAGAGAAAATGGGAATTTAGGGAGACCACTGGTGGTGTTCCCAGTCCCAAACAGGGATTTGGGGTGGCCACTGTGGTTTTCCCAATCCCAAACAGAAAGTGAGGATTTGGGATGGCCACTGCAGCATTCCCAGTCCCAAAGAGAAAATGGGGATTTAGGGTGGCCACTGCCATGTTCCCATTCCCAAACTCGGATTTGGGGTGGCCACTGCCGTGTTCCCATTCCCAAACAGAAAATGGGGATTTGGGGTGGCCACTGCAGCATTCCCAGTCCCAAACAGAAAATGGGGATTTAGGGTGGCCACTGCAGTGTTCCCCTTCCCAAACAGAGATTTGGGGTGGCCACTGCAGTGTTCCCATTCTCAAATGGGGATTTGGGGTGGTCGCTGTGGCACTCCCATTCCCAAACAGAAAGTGGGGATTTGGGGTGGCCACTGCAGTGTTCCCATTCCAGACGGGGATTTGGGATAGCCACTGTTGCATTCCCCTTCCCAAACAGGGATTTGGTGTGGCCACTGAGACATTCCCATTCCCAGATGGGGATTTGGGGTGGCCACTGTGTCATTCCCATTCCCAAACAGAAAGTGGGGATTTGGGATGGCCACTGCAGCATTCCCATTACCAAAGAGAAAATGGGAATTTAGGGAGACCACTGGTGGTGTTCCCAGTCCCAAACAGAGATTTGGGGTGGCCACTGTGGTTTTCCCAGTTCCAAACAGAAAATGGGCATTTAGGGTGGCCATCGTGACATTCCCATTCCCAAACAGGAAATGAGGACGTTTTGTGTGGCCACTGTGGCGTTCCTGTTCCCAAAAGAGAAAATGGGGATTTGGAGTGGCCACTGTGGCATTCCCAAACAGAGATTTGGGATGGCCACTGTGCCTTTCCCATTCCCATTCCCAAACAGAGATTTGGGATGGCCACTGTGGTTTTCCGAATCCCAAACAGAAAATGGGGATTTGGTGTGGTCACTGTGATATTCCCATTACCAAAGAGAAAATGGGGATTTAGGGAGGCCACTGCAGTGTTCCCAGTCCCAAATGGAGATTTGAGGTGGCCACTGTGACATTCCCATTCCCATTCCCAAACAGGAATTTGGGTTGCCATTCCCATTCCCATTCCCAAACAGGGATTTGGGGTGGCCACTGTGGCATTCCCATTCCCAAATGGGGATTTGGGATGGCCACTGTGGCATTCCCATTCCCAAACAGGGATTTGGGGTGCCCACTGTGGCATTCTCATTCCCATTCCCATTCCCAAAAAGGGATTTGGGGTGCCCACTGTGACATTCCCATTCCCAAACAGGGATTTGGGGTGGCCACCAAGGTGTTCCCATTCCCAAACAGGGATTTGGGGTGCCCACTGTGGCATTCTCATTCCCATTCCCATTCCCATTCCCATTCCCAAACAGGGATTTGGGGTGCCCACTGTGACATTCCCATTCCCAGTCCCAAACAGGGATTTGGGGTGCCATTCCCAAATGGGGATTTGGGGTGCCCACTGTGACATTCCCATTCCCAGTCCCAAACAGGGATTTGGGTTGCCATTCCCATTCCCATTCCCATTCCCAAACAGGGATTTGGGGTGGCCACCAAGGTGCTCCCATCCCCAAACAGGGATTTGGGGTGCCCACTGCGGCATTCTCATTCCCATTCCCATTCCCAGTCCCAAACAGGGATTTGGGGGGCCCACTGTGACATTCCCATTCCCAGTCCCAAACAGGGATTTGGGTTGCCATTCCCATTCCCATTCCCAAACAGGGATTTGGGGTGGCCACCAAGGTGCTCCCATCCCCAAACAGGGATTTGGAGTGCCCACTGTGGCATTCTCATTCCCATTCCCATTCCCAAACAGGGATTTGGGGTGCCATTCCCATTCCCAGTCCCAAACAGGGATTTGGGGTGCCCACTGTGACATTCCCATTCCCAAACAGGAATTTGGGGTGCCATTCCCATTCCCAGATGGGGATTTGGGGTGCCCACCCCAGGTCCACCCACGGCCATGCTCCCTCTCCGGGTCAGATCCTGCGGGAGCCCTGCCCAGCCCTCACTCAGGATTTCTTTAGTCCCAGTTTTGTTTTTCAGCCTCACAAAGCCCAGCTCAGCCGCTGGAGCCTCCCGGCTTTCCCAGGCTGCTCCGCCTCCATCCCAGAGCTCAGCTGGGAATTTTGGCTCCCATGACTTCATCCTGGGTGAAATGTCACAAAATCCCAATGGATTCTGTGACACTTCATCCGAAAACACCGGCTTGGCTGGGCTGGGCTGGTGAGGGGTTAAGCCCAGCTGGAAATTAAGCCTGACCCAGCTTCTTGTCCAGGCCCCGTTTCTCACTTCCAGCCCTGGAATGGGGAAAAAAAAAGTAAAAAAAATAAATAAAATTGTGTGTTTGTGTGTTGAGATAAGGAGGGTTCAATAATTGAGAATGAAGTAAAATACAGTGATAATTATAATAATGATAATTATATATATATTCACTTATTATTTGTATTTAGTAATTTTATCTTATTTTATTATTATATTTCTATATTTATCTATATTGGTTATATAAACATAATAACAATGATAATATATGAATACGTTCATTAATTATAGTAATGATATTTATTTATTTATTATTTTATTATTTATCAACAAAAATATTTAATATATTATATTATATTATATTATATTATATTATATTATATTATATTATATTATACTATATTATATTATATTATATTATATTATATTATATTATATTATATTATATTATATTATATTATATTATATTATATTATATTATATATTAGTTTATTATTATATTTCTATATTTATTTATTGTTATTAAAGAATTATGATAATTATAAGAAAATAGTAATAGTTAGCAATAGTAATAGTAATAGTAATAGTAATAGTAATAGTAATAGTAATAGTAATAAAGGAAAACCAAGTGCTGCTCACTGCAGTTGTTGGCCAATGTCAGACCCCCCCTTCCCAACCCTTTTCCAGTAACTGTCCCAGTCTGTAGCCACGGAATGGGGACGTTCCATGGTGGGAAATGCCCCTTTGTCCCAGCTCTGCCCCCTCCCCTCCGTGTGCCCGTTCCCTGCAGCACCTCGGGGTCTCCAAGAGCTCCCACAGAGCCAAAAAATCTCAGCTTGGGGCCGCTGGGGCTGGGAAACAGCTCAGAACGGGGTTAAAAGGCAGGAATTGCAGGCCTTGTCTAAAAAGCAGGAATTCCAGACCTTGTCCTTCCTGAGGGCTCGGGATCTCCCAACAGCCCTGCGGGATCTGCAGGGATTGAGACAATTCCAGAGGCACAAAGAGCCAAGAGAAACTTGGTCACCTCCTTGGAGCTGAGGCTTTAATTTCCTCAGGGCTTGCAGTGGCTTTGGCTTTGTGCTCCCTGAATTCATTCCCAGTGTCTGGAGCTTGGAATTCCCAATTCCAGCTTTGGGTCCTCCTGGCTTTAGGAATTCCTTCCCTCAGTTCCAGGGATCTCTCTTGGCTCTGGAAATTGTTTCTCTCAGTTCTATGGATCCTCTGGGAATTCTTTCCCTGATTTTCAGGGATCCCTCCTGGCTCTGGGAATTCTTTCCCTCAGTTCCAGGGATCCTCCTCGCTCTAGGAATTCCTTCCCTGATTTCCATGGATCCTCTGGGAACTCCTTCCCTGATTTCTGAGGATCCTCCTGGCTCTGGAAATTCTTTCCCTGATTTCCATGGATCTTCTGGGAACTCCTTCCCTGATTTCAATGGGTCCCTCCTGGCTCTGGGAACTTCCTTCCCTCTGTTCCAGGGATCCCTCCTGGCGCTGGGAATTCTTTCCCTGATTTCCAGGGATCCTCTGGGAATGCCTTCCCTTATTTCCAAGGATCCTCCAGGCTCTGGGATTTCCTCCCCTCAGTTCCATGGATCCTCTGGGAACTCCTTCCCTGATTTCCACTGATCCCTCCAGGCTCTGGGAGTTCTTTTCCTCAGTTCCAGGGATCTCTCCTGGCTCTGGGAAGTCCTTCCCTGATTTCCAGGGATCCTCCTGGCGCTGGAGAGGCCGCTCTGTCTCCCTTCCCTCAGTGCCACCAATCCCTTTCTCCGTCTGGTGCCTTTTTTTTCCTTTTTTTTCGCTTTTTTTTTTTTTTTTTTTTTTTTTTTTTTTTGTCGGAGACACTGTGCCTGTAATAAGCATTCAAAATGAGTCTTGCTGGGCCAGGAGAAAGGGGAGGGGAAGAAAGAAGGGGAGGAGAGGATGAGATTTGGGGGGGTTGAGGGTGGGGGGAGATTTGGGGAAGGGGGAAAAGGAGGAGGGGTTTTAAATAGCAAAGAATTAGAAAAAAAAAAATCTGATGCAAATCACTGGTAGAGAGAAAATTATGTGCAATTACCCGAGCGATACTGGGCAGCCGTGCCCACCCCAACCAACAAGATCTCATTAACAAGCAGAAAATAAGATTGAAATGGTGTGTAAAAGAGCTGAAAAATGAATTTGAATGCTGCATTTGTCCACAATTACCCCCTCGTTCACACATATTTTATTGCAATTTTTGTATTATTCTTAATCTTTCCATCCCTCAAAGCAGATTGGGAACATCCTGGCATTACAGTTGCTGAGGGAGGAAGCATTAAGGATTCCCCGTTTCCCTGAAAGGAGACCCTTCTCCCGCTCGAATTTTCCAGGCTGGGTTTTGGCCGGATCAGGATTCATTTCCCGGCTTAGCCGGGTGTAGGGCCGTGTTCACTCTCACGAGATGTGT
>CM063153.1:3604448-3735019 GCA_031885435.1 Passerculus sandwichensis | reverse complement strand
ACATCTCGTGAGAGTAGAAGGATTTGGGATTCCCACTCCAGAAGTTGTTCCCTGTGTGTGTTACTGAGAAAGGAAAATGTTGGGAACACAAAAAGATTTGGGATTCCCACTGCGGATGTTGTTCTGGCGTGTGTTACTGATAGGAAAACATTGGGAACACGGGAAGATTTGGGATTCTCACTCCAGAGGTTTTCCCTGCTTGTTTCACTGAGGAAAATGTTGGGAACTCGGAAGGATTTGGAATTCCCACTATGGATGTTGTTCCCTGAGTGTTTTACTGAGACAGGAAAATGTTGGGAACACGGAAGGATTTGGGGTTCCCACTCCGGTGGTTGTTCCCTGAGTGTTTTACTGAGATAGGAAAATGTTGGGAACATGAAAAGATTTGGGATTCCCACTCCGAGGTTGTTCCCTGCGTGTTTTACTGAGGAAAATGTTGGGAACTCGGAAGGATTTGGGATTCCCACTCCAGAGGTTTCTCCCTGCGTGTGTTACTGAGATAGGAAAATAGAAAGATTTGGGATTCCCACTCCAGAGGTTTCTCCATTTGTGTTTTACTGAGATAGGAAAATGGAAGGATTTGATATTCCCACTCCAGAGGTTTCTCCATGTGTGTGTTACTGAGAAAGGAAAATTGAAGGATTTGGTATTCCCACTCCGGAGGTTTTTCCCTGCGTGTGTTACTGGGACAAGAAAATGTTGGGAATACGGAAGGATTTGGGAACAAACAGTCGATTCCCGAGGCTGGAATCCCATGGGAATTTGGCGCTGCCTTTGGTGGGCCCAGGATCGGCCCCCAGGGCTCTGCAAACTCAGAGAGCAGCAGGACACAAATTGCAGGGAATAAGGAATAAATTGGAGAAGAAAAGTGGGGGAAAGCTGAGGGGAAGAACAAGAGCGATGGCAGCAGGAAGGAGAAGCGCGGGGAGGTGTGGAAGCGCCTGAAAACCCCCAGATGTCGAATTTAAGGGCTTGGAGACAGAAATCTGTCCCCAGAATGTTCAAATCTCGGTCTCCAGGCAGAGCAGGGTGGGTGGAAAGGGAATTCCTGAATCCCGGAATTCCTGAATCCCTGAATTCCTGAATTCCTTCACCTCCCCTCCTCCGGCTCCTGGGGAGGGAGCAGGGGCTCGGCGGGAGGATCCGAGCGCTGGTTACTGAGGAGCTCGGGCCGGGCACGGAGGGAAAATTAGCCATTTGTAATTAACGCCATCAGCAATTAACGCCGTCAGCAATTAACGCCGTCAGCAATTAACGCCGCCGCCGCTGCCCGGCGCTCCCTCCGTGCCGCGATGGATCGGGGGCAGAGGCAGCCCCGGAGAGGGGGCAGCGAGGCAGAGGGGACGCTCAAAAGCGAGGAATGCAATGAAAAGAATAAATAATCGGGATTTGGGGGGCGGGGGCACGCGGCGCATTCCCGGGGTGCGCGTTCCAGCTGTGCCTGCTCCATCCAGCTGTGCTCCAGCTGTGCCCCGCCTGGGGAGAGCAGCAAAACCCCACAGCGGGCAGGGATCCAGCCCCGAGCTGTTTGCCCCTCGCAGGGACATGCGTGTTTTTATATTCTATCGTTCTATAACTTTCATGTTAATTATTAAACTTATTTTCTTCTATTGTATACATAGATTTCATACAAGCGTGGGCTCCTCGTGGTCCACCTCAAACTTCTAATATAGTTTCTCATGATTCTTCTTACGATTAAACAATAATTATATTTAATTGCTAAACAATCATCACATCTAACAACTATATCATTTATCATATACTGCTTACGCAGGTGCAATTTCACGTGATCTGGCAAACACAAAGCCTGACATTTTCAGAGTCTATTTTTAACATTTTTCCCGGGGCCCCACTAAGTCTAGCTTCTAATTCCCCGAATTTTATGATTTTAAAACCTTTTGCTATCACTCCTGGCGGGATCCCAGCCCGGGGAGGATGGACAGGGGGTTGTGAGTCCCCTCTGTGTGCGCGGCTCTGCCGGGATGTGTGAGAGGGTCAGGACTCGGTGTGGGGTTGGGTTTCCCTTTGCTTCCCATCCCATGCGTTAAGGAAAAGAGAAACTCTTTCCCTCCCGTCCCAGCTGGAGAGGCTGCAGGACTTTGGGGCTCTGTCCATCCTGGAGCATCCCGGGGATGGATCAGGCTGTGCAGTCCCAAAGCCTCAGGGGAGGATAATGGGATGAGATAAATCCCAAAAGGATGCTGGACTGATCTTTGGTGTGAGGTGGGAGAGAGTTTGGGGATCGCGTCAGCTTCCAGGGCGTCCGGAGCAACCACCCCAGGGGTGGAGCAGGAGCAGGGAACTGCTCTGTAGGGTGGGCTCAGAGAGTTTGGGGTGCTGGGGAACAGCTCTGCAGGGTGACCTTGGAGAGTTTGGGGTGCTGGGGAACAGCTCTGCAGGGTGTGCTTGGCCAGTTTGGGGTGCCAGGGAACGGCTCTGCAGGGTGGGCTTGGAGAGTTTGGGGTGCTGGGGAATGGCTCTGCAGGGTGGGCTTGGAGAGTTTGGGGTGCTGGGGAATGGCTCTGCAGGGTGAGTTTGGAGATTTTGGGGTGCTGGGGAACGGCTCTGCAGGGTGAGCTTGGAGAGTTTGAGGTGCCAGGGCTTAGCAGGAGCAGGGACATTGCTGTACAGGGTGGGCTTGACCAGTTTGAGGTGCCAGGGCTGAGCACGGACATTGTCTAGACACTTTGGGGTGCCAGGGAATGGCTCTGCTGTGTGTGTTTGGACAGTTTGGGGTGCGAGGGCTGGGCAGGAGCAGGGACATTGCTCAGACACTTTGGGGTGCCAGGGAATGGCTCTGTGCTGTGGACTCGGCCATTTCGGGGTGCTAGCAAATGGCTCTGCAAGGTGAGTTTGGAAAGTTTGGGGTGCCAGGGAACGGCTCTGCAGGGTGGACTCAGAGAGTTTGGGGTGCCAGGGAACGGCTCTGCAGGGTGGACTCAGAGAGTTTGGGGTGCCAGGGAATGGCTCTGTGCTGTGGGCTCGGCCAGTTTGGGGTGCCAGGGCCGGGCAGGAGCCGCTGGTACCCCGGGAAGTGCAGAGGGAGGAGCTGCAGGAGCCGCAGGGAAGGTCCCTCGCACTCCCGGCTGTGGGGTCTGTTCCACGCCAGGGTCCCCCCTGCCTGGTGCTGGATGCGCGGGGACATCTCCGGGTGCTGCGGGAGCTCTGCTGCCTAAAGCCACCTCTGCCTCCTCCAGCGTGCCCGGGATCAGTTTAGGGAGGGGATGGAGATCACAAACCCCGGGAGATGGGGATCACAAACCCCGGGAGATGGGGATTACCAATCCCGGGGCTGGAGATCACAAACCCCGGGGCTGGAGATCACAAACCCCGGGAGATGGGGATCACCAACCCCGGGAGATGGGGATCACAAACCCCAGGAGATGGGGATCACAAACCCCGGGGCTGGAGATCACAAACCCCGGGAGATGGGGATCACAAGCCCCGGGGCTGGAGATCACAAACCCCGGGAGATGGGGATCACCAACCCCGGGAGATGGGGATCACAAACCCCGGGGCTGGAGATCACAAACCCCGGGGCTGGAGATCACAAACCCCGGGAGATGGGGATCACCAACCCCGGGGCTGGAGATCACAAACCCCGGGAGATGGGGATCACAAACCCCGGGAGATGGGGATCACCAACCCCGGGGCTGGAGATCACAAACCCCGGGGCTGGAGATCACAAACCCCGGGAGATGGGGATCACAAACCCCGGGAGATGGGGATCACAAACCCCGGGAGTTGGGGATCACCAATCCCGGGTTTTGGAGATCACAAATCCCGGGAGATGGGGATCACAAACCCCGGGAAATGGGGATCACAAACCCCGGGAGATGGGGATCACAAACCCCGGGAGATGGGGGTCACAAACCCCCGGAGATGGGGGTCACCGGTCTCAGAGCTGGAGATCACAAACACCGGCGGGGCTGGGGGCGAGCGGATCAAAGGTGCGCGGGGTCCCGGCTCGCCGCTCTCAGCTCCGGGCTGCCCTTAAACCCATCGAGTTTGGAAATGTGGGGGATCTGATTTCAGGGAATGAGCTCCTGAAAGGCGATCGGGAGCCTCGCGGAGCGGGGAGCCGGGCAGGCACATCCAGGGAAATCACGGGGCTGGCGGTGGGGCCGGGGGGAAAGAGGGAATGGAGGAGTTGTTCTGGGAAATTACAGGGAATTTGGGAAATTAGCCCGGCTGCGGGCTTGAGGGGAAAGAGGGAATGCAGGCATGGAGGGGTTGTTTTGAGGAGTCTTAAGGAAAATCACGGGAAAATCAGTGGTTTGCGGGATTGAAGGGAAAGAGGGAATGCAGAGATGGAGGGGCTGTTTGGGGGAATCGCGGGGAATTTGGGAGAGGGAAAGAGGGAATCCAGCCGCGGACGGGCTGTTTTGGGAAATCACAAGGAGCGGTTCGCGGGACTGAGGGTAAAGAGGCCAAACGGGTGAGTTTGGGGAGGGAACTCACGGCCCAGGCCGGGGCTGAGGTGACACCGCGCTGTCCCCGCAGCTCTCCCCGCGCTCCTGCCCCGCTCGGGACAGCCCTGGGGCGCTGCCCTGGCCCTGCGGAGCCACCCCCGCCCTTCAGCTGACCCTGGGGGGACGCTCCTCATGGGGACACAGCGAGGGGACACTCCCGGTGAGGACACAGCGAGGGGACACTCCCCATGGAGACACAGAGAGGGGACACTCCTGATGGGGGACACAGAGAGAGGATGCTGCCTGTGGGGACACAGAGGGGACGCTCTCCATGGGGACAGGCAGGTGACATTCCCGATGAGGACACAGACAGGGGACACTCCCCATAGAGACACAGGGAAGGGACACTCGCGATGGGGACACAGAGAGGGGACGCTGCCCATGGGGACACAGAGAGGGGACACTCCCCATAGAGACACAGGGAGGGGACACTCCCGATGAGGACACAGAGAGGGGACACTCCCCATAGAGACACAGGGAGGGGACACTCCCGATGAGGACACAGAGAGGGGACACTCCCCATAGAGACACAGGGAGGGGACACTCGCGATGGGGACACAGAGAGGGGACGCTGCCCATGGGGACACAGCGAGGGGACACTCCCGATGGGGACACAGATGAGGGATGCTCCCATTGCGAGTGTCCCTTTTCTGTGTCCACATGGGGGACACAGAAAAGGGACACTCGCAATGGGGACACAAGGGGGATTCTGCCGATGGGGACACATGGACGCTCCCCATGTGAACACAGAGAGGGGACACAGGGGGGACAGTCGCGATGGGGACACACAGAGGGGACACTCCCGATGGGGACACAAAAGGGGGACGCTCCCCACGGGGACACAGAGAGGGAATGCTCCCCATGGAGACCCAAAAAGAGGACGCTGCCTATGGGGACACAAAAGGGGGTCACTCCCTATGGGGACACAAAAGGGGGTCACTCCCATGGGGACACAAAAGGGGGTCACTCCCTATGGGGACACAAAAGGGGGTCACTCCCGTGGGGACACAAAAGGGGGTCACTCCCGTGGGGACACAAAAGAGGGTCACTCCCGTGGGGACACAAAAGGGGGTCACTCCCGTGGGGACACATCGAGGCTGCCCAGCCTGCCCCGCGCTCCGAGCGGCCCCGGCAGCCCGGAGCATCCTCGGCTCTGCGTCGCAGCTCTCGCTGTCCCGGCGCGGTGCCTGCGCTCCCTCTCCTCTCCCCTCTGTCCCCATTGATGTGCCGGGGAGCTGTCTCCGCTCTGCCTGCTCTGTCTGCTCTGCCACTCGCGCGTCTGTTCCGAGAAGGGATCAGAAGTTTCAGCGAGCGCTCGGCGCCTCTCCTTTGATCCATGTCCTGAGGCCTGCTTGACAGCGAAAAAAAGCATGGAGACAAAACGACTCAGTCAAAGTGATTCCTGACAACTGTCTCCATGAGATAAGGAAGCTCTCTGTGTCTTGGTGGTTTTTTTATTTTTTTTTTCCTCCTCTTCTAATACCGCCTCTCCGTTTCCATAAGAAGCGGAGTCACTTTAAACCAGAGGAGCAGCGGAGAGGAGCCGAGCACAGAGCCGAGCTTTATGTCTCCTTTCCCATTCCTTCTTTTTTTTTTTTTTTAATTTAATTTTATTTCTTTTTCCCCTAAAACCCCCTCTTTTCCCCCGTTTGCCTTTCCCCGGTGCCGCCCATGTCGCTGAGCATCCCAGGACATTATTCCGAGCCAGCTGTCCCCGCGAGGGGCTGCGGGGGACACCGAGAGCCATTGTGTGACAATGAGCAGCCCTTTCAGGAGAGGGGGGCGGCCTCATTAGGAGCCGGGCTTTACCCACCGCTGGCCACTTAAGCGGCGCTCGGAGCTGCTCCCCCGCTGCTGAGCCCCGGAATTTTCTTTGGGATTCTTTAATTTCGCTTTGCCGGGCTCGTGTCACGCAGGGAATGTCCCCCCAGCCTTGGCCAGGTGGCTCCGGGGCGCGGTGTGTGACACTGAGGGTGCAGGGCGTGTGGGAACAGGGAATGGAGTTGGGATCCCAAACGCGGGGATCGCTCCGGGACAAACAGCACATGGAGGGACAGGGAGATGGCTCAGGGGACACGGGGACACGGGGGGACAGGGCCACTGCAGCCGTGAGGAGCTATGGGAATGCAGGGTGGATCCCCAGTGGATGCATTCAGGGTGGATCCCCAATGGAGGGATCCCCGATGGATGCATTCAGGATGGATCCCTGATGGATGCATTCAGGATGGATCCCCAATGGATGGATTCAGGACGGATCCCCAGTGGATGGATTCAGGGTGGATCCCTGATGGATCCATTCAGGGTGGATCCCCGATGGATGGATTCAGGGTGGAACTCCAATGGATGCATTCAGGGTGGATCCCTGATGGATCCATTCGGGGTGGATCCCCAATGGATAGATTCAGGGTGGATCCCTGATGGATCCATTCAGGGTGGATCCCCGATGGATTCATTCAGGGTGGATCCCTGATGGATGGATTCAGGGTGGATCCCCAGTGGATGCATTCAGGATGTCCCCAATGGATGGATTCAGGATGTCCCCAATTGATTGATTCAGGGTGGATCCCCAATGGATGCATTCAGGGTGGATCCCTGATGGATCCATTCAGGGTGGATCCCCGATTGATCCATTCAGGGTGGATCCCCAATGGATGGATTCAGGGTGGATCCTCAATGGATTTGTTTAGGGTGGATCCCCAAAGGACGGATTCAGGATGTATCCTCAATGGATGCACTCTGGATGGATCCTGAATCCCAGACTGCTCCATTCCAGCCCTGCAGGGCACCTCGGGTGACCCAGCCTCCTCGGATGTCCCTGGCAGGACACGGGACAGAGCCACGCTCAGGGGTGGGGACAGGGACTGGGGAATCATGGAAGGGTTGGGCTGTAAGGGACATTGGAGTTCTCATCGTTCCAACCCCTCCCGTGAGCGCAGATCCCTTTCCATGGGCAGGGACTCCTCCCATGGGCAGGAACCCTTTCCATGGGCAGGGACCCCTCCCATGGGCAGGCACCCTTTCCATGGGCATGGATCCCTTTCCGTGGTCACAGACCCTTCTCATGGGCACGGGCCCCTCTTGTGGGCAGGGACCCCTTTCTGTGGGCAGAGACCTCTCCAGCAGGCATGGACCCCTTTGCGTGGGCACAGACCCCTTCTCGTGGGCACGGACCCCTCCCATGGGCACGGATCCCTTTCCGTGGGCAGTGACTCCTCCCGTGGGCACAAACCCCTTCTCGTGGGCATGGATCCCTTCCCATGGGCACAGAGACCTTTCCATGAGCACGGACCCCTTCCCATGGGCAGGGACCCCTTTTTGGGCATGGACCCCCTCCCATGGGCATGGATCCCTTTCCATGGGCATGGACCCCTCCCATGGGCACAGAGACCTTTCCATGCGCACAGACCCCTTCCCATGGGCAGGGACCTCTTTTTGGGCATGGATCCCTTCCCATGGGCACAGAGACCTTTCCATGGGCACGGACCCCTTTCCATGGGCACGGAGACCTTTCCATGAGCACGGACCTCTTTCCATGGGCAGGGACCCCTTTTTGGGCATGGACCCCCTCCCATGGGCATGGATCTCTTTCCATGGGCATGGATCCCTTACCATGGGCACAGACCCCTTTCGAACCCCTTTCCGTGGGCATGGATCTCTTTCCGTGGGCATGGACCCCTCCCATGGGCACGGACCCCTTTCCATGGGCACAGAGACCTTTCCATGGGCACGGACCTCTCCCATGGGCACGGAGATCTTCCCATGAGCACGGACCCCTTTCCATGGGCAGTGACCCCTTTGTGGGCATGGACCCCCTCCCATGGGCATGGATCCCTTTCCATGGGCACAGACCCCTCTCGAACCCCTTTCTGTGGGCATGGATCTCTTTGCATGGGCATGGACCCCTTTCCATGGACATGGACCCCTCCCATGGACACAGACCCCTCCCATGAGCACGGACCCCTCCCATGGGCACGGAGATCTTTCCATGAGCACGGACCCCTTTCCATGGGCAGTGACCCCTTTTTGGGCATGGACCCCCTCCCATGGGCATGGATCCCTTTCCATGGGCATGGATCCCTTACCATGGGCACAGACCCCTTTCAAACCCCTTTCCATGGGCACGGAGACCTTTCCATGGGCACGGAGACCTTTCCATGAGCACGGACCCCTCCCATGGGCACGGAGACCTTCCCATGAGCACGGACCCTTTTCCATGGGCAGTGACCCCTTTGTGGGCACGGACCCCCTCCCATGGGCACGGACCCCTCTCTTTCCTCTCCCACCATCCCGGGCAGCTCCGAGCCGCCCCTGAGCCCCCCCCAAACCCTGAGCCGGGGGCCTGGAGCCCCTCCCAGCCCCCCAGAACCCCTCGGCCGGGCCGTTCCTCTCCCCCTGGCTCCCGTAATGAGCCTTTTGTGGCGGCTCCGCTCCGGAGTGAAACTCCATTAGCGGCGGGGCCGGGGGGCGGCGGGGGGCGAGGGTCCCTTCCCCCCAGAACCGCGCTGCACCGCGCTGATAAACAGCAAATATCGGGGAACAGGATTTCCACATTATCTGAGCGCGGCAGAAAATCAAAATTTCAGTCTAAATCCGAGGAGACGAAGCTCATAAGCTCCTCCAGCTGATACAGACGCCGAGCCCAGCCGGCAAAGGCTCAGGAGGCACAAAATAACATTTTTCCTTAAAAAAAAAGGAGAAAAAAGAAAAGAAAAAAAATAAGAGAAGAGAAGAAAAGAAAAGAAAGCAAAAAAAAATGAAGGAGAAGGGAGAAGCAAGAAATCTTTGGGGGCTGCCTGTGAGGGAGGGAGGAGGAGAGGAGCATTGTGTGGGGTTCCTGCTGAGGGGAGAAACAGCCGGGAGCGCTGGGGAGGGGGCTGGGAGTGCTGGGGACAGATCTGGCAGAACCAGGGACAGGGCTGGGAGCTCTGGGCAGAGCTGGGAAGAGCTGGGGAGGGAGTTGGAAGTGCCGGGGAGTGCTGAGGACAGAGCTAGGAGAGCCGGGGAGTGCAGGGCACAGATCTGGGAGAGCTGGGGACAGGGCTGGGAGGGCTGGGGACAGGGCTAGGTGTGCCGGGGAGCGCTGGGGAGGGGGCTGGAAGAGCTGGGGAGGGGGCTGGGAGTGCCAGGGAGTGCTGGGGACAGGGCTGGGAGTGTCGGGGACAGAGCTGGGAGTGCCAGGGAGTGCTGGGGACAGGGCTGGGAGTGCCAAGGAGTGCTGGGGACAGGGCTGGGAGTGCCAGGGAGTGCTGGGGACAGAGCTGGGAGTGCCAGGGAGTGCTGGGGACAGGGCTGGGAGTGCCAGGGAGTGCTGGGGACAGAGCTGGGAGTGCCAGGGAGTGCTGGGGACAGGGCTGGGAGTGCCAAGGAGTGCTGGGGACAGAGCTGGGAGTGCCAGGGAGTGCTGGGGACAGGGCTGGGAGTGCCAAGGAGTGCTGGGGACAGGGCTGGGAGTGCCAAGGAGTGCTGGGGACAAAGCTGGGAGTGCTGGGGAGAGCTGGGGAGGGAGCTGGAAGTGCTGGGGAGCGCTGGGGACAGCTCTGAGGATGCCGAGGACAGAGCTGGGAGAGCTGGGAGAGCTGGGGAGGGAGCTGGAAGTGCTGGGGAGCGCTGGGGACAGCTCTGAGAATGCCGAGGACAGAGCTGGGAGAGCTGGGAGAGCTGGGGACAGGGCTGGGAGAGCTGGGCAGCGCTGGGGATCGAGCTGGGAATGCTGAGGACAGGGCTGGGAGCACTGGGGAGGACAAGGGGGCGCTGGGGACAGGACTGAGAATGTGGGGGACAGAGATGAGAGACCTGGGAGCGCTGGGGACAGAGCTGGGAGAGCTGGGGACCTGGCTGGGGGTGCCGGGGAGTGCTGGGGACAGGACTAGGAGAGATGGGCACAGGGCTAGGTGTGCCGGGGAGCACTGGGGAGGGGGCTGGAAGAGCTGGGGAGGGGGCTGGGAGTGCCAGGGAGTGCTGGGGATGGGAATGCAGGGGACAGAGATTTATTTGGGGTGAGGAGGAAGAAGGCGTGGAATGGATGCCTTTGGAAGCATCACAGTTGTGCTGGCACAGGAGTAATTCCCAAAAAAATCCAAAGGAGTTCTGCAACACCAAACCCGTCCCTCAGCAGCCAAACCCCATAGGAAAGGCTGAATTGGGGTTGGAAAGGCTGAATTGGGGTTGGAAAGGCTGGATTGGGGTTGGAAAGGCTGAATTGGGGCTGGAAAGGCTGAATTACCCCTGAGGGCTGGGCTGGCCTGCCCAAGCACACCCAAACCCCACACAGGGGAGGTCCTGGGGGGGTTTGGCTCTGTGAATTCTGTGATTCTGAATTCTGTGGAATTCTTTGAATTCTGTGGAATTCTGTGAGTTCTGTGATTCTGTCAATTCTGCAAATTCTGTGCAATCTCCACTGGTTTTTGCCTCCAGGGCTGTTCCTTGCCCCCAGCCCGGGCAGCTCCAGCCCTGCTGCCCCCAGACCATCCCCGCTGGGGTCCCTGCTGCTGTCCCAGCCCTCCCAGCATTCCCACTCCCTCCTGCACGGCTCCAGGCTCCATTCCATTCCATTCCATTCCATTCCATTCCATTCCATTCCATTCCATTCCATTCCATTCCGCTCCATTCCATTCCATTCTGTCCTGTTCCGTTCTATTCCATTCCATTCCATTCCATTCCATTCCATTCCATTCCATTCCATTCCATTCCATTCCGTTCCGTTCCGTTCCGTTCCGTTCCATTCCATCCCATTCCATTCCATTCCATTCCATCCATCCCATTCCATTCCATTCCATTCCATTCCATTCCATTCCATTCCATTCCGTTCCGTTCCGTTCCGTTCCGTTCCATTCCATTCCATTCCATTCCATTCCATTCCATTCCATTCCATCCTGTTCCGTTCCGTTCTGTTCTATCCCATTCCGTTCCACTCCATTCCGTTCCATTCCATTCCATTCCATTCCATTCCATTCCATTCCATTCCATTCCATTCCATTCTATCCCATTCCATTCCATTCCATTCCATTCCATTCCATCCTGTTCCGTTCCATTCTGTTCTATCCCGTTTCATTCCATTCCATTCCACTCCGTTCCATTCCATTCCACTCCATTCCGTTCCATCCCACCCCATCCCATCCCATCCCGTCCTATCCTGTCCCGTCTCATTCCGTTCCATTCCATTCCGTTCCATCCATCCCATCCCATCCCATCCCATCCCATCCCATCCCATCCCATCCCATTCCATTCCATTCCATTCCATCCCGTTCCGTTCCATTCCATTCCATTCTATCCCATTCCGTTCCATTCCATTCCATTCCATTCCATTCCACTCCATTCCGTTCCATCCCATCCCATCCCATCCCATCCCATCCCATCCCATCCCATCCCATCCCATCCTGTCCTGTCCCGTTCCATTCCGTTCCATACCGTTCCATTCCGTTCCATTCCATCCATCCCATCCCATCCCATCCCATCCCATCCCATCCCATCCCATCCCATCCCGTCCCGTCCCGTCCCGTCCCATCCATCCCGTTCCATTCCGTTCCGTTCCGTCCCGGGGCTGGCCGAGGTTTTTCCCCGATCCCGCCCGGGGCAGCGAGGTCAGGCCCCCGCGAGTGTTTCCGTTTAGTTCCAGATGCCAGCCTGACAGGTGGGCGCCTCTTGATGAATTCCCAGCTCCCCTAAAAGCACCCGGGCTCTCGACCCCACCCCAGCCTGGCCAAAATTTGGGGGGGAAGCTCTGGGAATGGGGGGGGCTCCTGTCCCTCCAGGGTTGCACCTCCAGCCTGTCCCGTGAGGGTGCTTGGGTGGGAGGCCAGGAGCTCCCAGTTCTCCCAGTTCTCTCAGTTCTCCCAGTTCTCCCTCCAGAGATTCTCAGAGAGCCCCAGAGAGCCTCTGACACCCCAGAGATCCCCAGAGACCCCTGAGACTCCCCAGAGACCCCAGAGAGCTCCTGAGAGTCTGTAAGAGCCCCTGAGACCCCCTGAGACCCCCTGAGAGCCCCAGAGAGCCCCTGAGAGCCCAAGAGACCCCAGAGAGCCCCTGAGACCCCCAGAGTCCCCCAGAGGTTCCTGAGATCCCCCACAGAGCCCCCAGAGAGCCTCTGAGACCCCCAGAAAGCTTTTGAGAGCTCCTGAGAGCCCCTGAGACCCCCAAAGACTCACAGAGACCCCCTGAGACCCCCTGAGACCCCTGAGATCCCCCAGAGACCCCCAGAGAGCCCCCATAGAGCCCCCAGAGATCCCAGAGACCCCCTGAGAGCCCCTGAGACCCCCCCAGAGAACACGGGGATCTCAGTGACCCCCAGAGAGCCTCTAAGACCCCAGAGATCCCCAGAGAACCCCTGAGACCTCCAAAGACCCCCTGAGACCTTCAGAGACCCTCAGAGATAACCAAAGATCCTCAGAGACCCCCAGAGAGCCCAGAGATCCCCTGAGACCCCCAGAGAATCCAGAGACCCCCAGAGATCCCAGAAACCCCCAGAGACCCCTGAGATGCCAGAGAGCCCCTGAGACCCCCCGAGTCCCCCCAGAGACCCCCTGAGAGCCTCCGAGACCACCCATAGAGCCCCCAGAGAGCCCTGAGACCCCCAGAGAACGAGTCAGAGCCCAGGAAAGCCGAATCCCTCTGGTGCTGCTTGGGCCAATGGGGAGATTTGGGGGTTTTGTATTTTTTGGACACATCTGTGGAGCCCGAGCCTCAGGAGTTCTGTGCCTCTCTCTCTCACCCCCTTTTCACACTCTGGGTGTCCAGAGATGCCAGAAATTCCCACTCTGCTCCAGAACATGGCCCAAAACATGCTGGTTTCACCCCAGAACCTCTGTGCATGTCCGAGCAGGGAAATTCCTGAGGTTTATGGAGCTGGGGGGTTTGAGGGGAGAGAAATCCCAGTTACCCCAGAGAGCTCCCAGTTACCCATGAGAACTGGGGGAGTTCAGAGGAGGTAAATCCCAGTTACTCATGGAAGATGAGAGGGCTCAGAGGGGAGGAAAAGCACAGTTATCCATGGGAACTGGGGAGGTACAAAGGGAGGTCAATCCCAGTTACCCCAGAGAACTGGTGGGGTTTGAGGGGAGGAAAATCCCAGTCACCCATGAGACATGAGCAGAGGGGTTTGAGGGGAGAGAAATCCCAGTTACCCATGAGAACTGGGG
Organism: Passerculus sandwichensis; assembly: GCA_031885435.1. Taxonomy (NCBI): domain Eukaryota; kingdom Metazoa; phylum Chordata; class Aves; order Passeriformes; family Passerellidae; genus Passerculus; species Passerculus sandwichensis. Next base: position 3,721,413 of record CM063153.1, on the reverse strand, counting down.
GGGTTTCAAAGGGAGGAAAATTCCAATTACCGCAGAGAGTTGAGGGGGTTTGAAGGGAGATAAATCCCAGTTACCCCAGAGAGCTGAGAGTGTTCCAGAAGAGTGGTAAATCCCAGTTACTCCAAGAAGCTGCGGGTGTTCAGAGAGAGGAAAATCCCAGTTACCCCTGGGTGCTGAGGGGTCTCAGAGGGGAGAGAAATCCCAGTTACTCCAGGGTTTGAGGGGAGGTTTGAGGAGAGGTAAATCCCAGTTACCCATGGGTGCTGAAGGAGTTCAAAGGGAGGTAAATCCCAGTTACCCCGGGGTTTGAGGGGAGGTTTGAGGGGAGGTAAATCCCAGTTACTCCAGGGTTTGAGGGGAGGTTTGAGGGGAGGTAAATCCCAGTAACCCATGGGAGATGAGGATGTTCCAGAGGGGAGGTAAATCCCAGTTACCCCATGAGAAGTGGGGGGGTCTCAGAAGGGAGGAAAATCCCATTACCCATGAGGACTGGGGTGGTTCAAAGGGAAGAAAATTCCTGTTACCCATGGGAGATGAGGGGGTTCAGAGGGGAGGTAAATCTCAGTGACCCACAAGAGCTGAAGTAGTTCAAAGGGAGGTAAATCCCAGTTACTCGTGGGAGATGAGGAGTGTTTGAGGAGAGGTAAATCCCAGTTACCCCAGGATGCTGGGGGCTCTCAAAGGGGAGATAAATCCCAGCTACCCCAATGAGCTGGGGGGTTTCAAAGGGAGGAAAATCCCAGTTACCCATGAGAACTGGGTGGGGGTTTGAGAGAATGTAAATCCCAGTTACCCATTGGAGATGAGGGGTCTGAGAGGGAAGGAAAATCTCAGTTGCACCATGGGAACTGGGGGGGGGGGGGGCTCAAAGGGAGGAAAATTCCAGTTACCCCAGAGAGCTGAGGGGGTTTGAAGGGAGATAAATCCCAGTTTACCCCCAGGTTGTTGGAAGGGTTTAGAGGGGAGGAAAATCCCAGTTATCCATGGGAGACGAGGGGGTTCCAGGGGAGGTAAATCCCACTTAGCCATGAGAGCCGAGAGGTTTCAGAGGGGAGGTAAATCCCAGTTACCCCAGGGTGCTGAAGGAGTTCAAAGGGAGGTAAATCCCAGTTACCCCGGGGTTTGAGGGGAGGTTTGAGGGGAGGTAAATCCCAGTTACCCATGGGAGATGTGGAGGTTCAGAGGGGAGAGAAACCTCAGTTACTCCAGGGTTTGAGGGGAGGTTTGAGGTAAATCCCAGTTACCCATGGGAGATGAGGACGTTCCAGAGGGGAGGTAAATCCCAGCTACCCATGAGAATTGGGGGGGTCTCAGAAGGGAGGAAAATCTCAGTGACCCATGAGAGCCTGGAGGGTTCAAAGGGAGGTAAATCCCAGTTACTCCAGGGTGCTGAGGGGCTTTGAGGGGAGATAAATCCCAGTTACCCATGAGAGATGACGGAGTTCAGAGGGGAGAGAAATCCCAGTTACCCATGGGTGCTGGAGTTGTCCAGAGGGAAGGAAAATCCCAGTTATCCATTAGAACTGGAGGGGTTCAGAGGGAAGAAAACTCCAGTTACCCCACGGGAGCTGAGGAGGTTCCAGGGGAGGTGAATTCCAGTTACCCCATGAGAACTGGGGAGTCTCAGAGGGGACGTAAATCCCAGTTACCCATGGAAGATGAGGGGGCTTAGAGGCGAGGAAAATCCCAGTTATCCATGAGAACTGGAGGGGGTTCAAAGGGAGGTAAATCCCAGGTACCCATGGGTGCTGAGGGGTTCAGAGGTAAATCCCAGTTACCCATGGGTGCTGAGGGGTTTCAGAGGTAAATCCCAGTTACCCATGGGTGCTGAGGGGTTTCAGAGGTAAATCCCAGGTACCCATGGGTGCTGAGGGGTTCAGAGGTAAATCCCAGTTACCCATTGTAGATGAGGAGTTTCAGAGGTAAATCCCAGTTACCCATGGGTGCTGAGGGGTTTCAGAGGTAAATCCCAGTTACCCATGGGTGCTGAGGGGTTCAGAGGTAAATCCCAGGTACCCATGGGTGCTGAGGGGTTTCAGAGGTAAATCCCAGTTACCCATGGGTGCTGAGGGGTTTCAGAGGTAAATCCCAGGTACCCATGGCTGCTGAGGGGTTTCAGAGGTAAATCCCAATTACCCATGGGTGCTGGGGGGTTTCAGAGGTAAATCCCAGTTACCCATGGGTGCTGGGGGGTCTCAGAGGTAAATCCCGGGTACCCATGGGTGCTGAGGGGTTTCAGAGGTAAATCCCAATTACCCATGGGTGCTGAGGGGTCTCAGAGGTAAATCCCAGTTACCCATGGGTGCTGAGGGGTTTCAGAGGTAAATCCCAGTTACCCATGGGTGCTGAGGGGTTTCAGAGGTAAATCCCAGTTACCCATGGGTGCTGAGGGGTTTCAGAGGTAAATCCCAGTTACCCATGGGTGCTGAGGGGTTTCAGAGGTAAATCCCAGGTACCCATGGGTGCTGGGGGGTTTCAGAGGTAAATCCCAGTTACCCCAGGGAGCTGGGGGTGTTCCAGGGCTCAGCAGAGGCAGGGAAGGAGATTTCCTGCTGGGGTCACTCCCAAGCCCAACCCTGACAAACCCCGGGGGATTTTCCCCATCTCTTGATCAGGGTGGATCCCCCCTGCAGGAATGTGGAGATGAAAACCCCAAAGGGCACCCTGAGGAGCAGGGAAGGACAAACCCAGGCTCCTGCGAGGTGCTGCAGCCTCCTGAGCAGCACCAAGGTTGGAGAGAAGCAGCCAGTGCATGAACATTTATGTTAAAAAAAAAAAAAAAAAATCAACTTATTAAAATTTCTCCCGGCTGCATCTCCTGCTTATTCAAACAGTGCCAATTTCCGTGGATCTCATATCAGCTCCCAGCATCTCAGTGCTGGGGTTATGTGGGAAGAGAGAGAGAGAGAGAGAAGGGAAAAAAAACTGTGAGCAAAATAAAAAGCTGCTATCTGACAGAATCTCTCCTGGGGATCTCAGTTATTAAAAAAAAAAAAAAAGAAAAAAGAAAAAAAAAAGAATAATTTTTTTCTCTTGGCTGCTGTTTGTTAAATGTGCAGGAGCCATAGGCAAAGTTTTGCTAATTTTGTGCATGCTTTTATCATCCTGGTGATTCACTGGCAGCTTTATCCTCTGATAAGTGGATTAGTTGTTGAGCTAAACAAAAAGGTGTTTGACAAGCAGGAAGCTCTAAAGAACATATTTGTTTTCCAAAGAATGGAGCTGTGTTTGTGGCTCGGTGCAGTGGGGGGAATTTCATTACCCCAAAGGAGAGGCCCCCGAGCTCTCCTGCCTTGCACGGGCGTGAGGTGTGGAGGGGCCTCTCCCTCCTCTCAGGGTTTGGGATGTGCTGTGCAGGAGCTTCTCCTTCTTTTGGGGTTTGGGATGAGGTGCATCAGGAGCCTCTTCTTTTTTTGGGGTTTGGGATGTGGGGTGTAGGAGCCTCTCCCTGCTCTCAGGGTTTGGGTTTGTGCTGTGCAGGAGCCTCTCCCTCTTTTGGGGTTTGTGTTTGTGGTACAGCAGGAGCTTCTCTCTCCTGGCAGGGTTTGGGATGTGGGATGTGGGGTGAAGGAGCCTCTCCCTCTTTTGGGGTTTGGGATGAGGTGCAGGAGCCTCTCCATGCTCTCAGTTTGGGATGAGGTGCAGGAGCTTCTCCTTCCTGTTGAGGTTTGCGTTTGTGGTGTGCAGGAACCTCTCCCCCCTCTCAGTTTGGGATGAGGTGCAGCAGGAGCTTCTCTCTCCTCCTTTGGTGTTTGGGATGAGGTGCAGGAGCTTCTGCCTTCTCTTGGGGTTTGGGATGTGCTGTGTAGGAGCCTTTCCTTCTTTTGGGGTTTGGGATGAGGGTGGAGGAGCCTCTTCCTCCTCTTTTGGGGTTTGGGTTTGTGGTACAGCTGGAGCCTCTCCATCTTGTTGGGGTTTGGGATGTGGAGTGCTCAAGCCTCTCCCTCCTCTCAGGGTTTGGGATGTGCTGTGCAGGGGCTTCTCCTTCTTTTGGGGTTTGGGATGAGGTGCAGCAGGAGCCTCTACTTGCTCTCAGTTTGGGATGAGGTGCAGGAGCTTCTTCCTGCTCTCAGGGTTTGGGTTTGTTGTGTGCAGGAGCTTCTTCCTCTTTTGGGGTTTGGGATGAGGTGCAGGAGCCTCTCCATGCTCTCAGTTTGGGATGAGGTGCAGGAGCTTCTCCTTCCTGTTGAGGTTTGCGTTTGTGGTGTGCAGGAACCTCTCCCTCCTCTCAGTTTGGGATGAGGTGCAGCAGGAGCTTCTCTCTCCTCTTTTGGGGTTTGGGATGAGGTGCAGGAGCTTCTGCCTTCTCTTGGGGTTTGGGTTTGTGGTACAGCTGGAGCCTCTCCGTCTTGTTGGGGTTTGGGATGTGGAGTGCTCAAGCCTCTCCCTCCTCTCAGGGTTTGGGATGTGCTGTGCAGGAGCTTCTCCTTCTTTTGGGGTTTGGGATGTGGGGTGTAGGAGCCTCTCCCTGCTCTCAGGGTTTGGGTTTGTGCTGTGCAGGAGCCTCTCCCTCTTTTGGGGTTTGCGTTTGTGGTACAGCAGGAGCTTCTCTCTCCTGGCAGGTTTGGGATGTGGGATGTGGGGTGCAGGAGCCTCTCCCTCTTTTGGGGTTTGGGATGAGGTGCAGCAGGAGCCTCTACTTGCTCTCAGCTTGGGATGTGGGGTGCCTGAGCTTCTTCCTGCTCTCAGGGTTTGGGTTTGTTGTGTGCAGGAGCTTCTTCCTCTTTTGGGGTTTGGGATGAGGTGCAGGAGCTTCTCCTTCCTGTTGAGGTTTGCGTTTGTGCTGTGCAGGAACCTCTCCCCACTCTCAGTTTGGGATGAGGTGCAGCAGGAGCTTCTCTCTCCTCCTTTGGTGTTTGGGATGAGGTGCAGGAGCTTCTGCCTTCTCTTGGGGTTTGGGATGTGCTGTGGAGGAGCCTTTCCTTCTTTTGGGGTTTGGGATGAGGTGTGCAGGAGCCTCTCCCTCCTCTTTTGGGGTTTGGGGTTTTGGTACAGCAGGAGCCTCTCCATCTTGTTGGGGTTTGGGATGTGGAGTGCTCAAGCCTCTCCCTCCTCTCAGGGTTTGGGATGTGCTGTGCAGGAGCTTCTCCTTCTTTTGGGGTTTGGGATGAGGTGAAGCAGGAGCCTCTTCTTTTTTTGGGGTTTGGGATGTGGGGTGTAGGAGCCTCTCTCTCCTCTCAGGGTTTGGGTTTGTGCTGTGCAGGAGCCTCTCCCTCTTTTGGGGTTTGCGTTTGTGGTACAGCAGGAGCTTCTCTCTCCTGGCAGGTTTGGGATGTGGGATGTGGGGTGCAGGAGCCTCTCCCTCTTTTGGGGTTTGGGATGAGGTGCAGCAGGAGCCTCTCCATGCTCTCAGTTTGGGATGAGGTGCAGGAGCTTCTCCTTCCTGTTGAGGTTTGCGTTTGTGCTGTGCAGGAACCTCTCCCCCCTCTCAGTTTGGGATGAGGTGCAGCAGGAGCTTCTCTCTCCTCCTTTGGTGTTTGGGATGAGGTGCAGGAGCTTCTGCCTTCTCTTGGGGTTTGGGATGTGCTGTGTAGGAGCCTTTCCTTCTTTTGGGGTTTAGGATGAGGGTGGAGGAGCCTCTTCCTCCTTTTTAGAGGGTTTGGGATGAGGTGCAGGAGCCTCTCCATGCTCTCAGTTTGGGATGAGGTGCAGGAGCTTCTCCTTCCTGTAGAGGTTTGCGTTTGTGCTGTGCAGGAGCCTCTCCCTCCTCTTTTGGGGTTTGGGTTTGTGGTACAGCTGGAGCCTCTCCCTCTTGTTGGGGTTTGGGATGTGGAGTGCTCAAGCCTCTCCCTCCTCTCAGGGTTTGGGATGTGCTGTGCAGGAGCTTCTCCTTCTTTTGGGGTTTGGGATGAGGTGCAGCAGGAGCTTCTCTCTCCTGGCAGGGTTTGGGATGTGGGATGTGGGGTGCAGGAGCCTCTCCCTCTTTTGGGGTTTGGGATGTGCTGTGGAGGAGCCTCTGCTTGCTCTCAGTTTGGGATAAGGTGCAGCAGGAGCCTCTCCCTCTTCTCAGGGTTTTGGGGTTTGGGATGAGGTGCAGGAGACTCTGCTTGCTCTCAGTTTGGGATGAGGTGTGCAGGAGCTTCTCCCCACTCTCAGGGTTTGGGTTTGTGGTGTACAGGAGCCTCTCCCTGCTCTTTTGGGGTTTGCGTTTCTGGTACAGCAAGAGCCTCTTCGTCCTGTTGGGGTTTGGGATGTGGGGTGCAGGAGCCTTTCCCTGCTCTCAGTTTCGGATGTGCTCCAGGAGCCTCTCCTTTTTTTGGGGTTTGGGATGAGGTGTGCAGGAGCTCCTCCTTCCTGTCAGGGTTTGGGATGTGGTACAACAGGCGCCTCTCCCTCTTTTTGGGTTTGGGATGTGCTGTGTAGGAGCCTCTCCCTCCTCTCAGGGTTTGAGGTCTTGGGTTTGAGGTTTGGCTGCTGGGCAGGGGTTTGCTGGTGGAGAACATCTTTGGATTTATTGGGGACTAAAAGCTGGCTGTATTCAGGAATAACCCCTCTGAGAGGTGTCAGCAGAACCCCACAATTCCCAGTCAGAACCCCACAATTCCCAGTCAGAACCCCAAAACTCCCAGTCAGAACCCCACAATTCCCTGTCTAAATCTCACAATTCCCAGTCAGAGCCCCACAATTCCCCGTCAGAACCTCACAATTCCCAGTCGGAACCCCACAATTCCCTGTCTAAATCTCACAATTCCCAGTCAGAGCCCCACAATTCCCCATCAGAACCTCACAATTCCCAGTCGGAACCCCACAATTCCCTGTCTAAATCTCACAATTCCCAGTCAGAGCCCCACAATTCCCAATAAGAATCCCACAATTCCCAGTCAGAGCTGGGCTGTAGGGCTGGGATTGAGGAGGGTGTAGAGGGACATTTTGTCCAAAAGGAGCAGAATGGGGCTGGAATGAAATCTTGCCTTTCCCCAAACCTTTCCCTGTCCCATCCCAGGATCTCCTCCCCTGGGATGTTTCTCCTCACAGGGCCACAGGAGGAAGGTGCTGATTCCCAGGCCAGGAATGGGGGCTCAGGGATTTTATCCCATTTAAATGTTAGACTGGGGCCCTGAGGCTTTGCCAAGGGCCTGTGCTGGCCCCAAGCCCCTTCTCTGCAGGAGCTCTGCAGCTCCGTGTTCCTGCAGCCCTGTGTTTGTTTCAGTCCTTCAGAGCTCTCCCTCCCTCTATCACCACTCAGGCCTTGGGCTGTATTAGCCAAACCCGTGGGAATAATGGGAATTATGGGAATTTCCCCCTTGGAGCTGCCAGGAGCCTGGGGACAGTGACAGGGACCGTCCCTCTCAAGGATCAGGAGCCAGGCCCTGGCCTCCCGCTGTCCAGCTCAGGGCATGTCCTGGAACAAAGGAGCTTCACCTGCTCATCCTGCCCGGGCTGCTCTTCCAGGCTCTAATCCCATTTCCTATTCCATCCTGTTCTTCCAAGCCCATATCCCATCTCCTCTTCCAAGTTCTTATCCCATCTCCTGTTCCATCCCATTTTTCCAAGTTCTTATCCCATCTCCTGTTCCATCCTGTTCTTCCAAGCTCTTATCCCATCTCCTCTTCCAAGCTCTTATCCCATCTCCTGTTCTAACCTCGTTTCCCATCTCCTATTCCATCCTGTTCTTCCAAGCCTTTATTCCATCTCCGATTCCATCCTACTCTTCGAATCTCTCATCCCATCTCCTCTTCCAAGCTCTTATCCCATCTCCTGCTCCATCCCATTTTTCCAATCTCTAATCCCATCTCCTGTTCCATCCTGTTCTTCCAACCAGTTATCCCATCTCCTGTTCCATTCCATTCTTCCAAGATATTGTCTCATCTCCTCTTCCATCCTGTTCTTCCAAGCCCTTATCCCATCTCTTTTTCCATCCTATTTTTCCAAGTCTTTATCCAATCTCCTGTTCCAACCTCTTATCCCATCTCCTGTTTCATTCCATTGTTCCAAGCCTTTATTCCATCTCCCATTCCATCCTACTCTTCCAATCTCTCATCCCTTCTCTTATTCCATCCCACTCCTCCAAGCTCTAATCTCATCTCCCATTCCATCCCACTTTTCCAGTCTCTTATCCCATCTCCTGCTCCATCCTGCTCTTCCAAGCTGTTATCTCATCTCCTCTTTGAAGCCCTTGTCCCATCTCCTCTTTCAACCTCTTATCCCATCTCACTTTTCCAATCTCTTATCCCATCTCCTGTTCCATTCCATTCTTCCAAATCTTTATTCCATCTCCCATTCCATTCCATTCCATTCCATTCCATTCCATTCCACTTTTCCAATCTCTTATCCCATCTCCTGTTCCATCTTGCTCTTCCAACCTCTTATCCAACCTCCTGTTCCATCCTGCTCTTATCCCATCTCCTGTTCCATCCTGCTCTTCCAAGCCTTTATCCCATCTCCTGTTCCATCCTACTCTTCAAATCTCTCATCCCATCTTCTCTTCCAAGCTCTTATTCTATCTCCTGCTCCATCCCATTTTTCCAGTCTCTTATCCCATCTCCTGCTCCATCCTGCTCTTCCAAGCTGTTATCTCATCTCCTCTTTGAAGCCCTTGTCCCATCTCCTCTTTTAACCTCTTATCCCATCTCACTTTTCCAATCTCTTATCCCATCTCCTGTTCCATTCCATTCTTCCAAATCTTTATTCCATCTCCCATTCCGCTCCATTCCATTCCATTCCATTCCATTCCATTCCATTCCATTCCACTTTTCCAATCTCTTATCCCATCTCCTCTTCCATCCTGTCCCTCCAAGATCTTATCCCATCTCCTGTTCCATCTTGCTCTTCCAACCTCTTATCCCATCTCCTGTTCAACCTCTTATCCCATCTCCTGTTCCATCCTACTCTTCAAATCTCTCATCCCATCTTCTCTTCCAAGCTCTTATTCTATCTCCTGCTCCATCCCATTTTTCCAGTCTCTTATCCCATCTCCTGCTCCATCCTGCTCTTCCAAGCTGTTATCTCATCTCCTCTTTGAAGACCTTGTCCCATCTCCTGTTCTAACCTCTTTTCCCATCTCCTATTCCATCCTGTTCTTCCAAGCCTTTATTCCATCTCCCATTCCATCCTACTCTTCCAATCTCTCATCCCTTCTCTTATTCCATTCCACTCCTCCAAGCTCTAATCTCATCTCCCATTCCATCCCACTTTTCCAGTCTCTTATCCCATCTCCTGCTCCATTCCATTCTTCCAAATCTTTATTCCATCTCCCATTCCATTCCATTCCATTCCATTCCATTCCACTTTTCCAATCTCTTATCCAATCTCCTCTTCCATCCTGTCCCTCCAAGATCTTATCCCATCTCCTGTTCCATCTTGCTCTTCCAACCTCTTATCTCATCTCCTGTTCCATCCTGCTCTTATCCCATCTCCTGTTCCATCCTGCTCTTCCAAGCCTTTATCCCATCTCCTGTTCCATCCCACCTTTCCAGTCTCTCATCCCATCTTCTGTTCCAGTCTCTCATCCCACTCCCGTTCCACGCGTGGTCCCGGCATCCATCTCTGTCCAGGCAGGAACTCCTCAGGCTGTGGTGGCCCTGCTCTGTTTGCTCCCTGTGTCACCTTTCCCCCACCCCGGGCTCCTCCTGGCAGGGACCATGAGCAGCCACCCTAAATCCCCTTCCCTGGTCATTCCTGGTGTTTTTGGCCTGCCAAGGGGCTGGAACGGGGCCGGCTGTCCCTGGTGGTGACGGGGCTGTGGCTCTGTCCCCTCCTGGCCGGGCGGTTCTGCAGTGACGCCTTGGCAGAGGGGGGGTGTGGGGGTGATTTTGGGGTGCACAAGGATGGGCAGTTAATCCTTGGGGATGCCCCAGGATGGATCTCTCGGGGAAGTGAAGCCTCTTCCTGCTGACCCTGCTGGTCCTGCTGGTCCTGCTGCCGACCCACACGTTCCCCGGCGTCCTTCACAGCCAGAGCCAGGCTCAGTGATCAGAGCGGGCAATCCCAGTGCTGGCATGTCTCTGGCCCCCCTGGCATTCCCGGGAGCCTGCTGAGAGGGAAGGGATGGCCACATCATCCCCATCCCCATCCCATCCCAATCCCATCCCCATTCCCATTCCTTCCAATCCCATCCCATCCCATCCCATCCCATCCCATCCCATCCCATCCCATCTCATCCCCATCCCCATCCCCATCCCCATCCCAATCTCCTCCCCATCCCATCCCATCCCATCCCATCCCATCCCATCCCATCCCATCCCATCCCATCCCATCCCATCCCATCCCATCCCATCCCATCCCATCCCCATCCCATCCCATCCCCATCCCCATCCCATCCCCATCCCATCCCATCCCATCCCATCCCATCCCATCCCATCCCATCCCATCCCATCCCATCCCATCCCCATCCCATCCCCATCCCGTTCCCATTCCCATCCTCATTCCCATCCCATCCCAATCCCATCCCCATTCCCATTCCTCCCATCCTCATCCCATCCCCATCCCCACCCCATCCCCGCGTTTCCCCCACGCCACTCCCGTGGGTTCAAAGCCGCTTTTCCCCCGCCGATCCCAGGGGCCGGAGCGGCTCCGTTTTCCCGGGATTTGGGGAGGGAAGGAGCGCTGGGAGCGGGCTGAGCTCCGAGCTGCGGCCGGCAGCGCTCGCTGTGGCGGCTCTGGCACGGCTGAAAGCGGAGAGGGAGGGAGGGAGGCAAGGAGGGAAGGAGGGAGAGAGGGGGGGACGCGGAGGAGCGAAAGGTCCCCAGCTGGCTGTGAGTGGCATCTGCGCGCCTCCAGCTGAGAGCTATTTCACTATTTATTTACATGTAATTATTGCTATGAGGTGCAGATATTAACACTGTCAAGAGCAATTTGCCCTGACATTTTTCACTCGCTCTGTTCCCTGACGTTTCGGGGCTGGGTGGGATTTTTCCGCTGCCTCTCCTCTCCCGCTCCCTCCTCGCGGCCCCGCTCCGCTGCGGGCACGGCGCTGCTTTAATCCCGCGCCCTTCGCAACTCATTAAACTTTGAAATTTAATTTTGGCCGGGGCTCGGGGAGCGGCTCCCGCCCCTGCCCGGCTGCCGAAGCGTTCCCGGTGCGAACAAACCGAATTTACCGCTGGCCGCGTTTTCAATTGCGAGGCAATCTCGGCCTCAACCTTCGCTGCATCTCAAACACCCCAAAGGTGCTCGAGCGTTCACGGCGGGGACCCTGCGAAAGCAAGCGCACAACAAAGATTTTCCCGACCTCTAAAATCACAAAAATCGAAAGATTTTCCCAACCTCTGGTCCACAAAAATCCAAAGATTTTCCCAACCTCTGGCTCACAAAAATCCAAAGATTTTCCCAACCTCTGGCTCACAAAAATCACAAAAATCCAAAGATTTTACCAACCTCTGGCCCACAAAAATCACAAAAATCCAACGATTTTCCCAACCTCTGGCCCACAAAAATCCAAATATTTTCCCAACCTCTGGCTCACAAAAATCCATAGATTATCCCAACCTCTGGCCCACAAAAATCACAAAAATCCAAAGATTTTCCCAACTTCTGGCCTGAGCAGCACAAAAATCACCTCCCGCCCCAAAACTGGGCTCTGGTTTTGACTTTTTGAGCCCAGTTTTTCCCCTTCTCTGCCTGCCCCAACCGCCTGATTGTTGGTGACACTTTAAATTAAGACTTCGGAGCCCTGATTTAATGAGGCAGTTGTTGATGTCATTTAATAAATCCCGGTTGAGCGTCGGGGCTGGTTTGCCGCGGGGCGGTGGGGACATGACAGGCACAGCCCAGCCCAGCCCGGAGGGGATTCGGGATCCTTTGGAAGCCAGGAGAGGATTTGGGATCCTTCAGCAGCCCAGAGGGGATTTGGGATCCTTGGGAAGCCAGGAGAGGATTTGGGATCCTTTGGAACCCAGGAGGGGATTTGGGATCCTTTGGAACCCAGGAGAGGATTTGGGATCCTTTGGAAGACAGGAGAGGATTTGGGATCCTTTGGGAGCCAGGAGAGGATTTGGGATCCTTTGGAAGCCTAGAGGGGATTTGGGATCCTTTGGAAGACAAGAGAGGATTTGGGATCCTTTGGAAGCCAGGAGGGGATTTGGAATCCTTTGGAAGACAGGAGAGGATTTGGGATCCTTTGGAAGACAGGAGAGGATTTGGGATCCTTTGGAAGACAGGAGAGGTTTTGGGATCCTTTGGAAGCCAGGAGAGGATTTGGGATCCTTTGGAAGACAGGAGAGGATTTGGGATCCTTTGGAAGACAGGAGAGGATTTGGGATCCTTTGGAAGACGGGAGAGGATTTGGGATCCTTTGGAAGACAGGAGAGGATTTGGGATCCTTCAGCAGCCCAGAGGGGATTTGGGATCCTTTGGAACCCAGGAGGGGATTTGGGATCCTTTGGAAGACAGGAGAGGATTTGGGATCCTTCAGCAGCCCTGAGGGGATTTGGGATCCTTTGGAACCCAGGAGGGGATTTGGGATCCTTTGGAAGACAGGAGAGGACTTGGGATCCTTCAGCAGCCCAGAGGGGATTTGGGATCCTTTGGAACCCAGGAGGGGATTTGGGATCCTTTGGAAGACAGGAGAGGATTTGGAATCCTTCAGCAGCCCAGAGGGGATTTGGGATCCTTCAGGGAGAATTCAGGAGCGGGTGACCAGGCCAGGGTGCATCAGGGCTGCTCTTGGAAGGAGAAAACCCCGCAAATTCTGGGTGTTCCTCAGGGTTTGTCCCTGCAGGATTTTTTGGAAGGGATTTTAACAATCCCTCTGTTTTACTTCCAGCCCCTCTTTTTGTCATTCCCAGGGTTGGACCAGACTCGGCTCTGCAGGGAAAGGTTCAGGAATTTGTGGCTTTCTCCCTCTTTTCTCCTGGATTTGCTTCCTGGGGAAGGGCACAGCCAGAGCCGGGCCTGAGAGGAGAAGGGCAGGGCCCAGATGTGGAATATTTGGGATTTTGGGGGATGTTTGCTCCTCTTTGTGTGCAGGTGACACAAACAAACAGTGGCAAAATCGTTCATTTCCCCGTGCTTTGCCCCAAATCGTGGCGTTTTTCCTCATTTTGGCCTCTGCCTCGCTGTTTGTGTGTGCATGAATCCCTCTCTCCATGGATGCCGATGGAAAGGCTTTTTCCCTCTGGAAGAAAATTCTGTTTATCCTTCCCGCAGCGTTCATCCCTCACCTGCTGACCCTTTGTCAACCTTTTCCAGGAGCAGCTGGGATTTAAAGCCAGAGCTTTTTTTTTTTGTGTGTGGGTTTAAATCGGGGCCCAGCGTGGAAATCCCACATTTTCTGTTCTCAGCTCCTCCTCCCCACCCCATTCCTGTGCGTGGCACTGAAACAAAGCTGATAAAACCTTATCAAACCACATCAAACCTTATCAGCCTCCCTTACACCTCCCAGGGGTGGGCTGAGGGAGACCCCAAACCACCCCATGGTCTGAAGCTGTCTTAGCTAGGCTTGGCTTATCCCAAGGCTGGCTAGAACGAGCCTGCCAGCATTTGGGATGCTCAAATTCCTGCTCCCCAATAAACCCCTGAGTTTTAGCCTTTCTTGGGCTCAAGTTCTACCCTTTCTAGGCTTGAGGTTTGGCCTTTCTCGGGCTTGAGATTTATGGTTTTTGGGCTGGAGTTTTTATATTTTTGGGCTCTAGTTTTGGTCCTTCCTGTGCTTGAGTTTCACCTTTTTAAGGCTCAAGTTTTGGCCTTTCTTGGGCTCAGGTTTTAGCTTTTATTTGACTCAAGTTTTTGCCTTTTTTGGGCTCAAGTTTTAAGGTTTTTTTGACTCAAGCTTTAGCTTTTATTGGTCTTGAGTTTTAGCCTTCCTTGGGCTCAAGTTTTAGCTTTACTTGGGCTCGAGTTTTAGCCTTTCTTGGGCTCGAGTTTTGGTCTTTCTTGGGCTCGAGTTTTGGTCTTTCCTGTGCTCGAATTTTGGCCTTTCTTGGGCTCAAGTTTTATGGTTCTTTTGACTTGAGTTTTAGCTTTTATTTGGCTTGTGTTTTAGCCTTTTTTGGGTTCAAGTCTTGGCCTTCTTTGGGCTCAAGTTGTAGCCTTTTTTGGGCTCTAGTTTTATCTTTTATTTGGCTCAAGTTTTGGCCTTCCTGGGTTTGAATTTTGGCCTCTTTTGGGCTCGAGTTTTGGTCTTTCTTTTGCTCGAGTTTTAGCTTTTTAGGGCTCAAGTTTTGGCCTTTCCTGCACTCGAGTTTTGGCCTTTCTTGGGCTCAGGTTTTAGGGGTTTTTTGACTCAAGCTTTAGCTTTTATTTGGCTTGAGTTTTAACCATTCTCGGGCTCGAGTCTTGACCTTCCTTGGGCTCAAGTTTTACCCTTACTTGGGCTCGAGTTTTATCTTTTCTTGGGCTCGAGTTTTGGCCTTTTGGGGCTCGAATTTTCGCCTTTTTTGGGCTCGAGTTTTGGCCCTTTTTGGGCTGTTTTTCCCGTGGGCAGGGCCGAGTTGAGCCCTGCCGTTCCTGCCGCTGCTGCTGAGCGCTGTGACCAGCTCAGAGCCCCAGAAAACCACAGAACATTCCAGAAACGAGGCCGATCCCTGCTCCCGGCAGGACTTTGGGCCGTGTGCGCTGTGTCCTGCCGGGATGCAGGATCTCTCCCCCCCTCGGAAGCTCCAGATTCCCGGTTTTTGTGCGGACAGGAGGTTTTTCTCCTCCGCATAATGACCAGGGCAGAATTAATCAGGCGAGGCTTTACTGCCGCTGACCCGCGGGCACCCGCAAAGCCCCGGCAGCAGCTGGTCCATACATTAACTCCGCTCTGCCTTAATCTCGGCTTTAAAACCGGCTCCTAGCGAGGGAGCAGGCGGGACAAGGAGATTTTTCTCCAGGATCTCTCAGGTGTAAAGGCTGGCAGGGTTCAGGGCAGGTAAAACCCGAGCTGGGCTCTGATTTTTGGGGTTCAGCTTTTCCCCGCAGTCCCAAACCTTGTGCAAAAGCCCCGGCAGCAGCTGGTCCGTGCATTAACTCCGCCCTGCCCTAATATCAAGTTTAAAACCGGCTCGCAGCGAGGCAGGGACAAGAGCAGGCAGGACACGGAGATTGTCCCTGGCAGGGTTCAGGGCAGATAAAACCCAGGCTGGGCTCTGGTTTGGGGGGTTCAGCTTTTGCCCAGAGCCCCAAACCCCGTGCCAAGGGCCCGGTTCCTCGCTGAGCCGGAGGGTGGGAGCAGAGCTCGGAGCGGGATTGGAACGGGATAGAGAGGGACGGAAGCGGGATGGGATCGGGATGGGAGTGGGATAGAGAGGGATGGGATTGGGATAGGATCGGGGTGAAAGCGGGATGGGATCGGGATGGGAGTGGGATGGGATCGAGATAGGCTTGAGATAGGATCAGGATGAAAATGGGATGGGAGCGGGATAGAGAGATGTGGGATTGGGATAGGATCGGGATGAAAGCGGGATGGGATCGGGATAGGACAGGGATGAAAACGGGATGGGAGCGGGATAGAGAGGGATGGGATCGGGATCGGGGTGGGAGCAGAATGGGATTGGGATGGGATCGAGATGGGATGGGATTGGGATCGGGATGAAAAGCGGGATGAGGTCGAGATGGGAGCGAGACGGGAGCGGGGTAGGATCGGGATGGGAGCAGGATGGGATCGGGGTGGGTTTGGGATGGGAACGGGATCGAGATGGGAGCGGGATGGGAGCGGGATAGAGAGGGATGGAATCGAGATAGGAGCAGGATTGGATCGGGATGGGAGAGGGATGGGGTGGGACAGGATCGCTGTGAAAGCGGGATGGGATCGAGATCAGATCGAGATGGGAGCGAGATGGGAGCGGGACGGCAGGGGGATAGACAGGGATGGAATCGAGATAGGATCGGGATGGGATGGAGATAGACAGGGATGGGATTGGGATAGGATCGCTGTGAAAGCGGGATGGGATCGAGATCAGATCGAGATGGGAACGAGATGGGAGCGGGACGGCAGCGGGATAGAGAGGGATGTGATCGAGATAGGATCGTGATGGGAGCGGGACGGCAGGGGGATAGACAGGGATGGAATCGAGATAGGATCGGGATGGGATGGAGATAGAGAGGGATCGCTTGGGGTGGAATGGCGATGGAAGCGGGATGGGATCGAGACGGCAGCGAGCGGGCGGGCCGGGAGCGCGGGCGCTGTCCCTGCTCCGGCAGCGGTGACATGTGCCAGCTGTGCGCTGTGTCCCCCGCTTGTCACTGCCCAGCGCCTGCCACAGCCAATCTGCGTCCTAATCGCCATCAATTAACACGAAACACTCTCGCCCCTCGCCCCCCCGCCCCCGGCGCGGACACCCGGCCCGGAGCTGGGGATAAAGAGGGAAAGGAGCCCCCCCAGCCCCGACCCTCTCCCCCTTCACTTCCCACTAACTCAGCGCAACCAATTAGGCATCTGACACCCGCGCGGGCTGACAAATTGTTTCTGTCATCTGCTCTCTGTCTTTCATTAAACGGGAGGCGGAGGGGGGCTCGCGAGGGGAGGGGGCGGGAGATGTGATCTCCCATGCTTAGCGAGGCCAGATACATTAATTACAAAACGGCCATTTGCGGCATGAAAATGCATTAATTAAATTTATGCAATCATTATCTTTAAATAGTCGTATCTTGGAAATGATCAGCCCTTCCTGAGTCTTCCCTCTCCTCCGCTAAGTATCTCTAATCCCTTTTCCAGCCGTTATCTCGGCATCAGCAGAGCCTTGTGTGCTTTTTAAACTTCTGCGGCAGGAGATGCTCCAAAACTCCGCTCGAGCGGCAGCCGCGCTCCCGCCCCTGGCACCGCAGCCAGGACGGGCACAGAGCGAGGATTTGCCGCTTTTTGCACGTTTTGGACCGAGATGTTGTCATAAAAACCTCGTGGCTCGGCCGGGAGTTGTGGGGTTAAGGAATGAAGTTGTGGCGTTGGTGCGGGAGGGCGAGGGATGCGCTGCGGGTCCCGCGCGGTGGATGCGGGGCTGCTTTCCTTGGAAAAGGTTGGATTTCAGCGAGGCAGAGCCCTGGCACAGCAGCCAGCCTCTCTACATCAGAGCATCTTCTTCCCCTCAAAAACATCTCCTGGTTCCAGGCCATCGATGGCGTCCGTGAGGAAAACAAAAACAAAAAACCAACCAAACAAAAATCAACCCACCAAAAAAAAGAACCAAAAAAATCAACAAAAAAAAGGGTTTAAAAAGAGGCGTTTTGTTGCTCTGATGATCCAGATCGCTCCGTGGTGGCTTTGCTTTGTCATTCTACAAGATATTTTAATTCGTAGCACCTTCAGAGGTGCCCAAAAATTCAAATTGTGCCCTCAAAGGGGGGCGAGTGAGGCGTTAACCCGGGAGCTTCTGCTTTTCTCCCTCGCTGTTCCGAGGCTTCCCCGTTTGTGATGAGCACACAAATAAATAAACACCGGGAATTGTTCGGGGTTCGCGGCCAGCCCAGGCACGGCAGAGCCGAGATACCCGGGGAAGGATTAATCTCATTCCCTGCTGAAATCATCACCTGGAGCTGGGCAGGAAAAGCCCACCCGAGCGGTTTGGGGGAGCTGGAGGAGCCGGGGAGGGGCAGAATCCGAACCCAAACCCCCGGGCCTTTCCCAGCGCTGCGGGGGGAGATTCTGTTCTGCTCTTTGTGTGCCTGCGCCGTTTCTAATCAACCCTGCCGGGTTTTATTCCCAAAATCGGCGATTCCTGATGGGATCCCGATCCCATCCCTCTCTATCCCCATCCCATCTCGATCCGGGGCTGTTCGGAGCCCGGAGTTTGGGATTAGGGCCAGGTGGAATTTGGGGTGAGGGCAGCCAATGCTGCGGGTTTCTCCCATCTGGGGGGGCAGGAATGAGCTCAGGGATTTCAGAAATCGCTTCGGGCGGTGCCGGTCCTGCCCAGAGATTCCCTGGGGCTCGCTCGGGATGGAATCGGGGCTGGTGGGACCCGGCACGGCGGGACGGTGACAAACGGGGCACACAAAGGGCTCCTTTTCCCTGCAGCATTCAGGGAATGGCCCTTCCTGGAGGGAAGGGAAAAGGGGGCAGGAAAGGTGTGGAGCTGAAATATCGGCGCTCCTTCAGCCTGGATTTCAGTGCCGATCCCAATTCCTTCCCTGCTGCATGGATTTGGGATCCTTCGGCAGCCAGGAGGGGATTTGGGATCCTTCGGCAGCCAGGAGGGGATTGGGGATCCTTTGGCATCTGAGAGGGGATTGGGGATCCTTTGGCAGCCCAGAGGGGATTTGGGATCCCTCAGTAGCTGGGATGGGATTTGGGATCCTTTGGCAGCTGAAAGGGGATTTGGGATCATTCATCAGCTGGAAGGGGATTGGGGATCTTTCAGCAGCCCAGAGGGGATTTGGGATCCTTTGGCAGCTGAGAGGGGATTTGGGATCCTTTTTCAGCCCAGAGGGGATTTGGGATCCTTCGGCACCCGATTTGGGATCATTAGGCAGCCGATTTGGGATGCTTTGGCAGCTGAGAGGGGATTTGGGATCCTTCGGCAGCCCAGAGGGGATTTGGGATCCTTCAATACCCCAGAGGGGATTTGGGATCCTTTAGCAGCCCAGAGGGGATTTGGGATCCTTCAGGGAGAATTTAGGAGCAGGTGACGGGGTGTGTCAGGGCTGCTCTTGGAAGGAGAAAACCCCACAAATTCTGGGTGTTCCTCAGGGCTTGTGCCTGCAGGATTTTTGGAAGGGATTTTAACGATCCCTTTTAACGATGCCGCGGTGGATGCAGCTCCTCCATCCCCGATTCCCGCTTTTCTGGAAGGCTTTGGAGGCTCATGTTTGGTGGCGTTTCAGCGGCTCCTGAAAGCCCAGGAGCAGAGAGGGCTCGCGAGGCTGGGAAAGGCATTTCCTTGCGTTCGGGAGCTGGGATTTTCCTTTGAGTGAAGGAAAAAGGGGCCCTGAGTTTAAAAATCCTCCTCCCTTGGCAGCCCCAGAAAATCCACCCGGAGCCGATGCTCAGTCAGGGTCTCCCGGGATCCTGCTCAGGCTTTG
Organism: Passerculus sandwichensis; assembly: GCA_031885435.1. Taxonomy (NCBI): domain Eukaryota; kingdom Metazoa; phylum Chordata; class Aves; order Passeriformes; family Passerellidae; genus Passerculus; species Passerculus sandwichensis. The sequence continues at coordinate 3,702,537 of CM063153.1, read as the reverse complement.
GGGCGGGCTGGGAAGAGAAACCTGTGGGAATCTACAAAATTAGAGGGTTTTGGGAAAACTGCAAGATGCAGGCTTCAGACACAGCAGAACTGTGATTAGAGCTAAGCAGCAGCCATGAGATTGGTCAGCAGAAAAATTATTTAAACTGTAGAAAAGCAAGGGCAAATAGAACAATGGTCTGTGTGTTAATGCTTGTATAGAATAACTCTCTAAGCTACAGAAAGTTTATCTAGCAAGATATTAGGAAGGTTAAAGCTTAGTAATGGAGCTCTGTGCGTTGTGTTTTAAGGTTTATACAAGGTTTGTATTCGAAATAAGCAAGCATTGTTTTAACCAAAGATGCCTGTGCTTATAGTGGTTGGATAGAACTACTGTCAATGTGCTTTTGCTTTGTGTGATTGGTCAAGACGCTTATAAAAGTGAGTTGTAACATTAAGTTCTTGGGACGTGAGCTGCTGGCATCTTCCCATTCTCATAATCACGTCATGAGACTGATGCTGAAAAATAAAACAGCTCAAGGCGCTTTCAGCAGCAGCCCCGTCCCGTTCGTGTCTGGGAATAACCCCCCTTGCCGGCCTCAAAACCTACCCTGAAACCCGCCGGGAATGGGGAAAGGGAGCGGGCGGGGAGCTCAGCATCGCTGATTTTCCCTTTTCTCGGGCTGTTTAGCGCTCGGTCCTGCTGCACTTGCCGGGCCCAGCAGCGCCGTTTCACCGCCGTGACATCCCCGGCCGAGCCGGGTCTCTTACACCGCGCTTAAACCGGGCTGAACTGATTACAGCCCTCGATAGACCAGAGAGAGAGCGGGGCAGGCACGGAGGAGCCCCGGGCAGGGCTGGGCTATCCGTGCCTGTTGGGGCTACCCGTGCCTGTTGGGGCTATCCGTGCCTTTTGGGGCTACCCGTGCCTTTTGGGGCTATTGGTGCCTTTTGGGGCTATTGATTCCTTTTAGGGCTATTGGTGCCTTTTGGGGCTATTGGTGCCTTTTGGGGCTATTGATTCCTTTGGGGGCTATCGGTGCCTTTTGGGGCTATTGATTCCTTTTGGGGCTATTGATGCCTTTTGGGGCTATTGGTGCCTTTTGGGGCTATTGATGCCTTTTGGGGCTACCCGTGCCTTTTGGGGCTATTGATTCCTTTTGGGGCTATTGGTGCCTGTTGGGGCTATTGATTCCTTTTGGGGCTATCCGTGCCTTTTGGGGCTATTGGTGCCTTTTGGGGCTATTGGTGCCTGTTGGGGCTATTGATGCCTTTTGGGGCTATTGGTGCCCTATTGGGCTATTGGTGCCTTTTGGGGCTATCGGTGCCTTTTGGGGCTATTGATTCCTTTTGGGGCTATTGGTGCCTTTTGGGGCTATCGGTGCCTTTTGGGGCTATTGATTCCTTTTGGGGCTATCGGTGCCTTTTGGGGCTACCCGTGCCTTTTGGGGCTATCTGTGCCTTTTGGGGCTATTGATTCCTTTTGGGGCTATTGATGCCTTTTGGGGCTATTGGTGCCTTTTGGGGCTATTGGTGCCCTATTGGGCTATTGGTGCCTTTTGGGGCTATCCGTGCCTTTTGGGGCTATTGGTGCTTTTGGGGCTACCCGTGCCTTTTGGGGCTATTGGTGCCTTTTGGGGCTATTGATTCCTTTTGGGGCTATTGGTGCCTTTTGGGGCTATTGATTCCTTTTGGGGCTATTGGTGCCTTTTGGGGCTATTGATGCCTTTTGGGGCTATCCGTGCATTTGGGGCTATTGATGCCTTTTGGGGCTATTGGTGCCTTTTGGGGCTATTGATTCCTTTTGGGGCTATTGGTGCCTTTTGGGGCTATCCCTGCCTTTTGGGGCTATCCGTGCCTTTTGGGGCTATTGATGCCTTTTGGGGCTATCCGTGCCTTTTGGGGCTATCCGTGCCTTTTGGGGCTATTGATTCCTTTTGGGGCTATTGGTGCCTTTTGGGGCTATTGATTCCTTTTGGGGCTATTGGTGCCTTTTGGGGCTATCCCTGCCTTTTGGGGCTATCCGTGCCTTTTGGGGCTATTGATGCCTTTTGGGGCTATTGGTGCTTTTGGGGCTATCCGTGCCTTTTGGGGCTATTGGTGCCTTTTGGGGCTATTGATGCCTTTTGGGGCTATTGATGCCTTTTGGGGCTATCCGTGCCTTTTGGGGCTATTGGTGCCTTTTGGGGCTATTGGTGCCTTTTGGGGCTATCCGTGCCTTTTGGGGCTATTGGTGCCTCTTCGGGCTATTGATTCCTTTTGGGGCTATTGGTGCCTTTTGGGGCTATTGGTGCCTTTTGGGGCTATCCGTGCCTTTTGGGGCTATTGATGCCTTTTGGGGCTATTGATGCCTTTTGGGGCTATCCGTGCCTTTTGGGGCTATCCATGCCTTTTGGGGCTATCCGTGCCTTTTGGGGCTATCCGTGCCTTTTGGGGCTGCCTAAGAACAGAGCCAGACAAAATGAAGGGAATAGAACTAAGGGAATAAAATGAAGGGAATAAAATTAAAGGGAATAAAATTAAAGGGATAAAAAGCATTTGTATTTACTGAAGGGCCCTCAGGTACACCTCAGGCAGAAAAATCCCCCCAGGGGCGGCACCCAAAAAGGGACCGTGGGTCACAGGTTTTGTGAGTTTTGTGAGGTCACGGGTTTTCACACTTTTATAACTTTGGTCCATTTGCATATTGGGGGTGAATCCTCCAATTCCAGCTTCAGCTAATGAAGTCATTCACCCCAAGTTTGCTCCCCCCAGCTCCCTTTTGTTGAATCTCTGGGAGCCTGAGGCAGTGAGGGCTCCTTGAGTGCCAGGCCTGGAGAGGAATTGCTGTGCCTGCCCCAAACGGGAGAACAGCAGCTGGCACTGCGTGTGGGGTTTGGAGTTACACACTAAAGAACTGCAGGGTCACAAATACATGAAAATATAAAAACTCAAATCCTCAGGCATCACTATCAGCGTGGTGAGCCTGGAACAGAGCTGGGGCAGGGCTGGGACTATCAATGAGCCCACGGGACTATCAATGAGCACACGGGGCTATCAGTGAGCACACAGGGCTATCAATGATCCCACAGGGATATCAGCACACGGAACTATCAGCCCACAGGGCTATCATTCAGCCCACGGGACTATCAGCACACAGAACTATCAGCTCACCGAGATATCAGCCCACGAGGGTATCATTCAGCCCACAGCACTATCAGCACACGGAGCAGCCTCGCCCGGGGCCGGGAGCCCTGCAGGGGATTCTTTGTGCTGCAGCTCCTTTGGCGCTGGCAGAGGCTCCCCCGCACTCCCCGGGCCCAGAGCATCCCAGGAAATCTCCTTTGGAAGCTCCATCAGAGGGCCCGGAGGCTGCACCGCCGAAATTGGGAATGGGAATAGAGTGAGGGACAGGAGGGACAAGGGAGGAGGTGAAGAGGAGACCTTGTTGTGGATTTGTTTGGGTCTGGCTTTGTCAGAGGAATAAGAGAAGTTCCTAAAGCAGCTGGAATTTGCTGAGGTGCTGCAGGTTTGGGGCTGTTTTATGGCGAACCTTGGGTGTGTTTGTTCCTTTCTTGGCGTTTTGTATCCCTCACCAAGCCCCCAGAGCTCCTGCTTCTCCCAGCGGGTCTGAGCTTACCCAAAAATGCAGAACAAAAGCCACAAGCCCGACCCATTCCCAACCCCAAATCTACCCCGAGTCCTTCCATTGGTCTGGAAGCACTTGGGAATTCCAGTTTTCCATGGTTCTACCTTCCTCCTTTCTCTCCCAGGTGACTTTGTCCCAAAATTCCACCAGCAAGGATTCAGGTTCATGCCCTGGATACTCGGGGTGAGGTGTCCCAGAGACGCTTCCCATTCCACCAGGGGGATTTTCCCACGCAGAAAATTTCTCCCTTTTGAAATATTCACAGAGAAATGTGAGGTTAAACACAAAGGGGAGGGTGGAAGCAGCACCAGGATGGAGTTTGCTCGTGGTGACTCAAAATCAGGAGGCTGGGGCAGCTCTGTTTGCTCGCTAGCATTCAGGAACACATAATTATTGAATGATAATATGCAAATGCTTTTATTGAAGAGCTCTGAGTGTCAGGGGTACAGACCCAAATCTGATGGTTTGGGATGAACATGTTTTATATTCTATCCTTATATAACTTACATATTAATTATTAAACTTACATTGTTCTATTGTAGACATTGATTCCACCCAAGCATGGGTTTCTTGTGATGCCCCTCAAACCCTTGAGTATAATTTCCCATGATTCTTTTTACAATTAAACAATAATTATCTCTAATTACTAATCAATCATCACATCTAACAATTATATCATTTATCACATACTGATTACACAGGTGCAGTTTCACATGATCCAGCAAACACAAGGCCTAACTTTCTTTCTAACTCCCCTGAATATACAAAGATTTTAGAAATATTTTATTCCTATATTATCATGCTGAGCAGCACATCGGGGCAGCCCGGGCTCCATCCTGGGTTTTCTCTATCAAATGTCTCAGAATCCCGATGAAATCAGGGAAAATGCTCGGTGCTGATGGGTGTAAAGCACAAACTGCTCCTTCCCCGAGGGGACCTGCCCCTGGCAATCAGAACCCTGTAGGAGTTGGGGGTGTGGAGGGGCTCGTTCTCCCCTTGGCTCGAGCCTCTCCCGGTGTTTCCCGGTCGGTGAAATCAATGTCCATGACCTGGGACCCCTCTGGCCTCCCCCAGCCCCCAGGCCACAAAACCCCTTTGTGTTTCCTCCCTGGTGACCCAGCCCAGCCAAGCCTTTGCTTCCTGCTTTTCCCTGGGGAATAGCACTTTGTTGTTCCAGAGCTGAGTTTGGTGTCCCAAAGCTGAGTTTGGTGTCCCAACCCCGGGACCATGGCTTGTGTTTTGGGGCAGAGTTTGGTGTCCCAGAGCAGAGATTGCTGTCCCAGAGCTGAGCCTGGTGTCCCAGAGCCAGGCACCAATAGCTTGTGTTTCCAAGTGAAGTTCCAAGTCAAGGACCACGGCTCATGTTTTGGAGTAGAGTTTGGTGTTCCAGAGCAGAGTTTGGTGTCTCAGAGCAGAGATTGGCCTCCCAAAGCCAGGGACAATGGTTCGTGTTTCAGAGCAGATTTTGTTGTCCCAGAGCGGAATTTGGTGTCCCACGGCAGATTTTGGTGTCCCAGAAGAGAGTTTTATGTCCCAAAGCAGAGTCTGGTGTCCCAAAGCCAGGGACCATGGCTCATGGTTAGGAGCAGAGTTTTGTGTCCCAAAGCTGAGTCCGGTGTCCCAAGTCAGGGACCGTGGATCATGTTTTTGAGCAGAGTTTTGTGTTTCTGAGCAGAGTTTTGTGTTTCAGAGCAGATTTTGGTGTCCCAGGGCAGAGTTTGATGTCCCAGAGCAGAGTTTGGTGTCCCAAAGCCAGGGACCATGGCTTGTGTTTTGGAGCAGTTTGGTGTCCCAAGGATGGGAACAATGGCTGGTGTTTTGGAGTAGAGTTTTGCGTCTCAGAGCAGAGTTTGGTGTCCCAAATGAGAGTTTGGAGTCCCGAGTCAGGGACTGTGGCTCATGTTTGTATGCAGATTTTGGTGTCCCAAAGCCAGGGACAATGGCTCATATTTTGAAGCAGAGTTTGGTGTCCCAGAGCAGATTTTGGTGTCCCAAGGCTGATTTTGGTGTCCCAAAGTAGAGTCTCGTGTCCCAAGGCAGAGCCTGATGTCCCACAGCAAGTTTTGGTGTCCCAGAGCAGAGTTTGGTGTCGCAAAGAAGATTTTGGTATCCCCAGCCAGGGACAATGGCTCATGTTTTGGAGCAGAGTTTGGTGTCCCAAATCAAACTTTGGAGTCCCAAGTCAGGGACTGTGTCTCATGTTTGTGAGCACAGTTTGGTGTCCCAAAGCCAGGGAAAATGGCTCATGTTTTGGAGAAGTGTTTGGTGTCCCAAGGCTGATTTTGGTGTCCCAAAGCAGAGTCTGGTGTACCAAGGCAGAGCCTCGTGTCACACAGCAAGTTTTGGTGTCCCAGAGCAGAGTTTGGTGTCCCAAGCCAGGGACAATGGCTCATGTTTTGGAGCAGAATTTGGTGTCCCAAGGCAGATTTCAGTGTCCCAGAGCAGAGTTTGGTGTCCCAAGCCAGGAACAACGGCTCATACTTTGGAGAAGAATTTGGTGTCCCAAGCCAGGGACAATGGCTCATATTTTGGAGAAGAGTTTGGTGTCCCAAGCCAGGGACAATGGCTCATGTTCTGGAGCAGAATTTGGTGTCCCAAGGCAGATTTCAGTGTCCCAGAGCAGAGTTTGGTGTCCCAAGCCAGGGACAATGGCTCATATTTCGGAGAAGAGTTTGGTGTCCCAAGCCAGGGACCGTGTCTCATGTTTTGGAGCAGAATTTGGTGTCCCAGAGCAGATTTCAGTGTCCCAGAGCAGAGTTTGGTGCCCCAAGCCAGGGACCGTGTCTCATGTTTTGGAGCAGAGTTTGGTGTCCCAAGCCAGATTTCAGTGTCCCAGAACAGAGTTTGGTGTCCCAAGCCAGGGACTGTGTCTCATGTCCCCAGACTCAATTCCCGCTCTTCCCCTCCCTGTCCCGCTTCTCCCATGGGATTTCTCGGAGCCCTCAGCGGACGTTTGACCCCTCGGTGCTCCCGATTCCCTCATGGGATCCCCCGGAGCAGCAGCCGCCCCTCTCCCCTCATGCCGAGCCCTTTGCGCGTAGCTCAGCGCCTTTCCTCAGACCTTGTCTGTGATTTGTACATCCCTACAGAAGCAGGGTGCCCAAAACAAGATGCAGTGCTCCCGCTGGAACCTCACCATAGCCCTGAACAATCAGGTAACAACCTCCCACCCCCGCTCCTCCTCCTCCTCCTCCTCCTCCTCCTCCTCCTCCTCTTCGTCCCTCGCAGCCCCCGCAGCTCCATCATCGCATCCCCGGCTCCATCCCACCCCTGGCACCTCTCCATCGTCGGTGTGTGGCGGGAGCAGGGCCATTGTAGGGCACAGCGCTCATGTCCATGTCACCTGCCGTGTCCCCGAGCCCGTCCCTGCGGTGCCAGGGCGTCCCTCGGGACTCACAGCCCCGGGAAGCGCCGCTGCCTGGCCGGGGTTGCTTGGTTGGTTGCTGTTTGGGGCTGCTCTGGTGTCCTGGGGTTGTAGGAAGTGTGGGATTCAGGCGTGTTGAGTTCCGTTCCCAGCTCTCCCCTTGTTTTCCAGAGGTTTGGGGTTGGAAATCGGGATTTTGCAGCTCTGGAGTCGGCTTGCATGAGGAGGAGCCGTGGGGTTGTGGGGGCTCCTCGACCGCTTCCCTTGCTCCTGGAGGGGGATGAACACCCGAGGGGTGAGGCTGGGGATCAGCCCTGGGTTTGCCAACCTCGAATCCCCCAAAATCCAAAGGGAGGCTTTGATCGTACCCGAGAGAGCCAGGGCTGAGCTCAGGGTGAGCGAGGTCACCCCGGAGGGAATTGCTGGGTTTGGGAAACGCCTGCAGGGTCCTCAGGAGCACCCAAACCCCACCACAGGCTCCGGTTTGCTCCAAACCCTGCCTGGCAGCGCTGCTGCATGCACGGAGCTGGATCAGGGATTTTCCTGGTGCAGGAAGGGTGAAGCAGCTCCCCAGCAGCAGCTCTGGAGCTGCCCCATATCAGGAGGAGCTGTGGGGTTGTGGGGGCTCCTCCGCTGCTTCTCTCGCTTCTGGAGGGGGGATGAGGCCAGGGATCAACCCTGGGTTTGCCAACCTTGAATCGCCCAAAATCCAAGTGGAGGCTCCGATCACACCCAAGAGAGGCAGGGCTGAGCTCGAGGTCACTGCAGAGGGAATTGCTGGGCTTGGGAAACACCTGCAGGGTCCTCAGGAGCACCCAAACCCCACCACGGGCTCCAGTTTGCTCCAAACCCTGCCCGCACGGGGCTGCAGTGACAGGATCAGGGATTTTCCCGGTGCAGGAAGGGTGAAGCACCCTCTGGATCTGCAAAGCAAATTCAGGGGGTGCTCGGTTGGTTTGGAGTGCTGGGATCCTGCTCAGCTGGCTGCGGTGATTTAGAAAATATTGGAAATTAATTGCTTGGTTTTGTGAGTGCAGTGTTAGCGATTGCTACACAAGTCATTTTAGTCCTACCTAGGGGCATATTTGCATATATTTATCCTCCTTTCAAGTGGAGATCTTTGGGGAAAGTGTATTTATCTCCTCCTAACTCTTTCTTCGGCTTTCAGCCATCCTACAGTCACCTCTTCATTTTGTTCCCATTTAATGTATGTGTGGAATAATCGACTCTTCCTCTTCCCGCCAAGTGGAAATGAATCCACAGAGATCAAAAAAGCTTTAATGTGGGGAAGGGCTTTTCCTTCTGCCACGAGCAGGGTGAGAGGGAAAGATGGGCAGGATGGAGCTGGGTCCCCCCAAAACTGCCTGGGAGGGCAGAGCAGGACCTGGAGAGGAGCTGGAGCAGCCAGGGGTGGAGGCGACCCCAGGGAGTGGAGGTGACCCCAGGAGCTTCCCCAGGAGGAGCTGGGAGAGCTTTGCCCTCCCTGAATCCTGGGGATCCAGCAGGTTTCCTGGCAGGAGGGTTTGCTGTGCCTGGGAAGGGAGGTGGGAACAGCCCAGGAGAGATTTCAGCCTCCTCTGCAGGGAATTTCCTGGGGCTTCTTGCCTGGTGTGGCCCCAAAAAGTGCAACAGATCCCATTCATTGCCAGCGTGGGAGGATTTGTCCCCATTTGTCCCCATTTGTTCCCGTTCCCAGGAGAGCAGCACCACAGCCCCAGGAATCACAGTGCCAGGAGCCCTTCTGGGGTGTCCCTGGGTGTGTCCTCGATGTGTCCCTGAGTGTGTCCCTGGATATCCCTGGGTGTGTCCTCAGTGTGTCCCTGGGTGTGTCCCTGGGTGTCCCTGAGTGTGTCCCTGGATATCCCTGGGTGTGTCCCTGGATATCCCTGAGTGTGTCCCTGGATATCCCTGGGTGTGTCCCCAGTGTGTCCCTGGGTGTCCCTGGATGTGTCCCCAGTGTGTCCCTGGGTGTCCCTGGGTGTGTCCCCACAGTGTCTGGGAGCTGACAGGGATCACCTGGGGGTCCTGGGGAGTTTCAGGGACAGGGCAGGAGTTGTGGTCACTCTGGGGAGGCTTTAGTGCAGGAACCATGGTCACCCCAGGATAACCCACAGGGCAGGAACCATGGTCACCCCAGGATAACCCACAGGGCAGGAACCATGGTCACTCCAGGATGTCCCACAGGGCAGGAGCTGTGGTCACTCTGGGGATGTTTTAGGGCAGGATCCGTGATCACTCTGGAGATGTCCCACAGGGAATGAGCTGTGGTCACTCTGGGGACATTGTAGGGCAGGAGCTGTGGTCACTCTGGAGCTGTTTCAGGGCAGGAGCCGTGGTCAATCCAGGGCTGTTTTAGGGCAGGAGCTGTGGTCACTCCAGGGCTGTTTTAGGGCAGGAGCCGTGGTCACTCCAGGGCTGTTTTAAGGCAGGAGCTGTGGTCACTCCAGGATATCCCATAGGGCAGGAGCTGTGGTCACTCCAGGGCTGTTTTAGTGCAGGAGCTGTGGTCGCTCCAGGGCTGTTTTAGGGCAGGATCTGTGGCCACTCTGGGGTTGTCCCACAGGGCAGGAGCTGTGGTCACTCCAGGATATTCCATAGGGAAGGAGCTGTGGTCACCCTGGGATATCCCACAGGGAGGGAGCTGTGGCCATTCCAAGGCTGTTGTAGGGCAGGAGCTGTGGTCACTGGGGATGCTTTAGGGCAGGAACCATGGTCACTCCAGGATGTCCCACAGGGCAGGAGCTGTGGTCACCCCAGGGATGTTTTAGGGCAGGATCCATGATCACTCTGGAGATGTCCCACAGGGAATGAGCTGTGGTCACTCTGGGGACATTGTAGGGCAGGAGCTGTGGTCACTCTGGAGCTGTTTCAGGGCAGGAACCGTGGTCAATCCAGGGCTGTTTTAGTGCAGGAGCTGTGGTCACTCCAGGGCTGTTTTAGGGCAGGAGCTGTGGTCACCCCAGGGCTGTTTTAGGGCAGGAGCTGTGGTCACTCTGGGGTTGTCCCACAGGGCAGGAGCTGTGGTCACCCTGGTGATGTTTCAGGGCAGGAGCTGCGGTCACTCCAGGGATATTTTGGGGCAGGATCTGTGGTCACTCCAGGGATATTTTGGGGCAGGAGCTGCGGTCACTCCAGGATGTCCCTCAGAGAAGGCACCGTGGTCACTCCAGGGCTGTCCCATGGCTCTCAGCAGCCACCATGGAGCCACCCCAGCTCTGCCGTGGCCAGGCTGGCACCAGCCCCCGCCGCTGCCCTGCCCTTGTCCCTGCCTTATCTGTCCCCATCACTTGGGTCCCCTGCGGCCCCCTGCGCCCCAAAAGCAGCTCCTGATTGCCCAGCTGGAAGGTGCTCCCTGCGCTCCCCTCCCCAGAGCCGCTCCTTTATCATAAAGGGTGCACATTTCCCCCGCCGCAGCTTCCGCGGCCACAGGCCCCGAGGGCCAGCTCAGAAATGGAGGGAATTAATTACATTTTTTTAACTCCCCTCCTTTTATAGCAGGGGAGAGAGCGATGAAACGTCCCGGGGGGAGCTGCTGAGGAGGGTGGGGAGGGAGGCGGCAGCAGCAGGAGGTGAGGGGGGAGCTGCTGCTTTCATCCAGGAGGGTCTTTGTGCATCAACCCCACACCCCAGGAGCTCTCCCCGCTCATCCCTACCCCAAGAAAGGCAGGGATGAAGCCTGAGGCAAGAGTCAGCCCTAAATGCGAGCCCAAGGATGGATTTTGTCCAGGGAAGGGAGAGGATGAGGATGAGGATGAGGATGAGGATGGCAGGGAGGGAAAGGGGCACTGTCAGTCCCACTGATGGACAGCGAGCAGATCCCCCTGCAGATAAAGCCCGGCAGATGTGGAGCGGGCATTGATTTTTAGTCAGGGATGATAATGCACCAAGAAGTCATAAATTAGCAGGCAGCAAGGTCAGAGAGGGAAGGGAGAAGGACTTTGCATTCTTGAGGAGGGGATGCGGAGTTCAAAAGCGGCCTGGAAAATGAGTTTCTGCAGCTGGAAGGAGAAGGCCGGGGACGTGGGCCTGGGAGGGCTCTGCAGGGTTTGCTGTGCTGGGTGGAAGGAGGGAATGGGAACCTCTCAATATCCCAATCCCCTTCGTGTCCTGGGGTGGGGAAAGGCAGATCTGCCCTTGGCTGAACCTGTGCAGAGCTCAGGGAGCCCCAAATCCCCTTCAGCCTTGTTTGGGAAGGGGATTCTCACCTCTAGATCCCCCTCAGCCTGGCTGGGAAGGGAATTCTCAGCTCCAAATCCCCCTCAGCCCATCTGGGAAGAGGAATCCCAGTCCCAAATCCCCCTCAGCCTGTGTGGGAAGGGAATTCTCAGCCCCAAATCCCTCTCAGCCTGTCCTGGAAGAAGCCTCTCCACCCCAAATCCCCCTCAGCCTGTCTGGGAAGGAGATTCTCCACCCCAGATCCCTCTTAGCCCATCCAGAAAGAGGAATCCCAGCCCCAAACATCCCTCAGCCTGTGCGGGAAGGGAATTCCAGCCCCAAACCCCCCTCAGCCTGTCCAAGGGACTTCCCATGGTCGGTGTTCTTGGAGAGGAACCGGAGAGTTTTGGGGCTCAGCTGAGCTGTCAGGGTCCCCCCTCAGCCACCCCAAATCCAGGGGAACATCCAGCTGGGATGAATCCCCCGTCCCAGAGGCAGCCATCCCCCACCCCGGCAGGTATGGGAGGGAATCCCAGTGTCCTGGTGGATTCCCAGGGAGAAATCAGCCCCTGAGCTGTCCTTCAGCAGGGCAGTGTCCCGGCAGGGATCCCGCAGGGAGAGCAGGATTTGGAATTCTGCAGGGATGGGAGCGAATCCCAGTGTCGTGGTGGATTCCCAGAGGGAAATTCATCCCCCTGAGCTGTCCCTTGACAGGGCAGTGTCCCTGCAGGGATCCCGGAGGGGGAGCAGGAATTGGGAGCTCTGCAGGGCTGGGAGGGGATCCCGGTGTCCAGATGTTCCCCCGTGGAATTCTAGAGGGAAATTCAGCCCTTCTTGTCCCCTTCGGGCTGGGCTGAGCTGTCCCTCGATGGGGCAGTGTCCCTGCAGGTGTTCCAGAAGGGCAACAGGAACTGGGAATTCAGCAGGACTGGGAGGAGATCCCAGCGTCCTGGCGGATTCCCAGATGGAAATTCAGCCCTTCCTGTCCTCCTTTGGGCCAGGCTGAGCTGTGCCTCAGCAGGGCAGTGTCCCTGCAGGGGACAGGAATTGGGATCCTGCAGGGAGAGCAGGAATTGGAATTCTGCGGGGCTGGGAAGGAATCCCAGTGTCCTGGTGGATTCCCAGATGGAAATTTGTCCCCGTGAGCTGTCCCTTGGCAGGGCAGTGTCCCTGCAGGGATCCCGGAGGGGGAGCAGGAATTGAAACTCTGCAGGGTTGGGAGCAAATCCCGGTGTCCTGATGGATTCCCAGAGGGAAATTTGGCCCCTGAGCTGTCCCTCGGCAAGGTAGTGTCCCTGCAGGGGTTCTGCAGGGAGAACAGGAATTGGAATGGGGCTGGGAGAGAATCCTGGTGTCCTGATGGATTCCCAGAGGGAAATTCAGCCCTTCCCATCCCCTTTGGGCCGGGCTGAGCTGTCCCTGGCAGGGCAGTGTCCCTGCAGGGATCTCACAGGGACAATAGAAATTGGAACAGGGCTGGGAGTGAATCCTAGTGTTCTGATGGATTCCCAGAGGGAAATTTGTCCCCCTGAGCTGTCCCTGGCAGGGCAGTGTCCCTGCAGGGGTTCTGGAAGGAGGAACAGGAATTGGGAATTCAGCAAGGATGGGAGTGAATCCCAGCGTCCTGATGGATTCCCAGAGGGAAATCCGGCCCCTGAGCTGTCCCTCGGTGGGGCAGTGTCCCTGGAGGGAGAACGGGAATTGGAACAGCACTGGGAGTGAATCCCGGTGTCCTGATGGATTCCCAGAAGGGAAATTCGCCCTCCTGAGCTGTCCCTCGTTGGGACAACGTCCCTGCAGGGATCCCAAGGGGGAGCAGGGACCTGGATCTCCAGGGCCGGGGCTGCTGGAGCCAAGTCCGGCCTGGAGAGGCCTCAGGGGCAGAGCAGAGCTCAGGCCCCGCTCCCGATTCCCACCAGTTGATGCCAATTCCTTTTTTTCACGGGATCTGTGGAAGCATCTGCCCCGCTGCCTGAATCTGGAGTGTGAATCTGGGTTTCATTTGCCAGCCTTGCTTTACATCCCCCTTTCTTTCCTAAGAGGAAGTGTTAATGTGGCTCTCCCCGCCTCGGGGAGCCTCGGGTTCTTTTCTGGGGGTAATCAGGAGCAGCTGGGGCCGGGAGGGAGGGGAGCAGAGCAGCACAAACCCCGCAGCTCCCTGAGCGATGCCTGAAATCCTCCCTGCACCTGCGGGGCTGGGCGGGCTCAGAGCCCCGTCCAGGCAGCACTGCCGGGCCTGGACAGCTCAGAGAGGGCAGGGAGAGAGGGCAGAGCTTCCAGAAATAACTCACAGCCCCAAAGCCTGTGTTTTCTGCGTGTTTGTTGTTTTAAACGGCGGATTCTGCTCGTAAATTCACTCCAGCCGTGTTTGTGTGAGGGTCCTGGGTGTCCCTCAGGACACAGCCCCAGCTCCTCCAGCCCAGAGGGGATTGGGGCTGAACCCAGGTTGTGGGCTTTAGGGGGAGCCCACAATTAACTCTGAGGCTGTCCTCCCGTGATTTCCCCACTCTGCAGAGCCTCAGGGGGGTCCGTGTGGCACCCCCAGAACTGCTCAGCACCCCAGTCCCGGATTAACCCACCCTCCTGAGTGTTAAATGCATTTTCCTCTCTTCCTATTGAATCCTCGGGCTGGGAGCCCCACGGGGACTGAACATTTAGGGGTGTTTAGGGCTGAACATTTAGGGGTTTTTAGGGCTGAACCTTCCCATGGGAGCACCTCGGGGTTTAATCCCTGCCAGGAGGCTCTGGAGAGCCGATCCAGGCTCTGCTGAGCTCGGTGTGGGGGCAGCTGAGCCGGGTTTAACTCTGGGGGAGCAGCAGAGAGGTCTGAGCTTGGGGCAGGGTGGAAAGCCTGGAGGAGGAGGAGGAGGGGTCGGCGAGGCAGGGATGGGGGCAATGAGTCAGGGAATGGGGGGAATGAGTCAGGGAATGGGGGGAATGAGGCAGAGATGGGGAAGAAAGAGCCAGGGATGGGGGGGAAGGAGACTGGGATGGAGGGAATGAGCCAAGATTTGGGGGGGGGGCAACGAACCTGGGATGAGGGGAACAAAACTGGGATGGGGGGGATGAGGCCGGGATGGGGGAAAATGAGCAATGGATGGGGGATAACGAGCCTTGGATGGGGGGGAACGAGACTGGGATGGGGGTGAAGGAGCCGGACTCGGGGAAACAAGCCAGGGATGGGGGACAAAGAGTCCGGGATGGGGGGAAAGAGCCGGGGATGTGGGAATGAGACAAGACTTGTGGGGAACAAACCAGAGATGGGGGGGAAAGAGTCCAGAATGGGGGGAAGGAGCCAGGGATGGGGGGAATGAGACTGGGATGGGAGGCAATGAGCGGTGGAAGGGGGGATTGGGATGGGGGGGAATGAGCCTGGAATAGGGGGAACGAGCCAAAGAGAGGGGGCAAAGAGTTCGGGATGGGGGAGAACGAGCCAGGGATGGAGGGCAATGAGCCAGGGATAGGGGGAAAGAGCTCGGGATAGGGGGAACGAGCCAGGGATGGGGAGAATGAACCAGAGATGGGGGGGAAACGAACCTGAGATGGGGGGAAATGAGCCCTGGATGGGGGGAACGAGCCCAGATGGGGGGGAATGAGCAATGGATGGGGGAAAACGAGACTGGGATGGGGGAAAACGAGATCAGGATGGGGGGGAAGGAGCCAGGGATGGGGAGAACGAGCCCGGGATGAGGGTCAGTGAGCCGCGGAAGTGGGAAAATGAACCAGGGATGGGGGAATGAGTCAGGGATGGGGGGAACAAGCCATAGATGGGGGGGAACGAGCCCGGGATGGGGGGAATGAGACTGGGATGGGAGGCAATGAGCAGTGGAGGGGAGGATCGAGATTGGGATGGGGGAGAATGAGCCTGGAATAGGGGGAACGAGCCAGAGAGAGGGGGCAAAGAGTTCGGGATGGGGGAGAACGAGCCAGGGATGGAGGGCAATGAGCCAGGAATGGGGGGGGAATGAGCCAGAGGTGGAGGAGAACAAGCCCAGGATGGGGGAGAAGGAGCCATGGAAGGGGGAAAATGAACCAGGGATGGGGGGAACGAGCCAGAGATAGGGGGAACAAGACTGGAATGGGGGGGAACGAGCCAGGGATGGGGGGGAAGGAGCCAGAGATGGGGGGGAACAAGCCTGGGATGGGGGGAAGGAGCCAGGGATGGGGGCAACGAGACAGGAATGGGAGAAAAAGAGCCGGACTGGGGGGAACGAGCCCGGGATGGAGGGGAATGAGCCAGGGATGGGGGAAATGGGCCATGGATGGGGGAACGAGCCAGGGATGGGGGGAACAAGCCCGGGATGGGAGGAAATGAGCTAGGGATGGGGGGGAATGAGCCAGAAATGGGAGAGAACGAGCCCGGGAGAGATGGGGGGTAACAAGCCCAGGGTGGGGGCAACGAGTCTGGGATGGGGGGGAAGCAGTGAGGGATGGGGGAACGAGCCCTTCCTTCTACAACCCTCACTGCCCAGCCCCGCGCTCGGGGTCAGATGGATTTTCCAGCGTTTTACCCAACCCCCTCCAACCCCCCGCTGCCCAGTTCCCCTCCCGGACAAATTCTCGTGGCGGAGCGGAGCCGGGAGCGGATTTTCCATGCAGGCAAAGCGCCTTTGCAGCGCTGCCGAGCCCTTCCGGGGGGAGGAGGAGATGCTTTAGAAAGCAGAGGCCAGCTCGTGGCTGGGCATTCACCCCGCTGGGGCACGGCGGAGGGGCCGGGAAGGTGTCGGGGTGAGCAGGAAGGGGAACCTCGGCCCCATAAACCCACCCCCCCCAACAAAGTGTCCTTGCCGAGAATGCAGCCCCGGCACAAAAGCTCACCAGGCCGCTGCTGGCGGATAAAGGGCTCATTTTACCACTTGCCAGGCTCCAAATATTTCCAATTTGCCACTTTAATTGATGTCAATAAGGTTATGCTAAATTCGGAGATTTGGAGCCGCTCGGCATCTGAGCGCCGGGCGGGCCCCCCCCCCCGAGGTGACCGTCCCCTGTCCCCGCTCCCCCCGACACGACCGAGGGGATTCAGGAACCCCCGGCCCTTCCCCGGCCAGCCCTTAACTCGGAATTACCCCGGGGAAATTGCGCTGATCCCTGGCGGGAGCGGGGTCCCCGTGTGAAGGGCAGAGCATCACCCCCAGCTCAGCCCCGGGAAAAAATCTGGCATTTTTGCTAAAAAAAAAAAAAAATAAAAAAAAGGAGGGGAAAAAAAAAAAAAAAACACACCAACAAAAACCCAATTAGTTCATCTGGTTCGCGTCTCAAAGCAGGAAGATTTTTTGTGTGCAAATTCAATTACATTTTCCACTGAAAGGAGCCGGACCAGGACCTGTTACCCTTTAACTTTTGGGGCCAAAGAGACCTCGGACGTTTCAGCCCCTGGAGCTGCATCAAAGGCAGCGAGGCTTTGACCCGCTCTGCTCGGGGACCTTTGCAAACCTGACTTCCCAACAACGGGAAGATTTTTTTTTCCTCACCGTCCCTTTGGGAAAATCGGGATTTTTCTCCTGGTTTTCCATGACCCCTCTGCTCATCCCTGGCAGGGGCAGCAAAATATCCCCAAAAACCCGAGTGGGCTGAGTGGAATTGTTGCATTCTCCCTGTTCAGGGCTCCAAGGGGAGCCCCGGCGGGGTTTGGGGGAGCAGAGCTCGGCTCTCCCGTGTGGGCGCTGTCCATCCCAAAGCAGCGTTTGTGGGGCCGCTTTTGGGGCCATTTTCGGCGTTGTTCTGGGGGCCTTTTGGGGCCGCTTTCGGGGGTGCTTTTAGGGCCGTTTTTGGGGGCCGTTTTGGGGCCGTTTTGGGGCTGGTTTTGGGGCTGTTTCTGGGGCCGCTTTTGGGGCCGTTTTCGGAGCTGCTTTTGGGGGCCTTTTTGGGGCCGTTTTCAGGGCCGTTTTGGGGGCTGTTTTTCGGGCCGCTTTTGGGGCCGCTTTCGGGGCTGGTTTTGGGGCCGTTTTTGGGTCCGCTTTTGGGGACGTTTTTCGGGCTGCTTTTCGGGCCGTTTTTGGGGCCATTTTCGGGCCGGTTTTGGGGGTGCTTTTGGGGCCATTCGAGGTCATTTTGGGGCCGTTTTTGGGACCGTTTTCGGGGACGTTTTTGGGGGCCGTTTTGAGGCCGTTTTCGGGGCCATCTTGCGGCCGTCTTGGGGCTGTTTTCAGGACCGTTTTGGGGCCGTTTCGGGGCCTTTTTTGGGGTTGTTTCCCTCCCTTCCAGCCCCTGACGGTGCCCCGGTGTCTCTGCAGGTGATGAGCATCCTGAGCAACCCCAGCGGGGTCCCGCCTCAGCCCCAGGCCGATTTCTCCATCTCTCCCCTCCACGGCGGCCTGGACAGCACCAACTCCATCTCGGCCAGCTGCAGCCAGCGCAGCGACTCCATCAAGTCCGTGGAGAGCCTCCCGACCTCGCAGTCCTACTGTCCCCCCACCTACAGCACCACCAGCTACAGCGTGGACCCCGTGGCGGGATACCAGTACGGCCAGTACGGGCAGAGTAAGTGCTGGGAACGATTCCGCCTTCATGGGAAGGGCAGGAGATGGGGAGGGAGTGGGGGTTGGGTTTTTATGCACCCGAATTCTGCCTTTTTTTTTGGGTGGGAGAGCCCTGGAAGTTTGTCCTGCTTGAAGTGAGATCCACTCATGGGTTGTGAATGAAAAGCCCCCAGGGGAATGTTTTGGGTGAAGTTTTCTGTCAGCAAAGGGCAGCTCCCAGCGCCTTCTCCTTCCCCAAAATCACCGGGAGTGGCTCACTCTGCTGAGCCGGGGGAAAGCTGGGCTTTGTAAAGCCGAGCTGAGCTGAGCTGAGCTGAGCCTGCCCTGCCCTCCCCAGGCCGGGGCTGGGAGCTCTTCCTGCAGAACGCGTTTGTCACCAGGGCTGGGACTGTGGGACAGCTGGGATGGAACCCTGAGCTGCCCTTGGACAGGGACAGCGTGGCCCGGCTGGTGTCCCTGCTGGGTGACAGGGACAGCCTGGTCAGGGGGTGACAAGGACAGCCCAGTCAGCGGTGACAAGGACAGCCTGACCAGTGGGGTGGTGTCCCTTTTGGGTGACAGGGACAGCCTGGCCAGGGGTGACAGGAGCACCCCGGTCAGGAGATGCTGTTCTGGATGGGTGACAAGGACAGCCCAGCTAGGGGGTGTTGTCCCCACTGGGTGACAGGAACAGCCTGGCTGGAGGTGACAGGGACAGCCCAGTTATGGGGTGCTGCTCTGGCTGGACGACGTGGACAGCCTCGCCAGTGGGAGATGTCCCTGTTGGGTGACAGGGACAGCCTGGCTGGAGGGGACAGAGGCAGCCTGGTCAGGGGGTGGCAGGGACACCCCAGCCAGGTGAAAGGGACACCCTGGCAGGGTGACAGGGACAGCACAGCTGGGTGACAAGGACACCCTGGCAGGGTGACAGGCACAGCCCAGTAGGGTGACAGGGACTCTCCAGCCAGGTGACAGGCACAGTGTGGCAGGAGGTGACAGGCGCACCCCAGCCGGGTGACAGGCACACCCCAGCCAGGTGACAGGCACACTCCAGCCGGGTGACAAGCACACCCCAGCAGGGTGACAGGCACACCCCAGCCAGGTGACAGGCACACTCCAGCCGGGTGACAGGCACACTCCAGCCGGGTGACAGGCACACCCCAGCTGGGTGACAAGCACACCCCAGCAGGGTGACAAGCACACCCCAGCCGGGTGACAGGCACACCCCAGCTGGGTGACAAGCACACCCCAGCAGGGTGACAAGCACACCCCAGCAGGGTGACAGGCACACCCCAGCAGGGTGACAAGCACACTCCAGCAGGGTGACAAGCACACCCCAGCCGGGCGACAGGCACACCCCAGCAGGGTGACAAGGACACCCCAGCCAGGTGACAGGGACTCCCCAGCCAGGTGACAGGGACACCCCAGCCGGGTGACAGGCACACTCCAGCAGGGTGACAAGCACACCCCAGCCGGGTGACAAGGACACCCCAGCAGGGTGACAAGCACACCCCAGCCGGGTGACAGGCACACCCCGCTGCCGGGCTGTTGTCACTGTTGTCACCTGCCGCGCTGTCCCGGCCGCGGGGCTCTCGCAGCGCCGCTGACCCGCGAGGGTTAAAGGTGCATCCTCTTCCTGCGGGCTGCCCCAGCGTGTCCTCGCCGACCTTTCCTCCCTCGGCCGCGGCTCCGGCCCCGCTCTGTCACAGCCCTTTAATGTCCTTAACGCGCGGCCTCAATGAGAACCGGCTGTGGCGGCAGACGGGATCAATAGCGGCCCCCCCGCCCCTCCTCTTTTTGTTTGTCGGGAGTTTGATCTGTGACCCCCCGACCTTCCCCTCGCTTCTGGATGCGGGGCTGGACACACGTGCTATTGATAAAAATCTTAAACAAATTCCGATACCATGTATTTCCAATAAAGATTCCCTTGGGCGAGGCGTTAGTCACACCCATGTGTGTAAAAAAATAAAATCAGGGGGGCGAGCAGCGCTCGGCGGAGAGGGGGAAGGAGAAAGGAGGGTTTGTCTGGTTTTGCTGCAGGAATTTTTTGCTCGCACGGTTTGTGTCGTTTCCCGGGCCCCCCGTGCCCGTTTCTGTCACCCCGTTGGTGCCGAGCTCTCCGCAGTTCGCCTCGGTAATTAGCGCTGCCCTCACGTGCTGTTGACCTTGGAATAAGGAGATTTTTTTCCTGCCTTTCCCGGTGCCTGTTGTGCTTCGCAGATAATTCCGATTCCTCCTCCTATTTTTGGGTTCTTCACTTCCCTTCAAATTCTTTTTTAACGCCCGTCGGCGTGAGGTGACCCCGCGGGGTCATTTATTCACATCAGGTGCTCCTTCCTTCTCTGCTGCGGCGTAAAGGCATCACAAACTATTTTTAGGTGCTAAATTATATTAATTGCATAACACAAAGTATCATTTGGATTATATATAATGTCATGGTGGAGATAATATTATGTAATTAATGGTATATAATTAATATAAATGCTATAATAGTATCAATATAATATAATATAATATAATATAATATAATATAATATAATATAATATAATATAATATAATATAATATAATATAATATAATATAATATAATATAATATAATATAATATAATATAATTACTATCTATTATATTAAATTATTGTAGGATTTAATATAAAGATATTATTTTATATTGCTATATATTATAAATAAAATATATAAATAATATAGAAATATATTATTATAGGATATAAGAAATATATTATTATATAGGATATAACATAATATAAATTATATAATTTAATTTATATAAATGCTATAATAGTATCTATATAATGTTACATATAATATATATTATATACTATCTATTATATTAAATTATTATAGGATATAATATAAATATATTATTTTTATATTGTTATATATAATATATAAAATATGTAAATATATAGAAATACATAGAAAATATATAACTATATTATTATATATTTATATCACTATAGGATATAATATAAATATATTATTATATAGGATATAACATAATATAAATTATATCATTTATATAATTTAATTTATGTAAATGATATTATAGGAATGGGGGTTATGGGGTTGGAGCAGGCTCTGTGTGACAGGGGACAAACCCAGGATTTGGGAATCAGAGAATCCCTCTCCTCCCACTTTTCCTTATCCCCATTTTTACACAAACAAACCCAGCCTCACTTTCCCTCTCACTTAAACAAACAAACAAACAAACAAACAAACAAACTTTCCCTAAATTTCTGGGTTTATTTTGGCTTCTGCCCCGTTAAACCAACAAACCCCACCCCTGATTTCTGACCTGGCATCCCCTGGTGCTTCTGGGTTCCTCCCACGGGCACAGCGAGGAATGTTTGGGGATTTTTGCGAGGATGGAATTGCCATGGAATTCCCAGCCTGGCAGGGGGTGGGAGCTGGGGGAGGTCGGGCTCGGCTCGCAGGGAACGGGACTGGACAAAAGCCTCAAACAGCACCGAGGGAGGCTCAGGTTGGATTTTGGGGGAAAATCCTGCATGGAAAGGGGCTCAGCGCTGCCAGGGGAGATGCCAGCCCTGGGATTGCCCCCAAAAATGGATCCAGTGGTCGGATACAGCGTTTGGGGACGGGCAGTGCTGGGCTAAGGTCTGGACTCTGTAATCTCAGGGGGTTTTTCCAGCCTCCCTGACCATTCCAGGATTTTGGGGGCTCCACCTGCTCGCCCCCTCCTTTCACCCAGGGGACAGGGCCACACCTCACACCGGAGCGGTGAAACCCCTGAAATACCCGGAAAATTCTGCATGGGAGCTGGGGGGGGGAGCCCGCGGAAGGCGGAGGGGGCGCACCCAGCACTCTCGGGATCCCGGGATCGCTCCCGATGGGTTATCCCGGGATCGGCCCCGGTGGGTTGTCCTGGGATCCTTCCCGCTCCCGGTGGGTTATCCCGGGATTGCTCCCGCTCCCAGTGGGTTATCCCGGCTCCCGATCGCTCCCTGTGGGTTATCCCGGCTCCCGATCGTTATCCCGGCTCCCGATCGCTCCCAGTGGGTTATCGCGGGATCGCTCCCGCTCCCGCTGGTTTATCCCGGGATAGCTCCCAATGGGTTGTCCCGGATCCCTCCCGCTCCCGGTGGATTATCCCGGGTTGGGTCCCAGTGGGTTATCCCGGGTCTCTCCCGCTCCTGGAGGTTTATCCCGAGATTGCTTCCCGTGGGTTATCCCAGATCCCTCCCATTCCCTGTGGGTTATCCCGGGATCGCTCCCGCTGGGTTATCCCGGGTCTCTCCCGCTCCCGGTGGGTTATCCCGGGTCTCTTCCGCTCCTAGAGGTTTATCCCGAGATTGCTTCCCGTGGGTTATCCCAGATCCCTCCCGCTCCCGCTGGGTTATCCCGGGTCTCTCCCGCTCCCGGTGGGTTATCCCGGGTCTCTTCCGCTCCTAGAGGTTTATCCCGAGATTGCTTCCCGTGGGTTATCCCGGGTCTCTCCCGCTCCCGCTGGGTTATCCCGGGTCTCTCCCGCTCCCACTGGGTTATCCCGGGTCTGTCCCGCTCCAGACCCGTTCCATCCCGCCCGGCGGGGAGCGGGGCCGGCGGATCCGCCGCTCCCAGCGGCCGGGGCCGCGTTAATGATGCCGGTGATGGAACGCGGGAGCGTGAAGAGAATTCTAATGGATCTGCCAAGTCTAATCAGGATTGGTGCGTGGAAGGGGCTCCTCTGGGGCCCGCCGCTGACAGGACGGTGATGGCTCGGATTTGTTTACTCATTGGCAGCGATCGGGCAGCTCCTGCCAGCTCCTGATTAATCTAATTGAGGCCATTAGAGGCGCGGGGGGGGAATCTGTGACTGAAGGCCGGCTAATGAGCGGTGTCACCGTCCTGTGCCAGCCCTGTCCCCTCACCCCGGGGTCCTGCCGTCCCCCCCGGGCTGGGGCTGCTCTCCCTTCCCGGATGGGAGCGAGGGAAGAGCTTTCGGTGGGATGGAGGGAGGCAGGCAGGGCTCGCAGCAGTGGGCGAGGCAGGTGCGAGCCCAGGGCTGGGCAGCCTCCAGCGAAACCTCTGGAATCACATCCAGCAGCATCACCCGGAGTGGCAGCCTGGAAGGTTCATCCCAAACCCCCAGGCAGCTCCCTCAGAACCCCCCTTTCCCATGCGGAATTTCAGCTCCTTTCAGGTGTTCACGGGGAGAGTTGAGGGCCTCCCCTCCCCTCAGCTGTGCTGGGCCCCACGGCAGCTCCTGGCAGCTCCAGCTTGGCTCTGAACCCTTCCTGAGAGAGCAGGAGGTCCCTGGTGTGTGTGGCAGCCCCATCCCAGCTCTGAGCCCTTCTCAGGAAAGCAGGAGGTCCCTGCTCTGTGTCACAGCCCCATCCTGGGTCTGAGCCCTTCCCAAGGAGAGCAGGAGGTCCCTGGTGTGTGTGAATGCCCCATCCTGGGTCTGACCCCCTTCCCAGAATATCAGAATGTTCCTGGTGTGTGTGACAGCCCCATCCTGGCTCTGACCCCCTCCCAAGGAGAGCAGGAGGTCCCTGGTGTGTGTGGCAGCTCTGGGCTGTCTCTGCTGCCCTGCAGGACCTGTCCTCCTCCTGTCACCCCCATCCCGGGTCTGACCCCCTTCCCAGGAGAGCAGGAGGTCCCTGGTATGTGTGACAGTCCCCTCCTAGTTCTGAGCTCTTCCCAGAAGATCAGGAGGCCCCTGGTGCTGCCCTGCAGGGCTGAAACGCTGCTCAATGAGTATCCCCCGTGTCCTCACTGTCCTCACTGTCCCTTTCCCCCGCAGCCGCCGTGGATTACCTGGCCAAGAACGTCAGCCTGTCCACGCAGCGCCGCATGAAGCTGGGCGAGCACTCGGCCGTGCTGGGGCTGCTGCCGGTGGAGACGGGCCAGGCCTACTGAGAGCCCACGCCAGGGAGCCCTGGAGAGCCCAGGCCAGGCACCTCTGGGGACCCCAGGGACCCTCCCTGCCCCGTTCCACGCCAGCTGCCGAGGAGATGGGAAAGGGGGGAGCTCTCCCAGGATGCAGCTCCTCCAGAACATTCCAGAGGCAGGTCCAGCCTCTGGGCCTGGCTCCTCCTGTGGCCAGAGACCACGGGCTGGGTGCATTCATCAACCTCAATCCAGCCATCCCTCCAAAGCCCCTGGCCACGACATTCCCACACTCCAGGACTTGCCATTCCCTAGGTAGCTGGCATAGTCAAAGCCAAATTGAGCGCTTTGGGGTTTTTT
This sequence comes from Passerculus sandwichensis, assembly GCA_031885435.1. NCBI lineage: Eukaryota > Metazoa > Chordata > Aves > Passeriformes > Passerellidae > Passerculus > Passerculus sandwichensis. The sequence goes on along the minus strand of CM063153.1, from coordinate 3,678,745 downwards.
TTTTTCTTTGTAAAGGAAAAAGAAAAAGTTTCATTTTGTTTCCTTTTCTTTCTGTTGCTGTAAATTTGGTGAATGTTGTATAGGAAGGAACAACCCAGCTGAGCATTAAGGGTGATGTAAATCGGGACCACGGAAGACCTATGGACCAAAAAACAAGGACTTGTTTAAAAAACAAACAAACAAACAAACAAACTGCAAAGACAAATGAAAGCAGAAAAACATTTATTCAATGGACAGCAAATTTCCCCAGCCCAGCCTACCCTCCCTTCTCACCGGTGGCTCCCCAGATCGCTGCTAAGCAGGGCTGGGGAGGAATTCCAGCCAGCCTGGGACCTTTGGAAAACGTGAATGGCTGCAGGAGAAGCGGAGAGGAAGAGCACGGGTGACACTCACTGCTCCTCTGAGGGACAATCCAGAGCTGAGTGTCACCACCAGGACATGGCAGCAGAACAGCAGCAGCGGGGACAGCGCTGGCCTGGCACGAGGAGGGGCTGCCAACACACCCCGGTGACACGGGGCAGGGCTCCTGGTGGCCCTGCTGGCCCTGAGCTGGCCACGGGAGCAAGGACAAGAGGGCAGGGCCAGGAATGTGTTGAGCAGAGCTGGGTTCTGCCATGGGAGTGGCCTGGAAGGGAACGGAGCTGGGCCTGGAGGTGCTGCCCTGCCTGGGACGTGGAGCCAGGACAGAGGAGCTGAGGGGTTTCTGCAGCAGCCAGGATGGGAAGGGGCTCCCAGCTGCCCCTCTCCACACTGCAGGGATGGGATTTGTGTTCCTGAGGCATTGCCAGGAGAAAGTTTTGCTCTAAACATGCGTCCATCCATCCCTCATCCCTCCATCCCACCGTCCATCCATTCATCCATCCATCATCCATCCATCCATCCATCCATCCATCCATCCATCCATCCATCCATCATCCATCATCCATCCATTCATCCATCCATCCATCATCCATCCATCCATCCATCCATCCATCCATCCATCCATCCATCCATCCATCATCCATCATCCATCCATTCATCCATCCATCCATCATCCATCCATCCATCCATCCATCCATCCATCCATCCATCCATTCATCCATCCATCCATCCATCCATCCATCATCCATCCATCCATCCATCCATCCATCCATCCATCCATCCATCATCCATCCATTCATCCATCCATCCATCATCCATCCATCCATCCATCCATCCATTCATCCATCCATCCATCCATCCATCCATCATCCATCCATCCATCCATCCATCCATCCATCCATCCATCCATCCATCCATCATCCATCATCCATCCATTCATCCATCCATCCATCATCCATCCATCCATCCATCCATCCATTCATCCATCCATCCATCCATCCATCCATCCATCCATCCATCCATCCATCCATCCATCCATCCATCCATCCATCCATCATCCATCCATCCATCCATCCATCCATCCATCCATCCATCCATCCATCCATCCATCCATCCATCCATCCATCCATCCACAGCCCAGCCCAGTCCCACAGTCCCTTCCTCTGCTGCTGAGCCCTCTCTTTCTCTCTCTCCCCCCTCTAAGCCAGATCCTGTTCCTTGGATTCATCCCCCCACTTTTCTCCTCTCCTGCCTTTGTGTCCCCTCCTGTCCCTGCTTGGACAAGCCCAGCCGAACCCCCGGGTCACCACTGAGGCACTGCCCTCCTGTGGGTGACACAATTCCCTTTTGGCTAGGGTGAAGCCCCTTGGTGATCCCTGAGCATTCCCAGTGGCACAGAGGCCGCCCCTCACCTCCCCATGTGGGGTCAGGGGATTTGGCCTGGAGAGGGTCAGGAAACCTGGCCTGGGAGGCAGGAGCTGAGATGTGAGAGGCGTGGTGGCCATGGGCAGAGTTGTGTCCCCCACGGGCAGAGTTCAGTGTGCCCCACGGGCAGAGTTTTGTCCCACACAGGCAGAGTTTGGTGTCCCCCATGGGCAGATTTTGATGAACCCCATGAGAAGTGTTTGGTGTCCCTCACAAGCAGAGTTGTGTCCCCATGGGCAGAGTTTGGGGTCCTCCACTGGCAGAGTTGTGTCCCCCATGGTGAGAGTTGGTGTCCTGTATGGACAGAGTTTTGTCCCCCACAGATGAAGTTCAGTGTCCCCCACAAGCAGAGTTTGTGTCCCCACAGAGAGAGTTTGGTGTCCCCCATGAGCAGATTTGTGTCCCCACAGACAGAGTTTGGTGTCCCCTATGGGCAGGGTTCAGTGTCCCCCGCAAGCAGAGTTATGTCCTCCATGGGCAGGGGTTGATGTCCCCCATAAGAAGAGTTTGGTGTCCCTTACAAGCAGAGTTGTGTCCCCCATGGACAGAGTTTGGTGTCCCTCACAGACAGAGTTTAATATCCCCTACAGGCAGAGTTTGGTGTCCCCTATGGGCAGAGCTGTGTCCCCCACAAGCAAAGTTTGGTGTCCCTCACAGTTTAGTGTCCCCCACAGGCAGAATTTGTGTCCCCCATGGGCAGAGTTCAGTGTCCCCCACAGAGTTTGGTGTCCCTCACAGACAGAGCTGTATCCCCCACAAGCAGAGTAGTGTCCCCCACAGACACAGTTCGGTGTCCCCCATGGACTGTCGGGGTTTGTGATGCCCTGAGCCCCTCAGATCTCTGCTTTCACGCAATTTTCTGCCTCTGTGCTCTGAGGGACCCCGTGGCCACTCCAGGTTGCTGAAGGAGGTTCCCTGGTTCTCCCCTGTCCCACCCTTCCCGAAGCAGCTGGAATGTTCTGGCAGCTGGAGCATCTCCCTGGGCTCTTCCCCTGCCTGGCCCCCTCCCCATTCATCACAAGCCACCAGGCCACTGTCCCACTGTCACTGCAGCCACCTGGACCAGCTCACCTGTCCTGGATTCCACCAGGAGCCCACATGGCTCCCACCAGCTTTGCTTCCCGCCTCCAGCAGGGCTGGCTCCACATTCCCAGAGGGATTTCCCTGCACCTATCCCTTGCAGGAGCTGCACCAACCCAGAGGCTCGGTGCTCCAGAAATCCTCGTGTCACACACGGAGCCCGAACGTTCCCTGGATCACAGAGTTTGGGAGCAATTCCATTCCCACATCCTCTCCCGGGGCAGCCAGCGAGGCCAAAGGGACACGGAGGGGACAGAGGAGCCCCCAGCCCTGGACTGCTCGGGTGACCCCGAGGCCTCTCCCTGCTCCACTCCAGAGATCTCGGGGAGCAGCGAAGCCTCTGCTGCTCGTGGTGTTTGCACTTCAGAGCTCCGGAGGAAGGGAAAACCCTGCGGAATTCCAGGCCTGGCTGAAATGTCATTCCCAGCAGGAGCTCCGAAGGGATGGGGACATCTCCAGGCAGCAATGGAAGCACCTGCTGGAATTTCTCTCGGCACCACTCACAGCAAGTGCTAAAATGGGAGATTTCCTGATATTTAACTTTTATGATCATCCCCAGCTGGGAGCACCTTCCCGCCTGTGCCCTCCTCTTTGCCACTGGAATTTCATCCCATGCTGATCCCAATTCCATCCTGTGCCAATCCCAATTCCATCCTGTGCCAATCCCTCCTCTTCTGTGCTGCTGGAATTCCATCCTGTGCCAATCCCTCCTCCTCCTCACCATTGGAATTCCATCCCATGCTGATCCCAATTCCATCCTGTGCTGATCCCTCCTCTTTGCCACTGCAATTCCATCCTGTGCCAATCCCAATTCTATCCCATGCTGATCCCTCCTCCTCTGTGCCACTGGAATTCCATCCTGTGCTGATCCCAATTCCATCCCATGCCGATTCAAATTCCATCCATGCCCATCCCAATTCCATCCCATGCCAATCCCTCCCCTTTGCTGCTGGAATTCCATCCCTTTCCAATCCCAATTCCATCCTGTGCCAATCCCAATTCCATCCCATGCCCATCCCTCCCCCTCACCGCTGGGAATTCCATCCCATGTTCATCCCTCCTCTTTGCCACTGGAATTCCATCCTGTGCCAATCCCAATTCCATCCCGTGCCGATCCCTCATCCTTGCTTCTGGAATTCCATTCCGTGCCAATCCCTCCTCCTCACCACTGGAATTCCCTCCTGTGCCAATCCCAATTCTATCCCGTGCCGATCCCTCATCCTTGCTTCTGGAATTCCATTCCGTGCCAATCCCTCCTCCTCACCACTGGAATTCCCTCCTGTGCCAATCCCAATTCCGTCCCGTGCCAATCCCTCCTCCTCACCACTGGAATTCCCATCCCAGTGCCCTCCTCACTGCCTGCCCAGCCGCAAGGAAAGCCTCCACCATTCCAAGGAATCCTTGGCTGCTGCTCCTGCTCTTCCCTCCTCTGTCACCTCCCCCATGGACAGCCGGGCCTGGCCACCTCACCCGAGGGCAGGACCCCCAAGAAACCCCAAAATTCAAAAGCGGGAGCACTGCAGAAACCTCCCTGCCAATCCCCTTCCCCAGGGCGTCCGTGGGCAGCTGGGCACTGCTGTAAATAGAATTCCTAGAGGAACGAAATAGCTCTTCTCTGACCTTCCCCTCGTGGTCGCACTTTGTACATTTAGTTGGGAAATTTGGTCATGTGCTGTATGTTTATAGGAAGTTGACTCTTTTTTTTTATATATACTAAGGAAAAAAAATCCACAGTGAGTGCCGTGCTAGTTAAAAAAAGAAAAAAAAAAAAGAAAAATGTAAAAAAATTATAAAAAGAAGGAAAAAAGGGGATGGGGGGATGAACTGTAGAAATTTGCCTATTGTGTGTTTTCAAAAGACATTCCAGAATCTTCGGGGTGGGCTGGGGTTGATTTTGGGCTTGGGTTTTTTTTTTTTTTTTTGCTTTTTGTTTTGTTTCGTTTCTTCCTTTTGTTCATGTATGAAAGTCAAAAGTAACTTTTGGTTTTGTTCCGTTGGTTCAGTTTTGTTTCATGGATTGCCAACCTCAGCTCTGCTGACGAGAGACAAACTCGGGGGGTGGGAGGGACGGGGAGGGGACACGGCGGGGGAGGGCCTGGAGCTGGGACAGGACAGAGCATGAACAGTGGGACAGCAGGAACCTGGCTGGGGCCACCTGGGGCCACCAACGGGGACTGAGACTGGAGAGCTGAACAGCAGGAACCTGGCTGTAGTTAGCTGGGGACCAAACCTGGAGATCTGGACAGCAGGAACCTGACTGGGGCCACCTGCAGCCACCTGAGGCCACCAATGGGGACCAAGCTTGGAGAGCTGGACAGAGCTGGACAGCAGGAACCTGGCTGTAGTTACCTGGGGCCACCAATGGGGACAAAACCTGGAGAGCTAGACAAGAGAAACCTGGCTGTGGCCACCTGCAGCCACCTGAGGCCACCAATGGGGACCAAGCTTGGAGACCTGGACAAAGATGGACAGCAGGAACCTGGCTGTAGTTACCTGGGGCCACCAAGAGGGACCAAGCCTGGAGAACTGGAACCTGTCTGTGGCCACCTGCAGCCACCTGAGGCCACCAATGGGGACCAAACCTGGAGAGCTGGACAAAGATGGACAGCAGGAACCTGGCTGGGGCCACCTGTAGCCACCTGAGGCCACCAACGGGGACTGAGACTGGAGACCTGGACAGAGATGAACAACAGGAACCTGGCTGTGGCCACCTGGGGCCACCCGGCAGTGACCAAGCAGATCCTCAGCTGCTTCTGACTCTGGGGGACCAAAAATCACCCAAAAACCAGAAACCTGGCTGTGGCCACCTGGGGCCACCAACAAGGACCAAGCCTGGAGAGCTCGACAACAGAAACCTCGCTGTGGCCACCTGCAGCCAGCTGAGGCCACCAGCATGGACCAAGCTCAGAGAGCTGGACAGCAGGAACCTGGCTGTAGCTACCCGGGGCCACCAACGGGGACCAAACCTGGAGAGCTGGACAGAGATGGACAGCAGGAACCTGGCTGTGGCCACCTGGGGCCACCCAGCAGTGACCAAGCAGATCCTCAGCTGCTGCTGACTCTAGGGGACCAAAAATCACCCAAAAACCAGAGCAACAGTGACCAAGGGACATGGCCAGAGATGGATGCATCAGAGATGGACATGGCCAGAGATTGAGACATTCCAGAGATGGACACACTCCCGAGATGGACATGGCCAGAGGTGGACACGTCAGAAATGGACGTGGATAGAGATGGACATGTTCCAGAGATGGACATATTCCAGAGATGGACATGGCCGGAGATTGAGACATTCCAGAGATGGACACTCTCCAGAGATGGACACACTCCAGAGACGAACACATCAGAGATGGATATGACCAGAGATGGACATGTTCCAGAGATGGACATACTCCAGAGATTACCACGTCAGAGATGGACACATGAAAGATGGACACAGCTGAGATGGACATGTCAGAGATGGTCATAGCCAGAGATGGACACATTCCAGAGATGAACACATCAGAGATGGACATGGCCAGAGACTGAGACATTCCAGAGATGCACACACTCCAGAGATGGACACAACCAGAGTTGGCCACACCCAGGGATGCTCTCCCAGCTCTACCTCTCTCCCAGGCCTGCTGGTGACCCCAGTCCACCCTGGGGCACAGCAGTGACCCCGAGGGGCTCCTTTGGCCCCACCAGCCCCATCCCACCCCAGCACGGCCGGACTGGGCCTGGCCAGCGCAGCAGATCAGCTCCTTTGGCTCCTTTGGCTCCTTTGTGTATTTAACGCTTCTAACTCGCCCTCCCCAGTGCCCGTGGGTCCCCCCAAGCTGTGGGGTGTCCCCTGTCCCCATCCCTGTGGGATCCTCGCTTCTGTGTTCGCCTCATCCCACCCGCTCCGGGCCGAGTGTGTAAATACGGAACCGCACCATAATTTATTCAGCTATATGGAGTAGATTTAGTAGGAAGAGAAACTGGTTTTGCTTTAACTACCTGCTGCCTGTAGGTGTCTTTCTGTAACTCAGGCATAACTGTTATACATTAAAAAAAAAAAGAAAAAAAAGGAAAAAAAAAATATTGAGTCCAAGTGGCTTTGGGTTGTTTGCATAGCAGAGAGAGGTGGGAGAGCCTCGGGGATATCCAACACACAAAGCAGGCAAATTTCAGCTGTTTTCCCTCAAAAACCCGGCAAAACACGGCTCTGGTTGGCAGCAAGGTGGAGAATCTGGGCAAATAAATAAAACCTTGAATTTCACCATGGCTCTGAGTGGGGTGGGGACGATTCCCCGGCCTGCCCACAGCACAGCTGAGCCTCTATCCATTGATTCCGATCACTTTGGGCACATGGCTTGGGGTAAACACCGGGGCCAACAAGCAGAAAAATATTCCCAAAGTGCAGACGGGGTGCAGGGCTGGGAACAGACCTTGGGAACAAAGGCCTGGGGTCAGGAGCGAGCCCAGAGAGGTTCTGGATCCCGGGAACAGGAGCTGATCTCCAGCCAGGCCCTGTGGGTGCAGTGGGCAGGAGCAGCCCTGGGGGCGTTTGGGGCTGTCCCACCTCAGAAGGGTCACCCCGGGATGGGAAACACCAAGTGTGGGATGGGAAACGTCAAATGTGGAATGGGAAACATCAAATGTGGGATGGGAAACATCAACTGTTGGATTGGAAACACCAAGAGTGGAGTGGGAAACATCAAGTGTGGGATTGGAAACACCAAGTGCAGGGTGGGAAACGTCAACTGTTGGATGGGAGACATCAACTGTTGGATGGAAAACACCAACTGTGGGATGGGAAAGATCAAATGTGGAATTGGAAACATCAGGTGTGGGATGGGAAACACCAACTGTGGGGTGGGAAACATCAACTGTGAGATGGGAAATGCCCTCTGTGGGGTGGGAAACATCAACTGCAGGATTCGAAACGTCAAAGTGGAATTGGAAACATCAACTGTGGAATTGGAAACATCAAATGTGGGATTGGAAACACCAAGTGTGGGGTGGGAAACACAAAATATGGGGTGGGAAACACCAAATGTGGGATTGGAAACACCAGATGTGGAATTGGAAACACCAAGGGTGGGGAACATCAACTGCAGGATGGGAAACACCAAATTTAAGGTGGGAAACATCAACTATTGGATTGGAAACACCAAGTGTGGGATGGGAAATATCAAATGTGGGATGGGAAACACTAAATGTGGAATTGGAAGCATCAAATGTGGGACTGGAAACACCAGATGTGGGATGGGAAATATCAAGTGTGGGATAGGAAACACCAATTGTGGGATTGGAAACACGAAATATGGAATGGGAAACACCAAGTTCAGGATGGGAAACATCAACTGCAGAGTGGGAAACACCAAATGTGGGATTGGAAACACCAACTGTGGGACAGGAAACACCAGTTGTGAGGTGGGAAACACCAATTGTGGGATGGGAAACATCAAATGTAGGACTGGAAACATCAAATGTGGGGTAGGAAACATCAAATGTAGGATTGGAAATACCAAATGTGGGGTAGGAGACATCAGCTGTGGGGTGGGAAAAACCAAGTGTGGGGTAGGAAATACCAAGTGTGGGATTGGAAACACCAAATGTGGGATTGAGAAAACCAAATGTGGTGTGGGGAACACCAGCTGTGGGATTGGAAACCCGTTCACAGAATCACACAGAATTCACAGAATTCCCAATTTCACAGAATCACACAGTGTTCACAGAATCCCAAAGGTTGGAAGAGACCTACAAGATCATGGAGTCCAACCCAGCCCAACACCTCAACTGAACCCTGGCACCAAGAGTCACATCCAGGCTTTGTTAAACACATCCAGGGATGGTGACTCCACCACAAGCAGCCATTCCAGAACTTTATCACTCTTCACGTAAAAAACTTTTTCCTACTATCCAACCTGTATTTCCCTTGATGCTTGAGACTGTGTGCTCTGGTTCTGTCAGTGCTGCCAGAGAAAGAGCCCAGCCCCAGCTGAGCACAGGCACCTTTCAGGAGCTGTGCCCCACCAGGACCTGCTGGATTTTTCCAGGTGGGAAAATCAGGAGCTGCTGCTGAGGGCAGCTCTGAGTCCTCCACACCACGGGGTCACACCTGGGGTGTCAGGGAAGGGACCTCGTTTGTACAGGAACCACAAACATGGTGAGACTAAAATGGGGTGACATTTAAAACATGGTGACACTGTAAATATGGTGACACTAAAAGGGGGTGACATTAAAAGCACAGTGACACTATAAACACGGTGACACTATAAACATGGTGGCACCAAAACAGGGTGACATTAAAATCATGGTGACACCATAATCACAGTTCACCAGAACAGGATGACATTAAAATCTTGATGACACTATAAACACAGTGACACCAAAACAGGGTGACACTATAAACATGGTGACACTAAAGCGGGGTGACATTAAAAGCACAGTGACACTATAAACATGGTTATTTAGAACATGGTGAACCTATAAACATGATGACACTAAAATGGGGTGACACCAAAACATGGTGACATTAAAATCATGGTGACACCATAACCACAGTGACATTATAAACATGGTGACACTAAAATGGGGTGACATTAAAAGCACAGTGACACTATAAACACGGTGACGCTATAAACATGGTGGCACCAAAACAGGGTGACATTAAAATCATGGTGACACTATAAACATGGTGACATTAAAAATATGGTGACACCATAATCACAGTTCACCGGAACAGGATGACATTAAAATCTTGGTGACACTATAAACACAGTGACACCAAAACAGGGTGACACTATAAACATGGTGACACTAAAGCGGGGTGACATTAAAAGCACAGTGACACTATAAACATGGTTATGTATCACACAGTGACCCTATAACCACAGTGACACTATAAACATGGTGACACCAAAACAGGGTGACACTAAAATGGGGTGACATTAAAAGCACAGTGACACTATAAACATGGTTATTTAGAACATGGTGAACCTATAAACATGGTGACACTAAAATGGGGTGACACCAAAACACGGTGACATTAAAATCATGGTGACACCATAACCACAGTGACATCAAAACATGGTGACATTAAAAACATGGTGACTTTATAAAAACATTATAAACACAGTGACATTATAAACATGGTGACACTAAAATGGGGTGACATTAAAATCACAGTGGCACTGTAAACCTGATGACACAAAAATGGGGTGACAATAAAAACACAGTGACACTATAGACACAGTGACACCAAAACATGGTGACATTAAAAACATGGTGACACTACAAACACGATGACGCTATAACCACGATGACACCATAACCACGATGACACCAAAACACATTAACACTATAAATATGGTGACACCAAAACAGGGTGACACTAAAATGGGGTGACATTAAAAACACAGTGACACTATAAACATGGTTATTTAGAACATGGTGAACCTATAAACATGGTGACACTAAAATGGGGTGACACCAAAACATGGTGACATTAAAATCATGGTGACACCATAACCACAGTGACATCAAAACATGGTGACATTAAAAACATGGTGACTTTATAAAAACATTATAAACACAGTGACATTATAAACATGGTGACACTAAAATGGGGTGACATAAAAATCACAGTGGCACTGTAAACCTGATGACACAAAAATGAGGTGACAATAAAAACACAGTGACACTATAAACACAGTGACACCAAAACATGGCGACATTAAAAACATGGTGACATTACAAACACGATGACGCCATAACCACGATGACACCATAACCACGATGACACCAAAACACATTAACACTATAAATATGGTGACACCAAAACTGGATGACATATTGATTTTTTATTTCTTTATAATTTATTATTTTTTCCTTTATTATTTTTATTTTCTCTATTATTTTTATTTATTATTTTCATTTATTATATTTATTTGCTGCTTATATTTTCATGTTTTACTGGTTTCATAATTTTGTTCATAATTTGATTTTATTTTGTTATTTATTTATGCATTTGTTTGTTTTTATTATCTGGGAGTCACAGCTCTTCCCTCTGGCCCCCAGGACCTCTGTGCCCCCTGCAGCCTCCTCTGACCTGTCCCACTGGATGTTCCCCTGGAATTTTGATATTCCCCTGGAATCCCATTATTTGCTGCCCAGACCAGACAGATTCCAAGCCTGAGAGACACCAAGCACAGGAAAACCCCCAAATACAAATAGTGAAATCCTGGCTCTGAGGTTCTGTAGGGCAGAAACTCCCAGAGGAGCAGCTCGCACTTCCCTTTTCAACTTCACATCCAAAAAGAGTTGAATATTCCCATTGTTTTCCTGGATATTCTCATTCTTGGACTCAATGATCCTGATGGATCCCTTCCAGCCCCACATATTCCATGACTCCATGATTTATAATCCTACAATTCAATTATTTATAATCCTACAATTCCATGACTCCATAACCGTGCAATTCCATGATTCCATAATCCTACAATCCCATGATTCTCTAATCCATTAGTTCTACGATTCTATAAACCTACAATTCCATTATTCCATAATCCTATATTTCTGTGATTCCCTGATCCTACAATTCCATGATTCCATGATTCTGTGATTTTATAATCATGCAAATCCTTGGTTCTCTGATCCTACACTTCCATGATCCTATAATCCAACAATGCCATGATTCTCTGATCCTACAATTCCAGAATTCTATAATCCTATAATTCTGTCACTCTTTAATCCTCCACTTACGTGACTCCATCATCCTACAATTACGTGAGTCTCTGATTCTATAATCCTATAATTGGATTATTCCATAATCCCACAATTCTATGACTCTACAATCCTGCAATTCCATGATTCTGTGATTTTATAATCCTGCAAATCCTCGGTTCTCTGATCCTAGATTTCCATGATTTCGTGATTCTAGAATCCTAAAATTCCATGCCTCTGTAATCCTACAGTCCCATGACTGTCCAACCCTACAATTCCATGATTCTGTAATCCTATAATTCTGTGATTCTATAAGTTTGCAATTCCCTGATCCTACAGTTCCATGATTCCGTGATTGTATAATCTTGCAATTTCACAATTCTATAAACCTGCAATTCCATAATTCCATAATTCCATAACCCTACAATTCCATGATTCCGTAATCCCCCATAATCCTCTATGGCTGTGCTTCTATAAACCCGCAATTTCATTATTCCATAATCCAATATTTCTGTGATTCTATAAACCTGAAAGTCTATGATTCCATGACCCTACAACTCCATGATTCCGCGGTTTATAATCCTGTAATTCCATGATTCCATAGCCCTACAATTCCATTATTCCATGATCCTACAATTCCATTATTCTGCGGTTTATAATCCTATAATTCCATGATTCCATAGCCCTACAATTCCATTATTCCATGATCCTACAATTCCATGATTCCGCGGTTTATAATCCTATAATTCCATGATTCCATGATCCTACAGGTCCATGATTCTACAGTCCTGCAATGCCATGATTCCAGAATCCTACAACCCCCTATAATCCTGTAGTTCTGTGATTCTATAAACCCACAATTCCATGACTCCCCGATCCTACAATTCCATGATTCCATAACCCTGCAATGCCATGATTCCATAACCCTACAATTCTCTGATTCTATAATCCTATAGTTCTATGATTCCATAAACCCACAGTTCCATGGTTCTATAATCCTGTATTTCTGTGATTCTATAACCCTGCAAATCCATGATTCCGTAATCCTACAATTCAACTCCGCAATTCCCTGAATTGTGGGAATTGTGGGTTTATAGAATCACAGAACTATAGGATTATAAAATCATGGAATTGTAGGATTATGGAATCATGGAAATGTAGGGTTATAAACCATGGAATATGCTGGGCTGGAAGGCGTCCATTCCCATTCCCATTCCCATTCCCACTCCCATTCCCATTCCCATTCCCACTCCCATTCCCACTCCCATTCCCATTCCCATTTCCATTCCCATTCCCATTTCCATTCCCATTCCCATTCCCATTTCCATTCCCATTCCCACTTCCATTCCCATTCCCATTCCCATTTCCATTCCCATTCCCATTCCCATTCCCACTCCCATTCCCATTTCCATTCCAGTGGGAATCCCAATCTCTGGGAAAAGCCTTTTCCCCCTGGCTCAGGCACCTGAGTAGAATTATTCCCAAAGTTTTGAAGGGATCAGGGGCAACCTTTGGGAATGCCTGGAGCCCCTTTCTGGGATCACAATTCCTCCGGGGTGGAGGAGGAGTAAAAACCCATTTTGAGTGGCTTTTAGCTGTTTTATGTAGGTATTGTCTCAGGGATTTTATTCAGGGATTTTATTTAGGTATTATTTTAGGTATTTTTAGGGGTCTTTTTAGTTATGTAATTAGGTAATTTATTTAGGTTTTTATTTAGGTATTATTTTAAGTATTTTATTTAGGTATTATTTTAGGGGGGTTTTAGGCTTTTTTCAGTACTCATTTAAATATTATTTTAAGTATATTATTTAGGTCTTTTATTTATGTATTTTGTTTTGGTATTTCATTTAGGTATTATTTTAGGTATTTTATTTTGGTATTTTATTTACATATTACTTTAGGTAATTTATCCAGGTATTATTTTAGATGTGTTACTAAGGCATTTTATCTAGGTATTTTATTGATGTATTTTATTTAGGTATTATTTTAGGGGTTTTTTAGTGTTTTTTCAGTACTTATTTAAGTGTTATTTTAGGTTTGTTGATTAGTTATTTTATCGATGTATTTTATTTAGGTATTATTTTAGACATGTTATTTAGGTATTTTATCTAGGTATGTTATTTAGATATTTTATTTAGGTATTATTGTGGGTATTATTTTAGGTATTTTCTCAATATTGTTGCAGGTAAACATTTTGGGTCAATAACCCCAAGCCCAGCCACTCCCAGCTCCCAAACATCTTGCTCTGAGTGGAGCCACATTCCAGCAAATCCCACTGGGAACACACCCAGCCCAGGCCAGATCCCGTTCCCAATCCCTGATCCTGGGGATGTTTTATGGCAGCCCAGAGCCATTCCCAGCTCCTGCCCCATGTCCCACTCCCTGTTCCTGGCCCCACTGATCCCACTGATCCCACTGATCCCACAGCTCAGGGTCATTCCCAGCTCCTGCCCCATATCTCAATCCCTGCTCCTGATCCCAGGGATGTTTTCCTGCCCCATATCCAGCTCCTTGTTCCTGATCCCACTGATCCCACCAATCCCACAGCCCAGGGTCGTTCCCAGCTCCTGTCCCATATCCTGATCCCCGTTCCTGTTCCCAGGGATGTTTTCCTGCCCCATATCCAGGTCCTGTCCCATATCCCATGGCCGATCCCAGGGATGTTTCCCTGCCCCATATCCAGGTTGCTGATCCCAGGGATGTTTTCCTGTCCCACATCAAGGTCCCCAGTCCCAGGAATGTTTTCCTGCCCCATATCCCCTGTTCCTGATCCCAGGGATGTTTTCCTGTCCCATATCCAGGTCCTGCTCCATATCCAGGTCCCCAGTCCCAGGGATGTTTTCCTGCCCCACATCCATTTCCTGCCCCACATCCCCATTCCTGATCCCAGGGATGTTTCCTTGCCCCACATCCAGGTCCTGCCCCACATCCCATTCCTGATCCCAGGGATGTTTCCCTGCCCCATATCCAGGTCCCCAATCCCAGGAATGTTTCCTTGCCCCATATCCAGGTTCCTGCTCCCAAGGATATTTTCCTGCCCCACATCCAGGTCCTGTCCCATATCCCATGGCTGATCCCAGGGATGTTTCCCTGCCCCATATCCAGGTCCCTAATCCCAGGAATTTTTCCCTGCCCCATATCCAGGTTCCTGTTCCCAGCCATGTTTTCCCTGCCCCATATCCCCCATTGCTCATCCCAGGGATGTTTCCCTGCCCCATATCCGTGTCCTGCCCCACATCCAGGTCCCCAATCCCAGGGGATATTTCCCTGCCCCATATCCCCCACTGCTGATCACAGGGTTATTTCCCTGCCCATGTCCCCATGGTTGATCCCCGGAATGCTTTCCTGCCCCATATCCAGGTCCCCAATCCCAGGGATGTTTCCCTGCCCCACATCCAGGTTCCTGTTCCCAGGGAAGTTTCTCTGCCCCATATCCCCCATTGTTGATCCCAGGGATGTTTCCCTGTCCCACATCCAGATCCCCCATCCCAGGGATGTTTCCCTGCCCCATATCTGGGTCCTGCCTTATATCCCATTCCTGTTCCCAGGGATGTTTCCTTGCCCCACATCCAGGTCCCTATTCCTGATCCCAGGGATGTTTTCCTGCCCCATATCCAGGTCCCAAATCCCAGGGATGTTTCCCTGCCCCACATCCAGGTCCTGCCCCATATCCAGGTTCCTGTTCCCAGCAATGTTTTCCCTGCTTCATATCCAGGTCCTGTCCCACATCCCCATTCCTGATTCCAGGGATGTTTCCCTGCCCCACATCCCATTCCTGATCCCAGGAATGTTTTCCTGCCCCATATCTGGGTCCTGCCCCATATCCAGGTCCCCAATCCCAGGAATGTTTCCTTGCCCCATATCCAGGTTCCTGTTCCCAAGGATATTTTCCTGCCCCACATCCAGGTCCTGTCCCATATCCCATGGCTGATCCCAGGGATGTTTCCCTGCCCCATATCCCCTGTTCCTGATCCCAGGGATGTTTCCCTGCCCCGTATCCAGGTCCCTAATCCCAGGAATTTTTCCCTGCCCCATATGCAGGTTCCTGTTCCCAGCCATGTTTTCCCTGCCCCATATCCCCCATTGCTGATCCCAGGGATGTTTCCCTGGCCCACATCCATGTCCTGCCCCACATCCAGGTCCCCAATCCCAGGGGATATTTCCCTGCCCCATATCCCCCACTGCTGATCACAGGGATATTTCCCTGCCCATGTCCCCATGGCTGATCCCTGGAATGCTTTCCTGCCCCATATCCAGGTCCCCAATCCCAGGGATGTTTCCCTGCCCCACATCCAGGTCCTGCCCCATATCCAGGTTCCTGTTCCCAGCAATGTTTTCCCTGCTTCATATCCAGGTCCTGTCCCACATCCTCATTCCTGATTCCAGGGATGTTTCCCTGCCCCACATCCCATTCCTGATCCCAGGAATGTTTTCCTGCCCCATATCTGGGTCCTGCCCCATATCCAGGTCCCCAATCCCAGGGATATTTCCCTGCCCCACATCCAGGTCCTGCCCCACATCCCATTCCTGATCCCAAGGATTCTGCTCCCCCCGTGTGGAGCTCTCGGCGCTCCCCGAACGGTTCCAGCTCTGGGCTGATTAAACCGGGCTGTGGCCCTGCATAAAATCAGGGAGTTCCGAGCAGGGCCAGGGACACGGGAGGGAATTAAATCCCTCAGGGAGGATTTCCACGCCAGCCCCGCTCCTTTCTTTTTTCGGGATTAATTGTAATTAAGATCCCGGCCCGGGCTCGCGCTCACCTGGTGCGGAGCAGCTCGGAATTTTAACAATTTTAACAATTCCAACGTGGGAGCTCAGCTCGGCTCATCCTGCATTCCCAGAGCATTCCCTTCCCTCATCCCGGTGCCAGCATCCCCATTTTCTGCTGCAGGCTGGGAAAAATTCCTTTTGGGAGAGTTCTCCTGGGAAAGGGGTGCTAGAGGAGGGGAGGGGAGCAGGGTGAGGTGCAGCATTCCCAAATCCACATTTCTGGGAATAAACAGCCTGGGGGAGCAGAGTAAAGTGTAGCATTCCCAAATCTCCATTTCTGAGGGAAAACAACAGTCTGGGGGGAAGCAGGGTGAGGTGCAGCATTCCCAAATCTCAATTTCTAGGAAAAAGCAGCCTGGGGGTAGCAGGGTGAGGTGCAGAGATCCCAAATCCACATTTCTGGGAAAAGGCAGCCTGGGGGGAGCAAGATAAGGTGCAGCATTCCCAAATCCACATTCCCAGGAAAAACCAGCCTGGGGGAGCAGGGTGAGGTGCAGCATTCCCAAATCTCAATTTCTGGGAATAAACAGCCTGGGGGAGGAGGGTGAAGTGTAACATTCCCAAATCCACATTTCTGGGATAAAGCACCCTGGGAGGAGCAGGGTAATGTGCAGCATTCCCAAATCTCAATTTCTAGGAAAAAACAGCCTGGGGGTAGCAGGGTGAGGTGCAGAGATCCCAAACCCACATTTCTGGGAATAAATAGCCTGGGGGGAGCAGGGAAAAATGTAACATTCCCAAATCCACATTTTTGGGAAGAAACAGCCTGGGGGGAGCAGGGTGAGGTGCAGCATTCCCAAATCCACATTTCTGTGAAAAAGCAGCCTGCGGGGAACAGGTTAAAGTGTAACATTCCCAAATCTCAATTTCTGGGGAAAAGCAGCCTGGGGGGAGCAGGGTGAGGTGCAGCATTCCCAAACCCACATTTCTGGGAATAAACAGTCTGGGGGGAGCAGGGTGAGGTGCAGCATTCCCAAACCCACATTTCTGGGAATAAACAGTCTGAGGGGGCAGAGTAAAGTGTAACATTCCCAAATCTACATTTCTGGCAGAAAGAATCCTGGGGGAGCAGAAATTCCCCCCCAGGTCCCCCTCAGGGGTACAGCAGGCCCAGTTTGGGGTGTCTGTGGTTCCCCCCATCCCAGTTCCCCCTCGGAATTCCCTGGGAGCAGGACAGGACCCAGGAGGGGAGGAAATTTGATTTTCCTGGGGCTGGGGGATCCCAGACACCCCAATTCCCTCCCCAGGCTCTGCTTTCCCTCAGCACCCCTTGGGCATCCCCAAAATTCCACCAGGGAGCAGATCCAGGGGCCGGAGAGGAAAATATTGGGAATATTCTCCTACAGGCAGGAGCTGGAAGCAAAGTTCCCTTCTCCCTCACAAATCCCAAAATTTGACTTCAATCCCTGTCTCAGCTCCTTTGGGATCGAGTTCCCCATGCTGGATCTCTCCCCTCATCCCCACCTTTCTCTCCTCTCTCTTTTCCATCCTCTCATCCCTTTTTTTTTTTTTTTTTTTTTTCCTGATTGGGAAATAAATAAATAAAGATAAATAAATAAATAAAATATCCAGGAATGCTGGCTGATTCCTGCACGTCCCTCACCCCGAATTCCACCCAGGACTGCCTTTTGTACAGAGCCAGGCTAATTATTATTAATGGCAGATTTGGGTTTATTTCAACCAGGAGACCAAAAAAAAAATAAAAATAAAAACTTTAAAAAAAATCCGAGGGGGAAGAAGGGGGAGGATGAGGATGGGAGGGGAGAGGGGGGGGGGAAAGGAAAAAAGAGAGAGAAGAAACCCAGAAGAAACTGTTCACATTTCCCGAGACATGGACAAAGCTTTTATGAATATAACTGGATTTGTAACAAGCATTGCAGCTGCATATAAGGCATTCAGACATGGAGACAATTTTACTAGATAATAGACTATCACGCAGGATACAATTTAAATTAAAAAATGCAATTTTCACCTTGAAATGAACAAATGATTACAATTTCTATACAAATTAAGGCATTCAGGCTCTCTTTCAGTAGTGGCATCAGCCCATGAAATATGACATAATTACCATGAAATACATTTTCAAATATTTTGATTTTTGTCCGCTGCTTTTCAAAAAAAAAAGAAAAAAACACCACAGCCCGGGCTCACGCTCGCGCGTGTGTGTGTGTGTGTGAGCGTGCGTGGGGGGGAGAGCGGCTCCCATTATCCCACCTTCTGGGGAAAAACACATTAAAAAGAAAAGAAAAACTCCCCAAAGATTAAACCTCCCCCCCCTCCTCCTCCTCCTCTCCCTCCTCCTCTTGACTCGCGAGATAAAATTGAAAAATAAAAAAAAATCAGACAGAAAGAAAAGGGACGCAAGCGAAAGGCTCTAAAGCCTCGAGATTTATCTAAATTACTACGCTTATCTGCAAAAATCACATCTGCCCGTTATCTGCCGCCTCCGCGCGTCGCCCCCCGCCCCTCCCCGATTCCGATCCTTTTATTTTTTAATTATTTTTCCATTATGTTCCTCTGGCCCGGGTGCGGCTACAAGGGGGGGGATCAGAGGGGCGCTGACCCCGAGCTGGGCAGGGAGGGATGGAGGGGAAGGATGGGGTTGGGAAATGCGGGAGGAGATGGAATTTTGGGGGGAACAGCAGGGTGGGGAGGGGGGTTTGACCCCCGTGGCTGTCCGGGAAAATCCACTGGGAGCAGCGGGAGGAGTGAGGCACGGAAAGGAGGGAGAGGGGGAATTTTGGGGGGGAAAGTATGGAAGTGATTGGGGGAATTTTGGGGGGAAATATGGAAATTATATGGGGAGTTTTGGGGGTAAAATATAGAAATGATAGGGGGAATTTTGGGGGAAATGCAGAAATGATTGGGGGAATTTTGGGGGGAAATATGGAAATTATATGGGGAGTTTTGGGGGTAAAATATAGAAATGATAGGGGGAATTTTGGGGGAAATGCAGAAATGATTGGGGGAATTTTGGGGGGGAAATATGGAAATTATATGGGGAGTTTTGGGGGTAAAATATAGAAATGATAGGGGGAATTTGGGGGGAAATGCAGAAATGATTTGGGGAATTTTGGGGGGGAAATATGGAAATGATAGGGGGGAGTTTAGGGGGAAATACAGACAGGATTAAGAGAATTTGGGGGGAAAATATGGAAATTATCAGGGGAGTTTTGGGGGTAAAATATAGAAATTATTTGGGGAATTTTTGGGAATATACAGAAATTAAAGGGGGAATTTGGGGGTAAAACATAGAAATGACAGGGGGAATTTCAGGGGAAAATATAGAAATAATAGGGGGAATTTGGGGGAATATACAGAAATTACAGAGAGGATTTTGGGGGGAAATATAGAAATGATTGGGAGAATTTTAAGGGAAAATATAGAAATAATAGGGGGAAATTTCAGGGGAAAATACAGAAATGACAGGGGCAATTTCAGGGGGAAATATAGAAATGATAGGGGGAATTTGGGGGAATATACATAAATAATAGGGAGAATTTTCAGGGGAATGTACAGAAATTACAGGGGTAATTTGGGGTAATATGCAGAAATAATAGGGGGAAATTTCAGGGTAAAAATTCAGAAATAAAAGGGGGAATTTGGGGGAATATACAGAAATTATAGGGGGAAATATGGGAGTAAAATACATAATAGAGACATAATAGGGGGAATTTCAGGGTAAAATACAGAAATAATAGGGGGGAATTTAGGGGAATATACAGAAATTATAGGGGGAATTTTTGGAGGAAAATACAGAAATGAGAGGGGGAAATTTGGGGGTAAAATATAGACATAATAGGGGGAATTTCAGGGTAAAATACAGAAATAATAAGGGGTGTTTTTTGGGGGAAATATGGAAAATATTGGAGGAATTTTGGGCGAAAATATGGAAAAGATAAGGTGACTTTTGTGGCTAAAATACATTAATTATAGGGGCAAATTTGGAGGTAAAATACAGAAATGGCAGGGTGAATTTTCGGGATAAAATACAGAAATTAGAAGGGGAATTTGGAGAGTGAATACAGAAATAATTGGGGGGATTTTCAGGGTAAAATACAGAAATTAGAGGGGGAATTTGGGGGGTAAAATACAGAAATATTAAGGGGAATTTGGAGCATAAAACATCGTTTTTGAGAACCCTCCGGTGAGTTTTTCCCAACCCATCCCGGTTACACGTCCCAGGATGGCTCTGCTCCTTTGTCTCCCCTTTTTTTTAGGGATCCCCAAAACAAGCCCAGATGGGGCTGTGCAAACTTGGCCTTTTCCAGCTCCTCCATAAAACACCTGGGTAGAGGGGTTTGGGTGGGATTTTGGGAAGGAATTCCTGGCTGGGCTGGAATTCCCAGAGCACGGGAATTCTCTGGAATTCCCAGAGAAGCCCCTGGTTGTCTGGGAGCGTCCAAGGGACAGGTTGGGACAGGGCTGGTGGCCCTGCCCGAGGGTGGCCCTGGATGGGCTTCCAGGCCCTTCCAAGCCAAGCCATTCCTGGATTTTTCCAAGATTTTTCCATGATTTTTCCAGGATTTTTCCAGGATTTTTCCAGGATTTTCTGTGTTTTCCCTGGGATTCCAGACTGGGAGGATAAGGCTGGGGAGTTTATTTTTCCCTCTGGGGTGAGCCTGACTTTAAAACCTGCCTGTATTCCAATCCATTCTCCTGGAGTGGAGAGGGATAATCCCAGATTTTGGGCCCAGCTCCAACATTCCCAGGTTTTTGTGTTGGGTTTGGGAAAGTTCAGGTGGGGTTTCTCCCTTTGCTCTTAGCTCCAACATTCCCAGGTTTTTGTGTGGATTTTGGGAAAGCTCAGATGGGGTTTGGCCCTTTCCTCCTGGCTCCAACATTCCCAGGATTTTGTGTCAGATTTTGGGAAAGCTCAGGTGGGGTTTGGCCCTTTCCTCCTGGCTCCCACATTCCCAGGTTTTTATGCTGGATTTTGGGAAAGCTCAGGTGGGATTTGTCCCTTTCCTCCTGGCTCCCACATTCCAGGTTTTTGTGTGGATTTTGGAAAAGCTCAGATGATGTTTATCCCTCTCCTCCTGGCTCCCTCATTCCCAGGTTTTTGGGCCAAATATGGGAAAGCTCAGGTGGGGTTTGTCCCTTTCCTCCTGGCTCCAACATTCCCAGGATTTTGTGATGGATTTGGGAAAGCTCAGGTGAGGTTTGGTTGATTCCTCCTGGCTCAAACATTCCCAGGATTTTTTCTTGGATTTTGGGAAAGCTCGGGTGGGTTTTGTCCCTTTCCTCCTGGCTCCCACATTCCTTGGTTTTTGTGTGGATTTTGGAAAAGCTCAGATGGTGTTTATCCCTCTCCTCCTGGCTCCAACATTCCCAGGTTTTTGTGCCAGATTTTGGGAAAGCTCAGGTGGGGTTTGTCCCTTTCCT
The DNA here is from genome assembly GCA_031885435.1 of Passerculus sandwichensis. Classification (NCBI taxonomy): domain Eukaryota; kingdom Metazoa; phylum Chordata; class Aves; order Passeriformes; family Passerellidae; genus Passerculus; species Passerculus sandwichensis. The sequence goes on along the minus strand of CM063153.1, from coordinate 3,657,031 downwards.
CCTGGCTCCAACATTCCCAGGATTTTGTGATGGATTTTGGAAAAGCTCAGATTGTGTTTATCCCTTTCCTCCTGGCTCCAGCATTCCCGGGTTTTTGTGCTGGATTTTGGGAAAGCTCAGGTGGGGTTTGTCCATTTCCTCCTGGCTCCAACATTCCCGGGGTTTTGTGTGGATTTTGGAAAATCTCAGTGGGGTTTGTCCCTTTCCTCCTGGCTGGGTCCTGTCCTCCTCCAGGAATCCAGGGATGTTCAGGCAGGTTTCTCCTGAGCAGCAGCTCCCAATCCTTGTTTTCCATGGGATAAAATCCCTTTTCCCATGATTTCCATCCCTCCTCCTCCTCCCCAAAGCTGTCCCTGCAGGAATTGGGGACCGCGCTGGGATGGCTCCAGCCTTGGCTCCTCAAAGTTTATTGACCTCCATCCCCATTCCTGAGCTTTTACTCCCAAAATTTGTAGTTTTCACCCCAGATTCGTGCTCCGGGATCCGCGTCTGCTCAGCAGCACGCCGAGCAGGGATGGGAAGGATTAATCCCATTCCAGTTTGGGAATTTAGAGGAGTTTTGTAGGAAAAATCCATTTTTTGGTGGCTTTGAGTGGTTCCTGTGGCTGCTGGGCTGGTTCACCAAAATCTGGAATTCTTGTGAGCTGTCCATGAGGAAATCCTGGTGTTCAGTGCTTGGAGGCTCTCAGGGAATGATTTCCTGTGGATTCTCACAGCCCTGGACAGGAGCAATGGAGCAGCCTTGGAATCAGCCCCTGCTATAAATCATTCTTTAATTTTATGTATAATATTTAAATAATTATTTCTTAAACATAAATATAAATATAAATATAAATATAAATATAAATATAAATATAAATATAAATATAAATATAAATATAAATATAAATATAAATATAATTTTATTTATCAGCCCCCACTATAAATAATTTTAAATATAATATTTCATATATAATAATATTATATATTAAAATAATGTATTGAAATATATAATATTAAATATAATATTAAATAAAAGTAGACAGGAGCAATGGAGCAGCCTTGGAATCAGTCCCTGCTATAAATAATTCTTTAATTTTAAAATGATTATTTATTAAATATAAAATTATATCATTCATATATATATATATATATAATTATATAAATAATTTTATTTATCGGCCCCCACTATAAATGATTTCATTTTTTATTTACATATTCTTTCAACTTTCACCACCTTCATCTCGAAAGCCTCTCAGCTCCTGGTTTCCAGTAACAGATATTGATTTTGGGCTGGAGAGCTGCACAGGGCAGAGCAGAGCTGAGCAGCGCCTTTGAGGCGATCAATAATTTCAGCTGAGAAATTATTCAGAATTTGGGAAGAAAAAAGGTTTTTTAGCAGAGCTGGAGCTGCTTGGTCTGCACTGAGTAAATAAAATATAAAGAAAATTGTGGGGGCTTTTTCTGAAAAAGGAGGAGAGGAGGAGTCAGGCAGGGAAGGAGGAGAGGTCAGGGCAGTGGGATGGGGATGGGATGGGATGGGATGGGATGGGATGGGATGGGATGGGATGGGATGGGATGGGATGGGATGGGATGGGATGGGATGGGGATGGGATGGGATGGGATGGGATGGGATGGGATGGGATGGGATGGGATGGGATGGGGATGGGGATGGGGATGGGATGGGATGGGATGGGATGGGAATGGGGATGAGATGGGGATGGGGGATCCTTCCTTATCCATGTTGGGAATTTGGGAATGAGTTCCAGGAGAGGCTGGAGCACACTGAGAGCATTCCCAGAGTAGCTCTGGTCCCAGGGCAGCCCTCTCTGGGGCTGTGGGTAGGGCTGGAGCTCAGCTTTGGGGTTTTTATTGGGGTTTGGTGTTTTATTGGTGTTTGGGGTTTATTTCCTCAGAGTTCGTTCCTTTACCCCAAACTGCAGACGAAGAGGCCTCACCAGGAACATTTCCCATTCCTGTTTCCATTCCCATTCCCATTCTCACCAGATTTTGACCCAAATTAACTCAGATGTGTCTCCATTGAGTTGCTCCTGCACCCAGACTCCCCTTGGGATGGGACACAGGAAAAGCAGATCCAGGTCCACTCTGGGTTGGGACTAGTGTTTGCAATCTGATTTCCTTTCTTTTTGAGATACTCTGCTGCATCCCAGGTTGGCTGTCCATTTTCTGCTGGGTTTCTTGTTCCAAATGTTATGTTTGTTTTAGTGTGGGTTTTGCTTTCACTTTGGTTGTTGGATCTTTTGGGAGCTGTTCCTCCCTGCCCAGTCCCAGAGCTGTCCCAAACCCCAGAGCTGTCCCCAGCCAGGCTGTCCCTGTCCCCGGCTGGGCTGTCCCTGTCCCCAGCCCCCAGAGCTGTCCCCATTCCAGAGCCCTTCCCAAACGGCTCCGGAGCTCAGAGCCACCCCCAGCCCTGCTCGGGACCCCCTGATGCTTCCCAAGGGATTCCCAGGGCTGGGAGGATCCACCCTGACCCTGCTGAGCCCACGGGGTCTGGGAAGGCCGGGAATGCTGGGTGTCAGTCCATGCTAGAGGTGGGCAATGATCCCTGGAGCTCACTCCTGGCCAGGCTGGGAAGAGCTGGGGCTTCCCAGAGCTGGTTCCTTCCTGAACATCCCATTTCCCAACTCTCCCCTTTCCCAAATCCCCCTTTCCCAAATCCCCCATTTCCCAAATCTCTCATTTCCTGACCCTCCAATTTCCTGGACCTTCAATTTTCCAACCCTGCCATTTCCCAGCTCTCCCATTTCCCAAATCCCCCATTTTCCAAATCCCCCCTTTCCCAAATCCTCCATTTCCCAACCCTCCCATTTCCCAAATCTCCCATTTCCCAACCCTCCCATTTCCTGAACCTTCAATTTCCCAAGCCCGCCATTTCCCAAATCTCCCATTCCCCAAAATCCCCCATTTCCCAACCCTCCCATTTCCCAACTCTCCCATTTCCAACCCTCCCATTTCCTGAACCTTCATTTCCCAAATCTCCCATTTCCCAAATCCCCCATTTCCCAAATCCTCCATTTCCCAAATCTCCCATTTCCCAAATCCTCCATTTCCCAAATCTCCCCTTTCCCAAATCCCCCATTTCCCAAATCCTCCATTTCCAACCCTTCCATTTCCTAAATCCCCCATTTCCCAAATCTCCCCTTTCCCAAATCCCCCATTTCCCAAATCCTCCATTTCCCAAATCTCCCATTTCCCAAATCCCCCATTTCCCAAATCCCTCACTTCCCAAATCCTCCATTTCCTGACCCTCCCATTTCCCGACCCTCCCATTTCCCAAATCTCCCATTTCTCAACCCTTCCAATTTCCCAACCCTCCCATTTCCTGAACCTTCATTTCCCAGCCCTCCAATTTCCATTTCCCAAATCCCCCATTTCCCACATCCCCCATTTCCCAAATCCCCCATTTCCCAAATCCTCCATTTCCCAAATCCCCCATTTCCCAAATCCCCCATTTCCAGGGTGTCTGCAGCTCTCTGGTCCCCACCTGGGAATCTCCAAACCCTTCCCAGCCTCTCCTTCCAGCTGGGAATACTCCGGGGCTGCCCCAGGGTGGGAATGGCTTTGCTGGGAGGCTCTGGAGCCCCAGGGAGGGCTGGAGGGAGCTCGGGAGGGTCCCTGGGACGGGGCCGGGCTGGGGCTCAGGGCTGGATTTCATCTTCAGGCACAGCCCCGGGTGCCCGGGAGGGTTGGGAATGCTCTGACAGCTCCTGCAGGGGCTGGGCCACGAGGGGACCTGGAGAGCCTAAAGCACCCGGGGTTGGGGCATCATCATCATCATCGTCATTGCCATCATCATCATCACCACCATCATCATCACCATCATCATCACCACCACCATCATCACCATCACCATCATCAATATCACCATCATCATCACCACTACCATCATCACCACCATCACCATCATCATCACAACCATCATCATCATCACCATCATCATCACCATCACCATCATCACCATCACCACCATCATCATCACCACCACCATCATCATCATCATCACCATCATCATCACCACCACCATCATCAATATCACCATCATCATCATCACCATCATCACCACCATCACCATCATCATCACCACCATCATCATCACCACTACCATCATCACCACCATCACCATCATCAATATCACCATCATCATCATCACCATCATCACCACCATCGCCATCATCATCATCACCATCATCACCACCATCACCATCATCATCACAACCATCATCATCATCACCATCATCATCATCATCATCACCATCATCATCACCATCATCAATATCACCATCACCATCATCATCACAACCATCATCATCATCACCATCATCATCACCATCACCATCATCACAACCATCATTCTCATCATCATCACCATCATCATCATCACTGTATTTGTACTATTTATTAATTTTATTTTAATTTTATTTATTACTTCCCATCAATTTCCCATCTCCAAAGGCACTGGAGGTTGGGATATTGTCATCATCATCATCATCATCCCATCATCATCACCATTACCACCATCATCATCATCACCATCATCATCACCACCATCATCATCACTGTCATTGTATTATTTATTAATTTGATTTTTATTTTAAATATTCCCATCAATTTCCTGTCTCCAAAAGCACCGGAGGTTGAGGTATTATCATCATCATCATCAACATCGTCCCATCGTCATCACCATCATCACCACCATCATCATCACCACCATCATCATCATCACCATCATCACTGCCTTTGTATTATTTAGTAATTTTATTTGTACTTTAATTATTACTTCCCATCAATTTCCCATCTCCAAAGGCACTGGAGGTTGAGGTCATCATCACCATATCATCATCACCATCATCATCACCATTATTATCACCACCATCATCATATCATCATCACCATCATCATCACCATTATTATCACCACCATCACCATCATCATCGTCATCACCATCACCATCGTCACCACTACTTTTGTATTATTTACTAATTTTATTTTCATTTTTATTATTTTATTTTAAATTTTTTATTTTGAAATTTTAATTATGTTATTATTCTTTCACATCTTAATTTTATTATTTATTATCTATTAATTTTATTTCTATCATTTATCATTCCTTCCCGTTAATTTCCTGTCATTAGGGAATCCGAAGCCTCCAAAGGGAAGCCGAGCCCTCCCCTGCAGAGCCAGGGGTTCCGTGCTGCTGGGATTCCTGCCGGGATTCCTGCCGGGATTCCTGCCGGGATTCCTGCCGGGATTGCTGCCGGGAAGCCCAGGAAGGCCCCGGCCATCGCCTCCTCCCTACCCCAAAGGATTTTCCCTCGGGAACGGCCCCGGCCCCGCTCCTGGTCCCCAAAGTCCCACCCCGAGCCCTTTTTGGCCATCCCGGGCCAGGCCCGGCCAAGGGAAGCTCCTCCCTGGGGAGGGGACCCGGGGGTCGCTCCCCGCTCCAGGCCAGGATTTCTGGGAGGTTTTCCGAACTCCCCGTGGTGCTTCAGGACTTTAACTTTTATATTTCCCATGTATTTGTGACCCTGCAGTCTTTAGTGTGTAACTCCAAACCCCACACGCAGTGCCAGCTGCTGTTCTCCCGTTTGGGGCAGACACAGCAATTCCTCTCCAGGCCTGGAAGTCAAGGACACCTCAGTGCCTCAGGATTTCATATATTCCTTCAATATGTTTTTTATTATTTGTATTTGTAATATATATTTGTAATTTGTAATATATATATAATTTAATATATATTGTAATTTATATTATATATTATTAAATATAATAAATATACTATAATAGAAATATTAATATTATTGTAATATATAGGATATTTAATATGTTTTTTATTATTAGTATTTGTAATTTGTAATATATCCCTGCAGTTCTTTAGTGTGTAACTCCAAACCCCACACGCAGTGCCAGCTGCTGTTCTCCCGTTTGGGGCAGACACAGAAATTCCTCTCCAGGCCTGGTAATCAAGGATGTGACGGTGTCACAGGGGTTTGAGGATGAGGGAAGAGACGAAGATCTGACTCCATGTTTCAGAAGGCTTGATTTATTATTTTATCATATATATTATATTAAAACTATGCTAAAAGAATAGAAGAAAGGGTTTCATCAGAAGCCTAGCTAAGAATAGAAAAAGAAAGAACGATAACAAAGGCTCGGACTCTCTGTGACTGTGATTGGCTATTAATTAGAAACAACCACATGAGACCAATCCCAGCTGCACCTGTTGCATTCCACAGCAGCAGATAATCAATGTTTACATTTTGTTCCTGTGGCTTCTCAGCTTCTCAGGAGGAAAAATCCTAAGGAAATGATTTTTCATAAAAGATGTCTGTGACACAAGGACACCCCACTGCCTCAGGTTTTCATATATTCATTTAAGATATGTTTTATTATTTGTAATATTTGCAGTTTGTAATTTGTACTATAACCCTGCAGTTCTTTAGTGTGTAACTCCAAACCCCACACGCAGTGCCAGCTGCTGTTCTCCCGTTTGGGGCAGACACAGCAATTCCTCTCCACTTCCTCAAGGACACCTCACTGCCTCAGGATTTCATACATTCATGTAATATATTTTTTATTATTTGTAATATTTTCAGTTTGTAATTTGTACTATAACCATGCAGTTCTTTAGTGTGTAACTCCAAACCCCACACGCAGTGCCAGCTGCTGTTCTCCCGTTTGGGGCAGACACAGCAATTCCTCTCCAGGCCTGGCACTCAGGGAGCCCTCACTGCCTCAGGCCCCCAGAGATTCAACAAAAGGGAGCTGGGGGAGCAAACTTGGGGTGAATGAGTTCATTAGCTGAAGCTGGAATTGGAGGATTCACCCCCAATATGCAAATGGAGCAAAGTTATAAAAGTGTGAAAACCCACGAGTGAGCCGTGGTTCATTTTTGTGCACAGCCCCTGCCTGCGACGTACCCGAGGCAATAAATACATACAATAAATATAAACGCTTTTAACCCCCAAATTCCGTCCGGCTCTGTTTTTAGGCGGCCCCAAAGGCATCACCTGCGCCTTTAAGGGCGGCCCCAGCTGCGCTCGCTGCAGAGGATGCGGAATTAAGTTCTGAGAGGCTCCCGCAGCTGAGGCAGATGCGGCTCAGAGCGGCTCTTTATGTATTCATGAGCTGTGTGGAAGGGAAATAAAAGGATTCATTACCACGCAAAGTGTTACTAATGACATGTACCTGGTGCCGGGCACCTCTGGAAATCTAATGCGGCGCGGGCGGCAGAAAATGCATTCCCTTCTCCGGATGGAAAATTTCCCCTCCTTGGCCCTGCCTCATTCCGCATTCACTAAAAGCGACATTTACAATTCTTCTGCCATTATGTCCTACCAGGGCCTCTGCGCCTCTTGGCACGACCTTGAGATGAGCTGAAAATTGGAAATTCGCTGCCGCAGCCGGGCTGGGAGGGCGGGGAAGGGACCGGGACCGGCTGCGGATCTGCGGGCAGGGAGACAGAGGGAAGGGAGAGAGAGAGAAAGAGAGAAAAAGGGAGAAACGGGGAGAGAAGGGAGAGAAAAAGGGAGAAAAGGAAAGAGAAAGAGAAAAGGAGGAAGGGAGAGAGAAATAGAGAGAAAAAATGAGAGAAAAAAGAGATGAAGGGATGGAGGGAGAAAGAGAATAAAAGAGAGAGAAAGAAAGAAAAAGAATGAGAGAGAAAGAGAAAAGAGAGAAAGAGAGGAAGGGAGAGAGAGGAAAAAAAAGGAGAGACAGGGAGAGAGAGAGAAGGGAGAGAAAAGGGGAGAAAGAAAGAGAGAAAGAGAAATAAGAGAGAGAAAAAAGGAGGAAGGGAGAGAGAAATAGAGAGAAAAAAGAGATGAAGGGATGGAGGGAGAAAGAGATTAAAAGAGAAAGAAAAAGAATGAAAGAGAAGCAAGAAGGAAAGAGAGACAGTGAAAAACAGAAAGGGAGAAAGGAAGGTTTGGGAAGGTTTGGGAAGGTTTGGGAAGGGAAGGTTTGGGAAGGTTTGGGAAGGTTTGGGAAGGGAAGGGAAGGTTTGGGAAGGTTTGGGAAGGGAAGGTTTGGGAAGGTTTGGGAAGGTTTGGGAAGGGAAGGGAAGGGAAGGGAAGGGAAGGGAAGGGAAGGGAAGGGAAGGAGCAGGCACAGGGATTCATGGGCTCAATTCCACTCGATCTCACAGCTCTCCCCATGCTCCACCAGGTGTGTGCAGAGCACCTGCTTTGTCTCATCCCCAGTCTTGCCCCGGGGCAGGTTTTGGGGTGCCCCTTCAGCTCCCTGGGGCTGGTGAGCACTTTGCAGCGAGCAGTTTTTGCAGTGCTGCAGGATCCCTGCCACAGCCACGTTTCCTTGGAAATCCTCATCCCTCCCACCCTCCCTCAATGGGACAGGCCCACCCCAGACCCACCCCAGACCATTCACTTCTCCCCAGTCCCTTCCTCACTCCCAGCTGTACTCCAGCTGCTCTTGGAGGTTTTCTCCAAGATTTCTTTATTTTGGGGGCATCCTCGTTCGGATCAGGTTTGGGCTGGGCACTGGGGAGGGCCCAGGATTTCAGAAATGATTGATTTTATCTGGGTGGGAGGAGAAGGGGCTGGGTGGGCTCTGCTCCCACACCCTCCGTGCACCTCCAGCACCCACAGCCCATTCCCGATTGATCCCAGGATTCCCATCCCAGTGAGGGAAATGAGATGCTGGGGAGGGGCTGCCCACGAGGGGCAGGGCAGGGTGTGAGGAGGGAGCCTGGCACTGCCAGGGGAGCAGAACCAGCCTGGTGCCAAATCCCAGCTCCTCAGGTGCCATCCATAGCTCAGCCAGGTCAGCGCTCAGCCTCTGCCAGGGCTGGGCTTGGCCCCTCCTGAGCTCAGCCAGGCTGGAACTGGTCCTGGAGCTGGTCCTGGATCTGTTCTGGAGGTGTTCCAGAGCTGTTCCTGGAGCTGGCTCAGATCCATCACAGCCTCGTGGGTTCCTGCACCTTCCTCAGGCAGGAAAAGCTGTCACGCTGCCCTTCCCCAGTGCCCTCACTGGTGACTTTTGAAGCTGTGCTGTTCTCTCCTCATTCACAGAAAACCCTTCCTTTGCACCTCAGCTTTTCAGGGATAGAAATCGCCTTCCCCTTGTTCCCCTCCAGCCCTTCCATGTCTCTGTCCCTGTTCCTGTCTGACCGTGCCTCCCTCTCCCTTTCATCCTGCCCAAATCCCTGCCCCTGCCCAAATCCATGCCCAGATCCCAGCCCAAATTGCTGCCCAAATCCTTGCCCCTGCCCAGTTCCCTGCCCCTGCCATATTCCTTGCCCCTGCCCAAATCTCTGCCCAGATCCCTGCTCAAATCCCCGCCCTTGCCCAAACCCCTGCCCAATTCCCTGCCCATACCCCTGCCCAAATCTGTGCCCTTCCCAAATTGCTGCCCAAATGCTGGCTCAAATCCCTGCCCCTGCCCAATTCCCTGCCCACATCCCTGCCCAAATCACTGCCCCAGGCCCAAATCCGTTCCCTTGCCTCAATCCTTGCTCCAATCCCTGCCCTTGCCCCAATACCTGCTCCAATCCCTGTCCCAGTCCCAGCCCCAATCCCAGCCCCAATCCCAGCCCCAATTCCAGCCCCAATCCCTTCCCAGTCCCTGCCGGTCCCTCCCCGCCTCTCCCGGCCCGGTTCCCGCCCCGTTCGTTCCCTGTTTACCGCCGTGTTTGTGTCAGGGCTCGGCTCTAATTTAATCAAGGCCGGGACGCGATTCCAGCCTTGTTTGCCCGGCCCGCGGCCCCGCCGCTGATTAATTCAGGAGCGTCACAAGCGCTGTTCTGCCTTGTTTGTCACCGCTGCCGCCTGTCCCCGGGCTCCAGGGGCTGGGAGAGATCCCGGGGTGGGGATGGGGACACCAGGATGAACCCGAACCCTGGGATGGGGACACCAGGCTGAACCCAAACCCTGGGATGGGGACACCAGGCTGAACCCAGACCCTGGGATGGGGACACCAGGATGAACCCAGACCCTGGGATGGGGACACCAGGCTGAACCCAAGCCCTGGGATGGGGACACCAGGCTGAACCCAAATCCCGGGATGGGGACACCAGGATGAACCCAGATCCCCAGGATGGGGACACCAAGCTGTACCCAGACCCCTGGGATGGAGATGGAGATGAAAATGGGGACAAGGACACCAGGCTGCACCAAACCTCCAGGATGGGGATGGGGACAGGAACACCAGGCTGAGCCCAAACCCCCTGGGATGAGGATGGCAATGGGGATGGGAGCACCAGGCTGCACTTGGACCCTTGGGATGAGGATGAGGATGGGGATGGGGGCACCAGGCTGCACCCAAACCCCAGGATGGGGACACCAAGCTGTACCCAACCCACCCGAAATGGAGATGGGAGCACCAGGCTGTAGCCAAACCCCCCCAGGATGGGGATGGGGACACCAAGGTGCACCCAAACCCCCTAGGATGGAGATGAGGATGGGGACACCAGGCTGCACCCAAACCCCCGAGATGGGGACACCAAGGTGCACCCAAACAGCCCCAGATGGAGATGGGAATGGGGACACCCAAACCCCTGGGATCAGGATGGGGATGAGAGCACCAAGGTGCACCCAAACCCTCCTGAGATGGGGATGGGGATGGGGAAACCAGGCTGCACCCAAACCCCCTGAGATGGGAACACCAGGCTGCACTCAGACCCCTGGGATGGAGATGGGAATGGGGATGGGAACAGGGACATCAGATTGCACCCAAACCCCCTGGGATGAGGATGGAGATGGAAATGGGGGTGGGGGCACCAGGCTGCATGCAAAGTCCTGGGATGGGGATGGAGATAGGAATGGGGATAGAGATGGAGATGGGGACACCAGGCTGCACTCAGGTCCCCGGGATAGAAATGGAGATGGGAGCAACAGGTTGAACCTAAAACCCCCAGGACGGAGATGGGGACACTAAGGTGCACTCAAACCCCTGGGATGGGAACACCAAGCTGTACCCATCCCAGGGTACAAGCCAAACCCACCCCAGATGGAGATGGGGACCGGGACACCAGGCTGCACCCAAACCCCCAGGATGGGGACACCAAGCTGTACCCAACCAGCCCTGGATGGAGATGTGAATGGGGACACCAGGCTGTAGCCAAACCCCTGGGATCAGGATGGGGATAAGGACGGGGATGAGAGCACCAAGGTGCACCCAAACCCTCCTGAGATGGGGATGGGGTTGGGGGCATCAGGCTACACCCAAACTCCCTGAGATGGGAACACCAGGCTGCACTCAGACCCCTGGGATGGAGATGGGAATGGGGATGGGAAGGGGTTAATTCATTTAGGGAGGGGAGGGTGGGATCAGTCGGGGTTCTGGGATGGGATGGGATGGGATGGGATGGGATGGGATGGGATGGGATGGGATGGGATGGGATGGGATGGGATGGGATGGGATGGGTGGCGCTGCTGTCCCCAGGAAAGCGGGGACGAGCCCTGGATTTTCCACGAAGTCCATGAGTTTGGGCTGAGAACAGGGGGATGGAAAATGAGCCGGAGGAGGGTGGAGGGTGGGAGCGGAGCTGCGGCCGCTCGGATTTCAGCTCTCTGGGAGCAAACCGGAGCCCTGAACATTCCCCGGGCTGCGAGCAGGAGCCGCGCTGGTGCCCCCGGCCGGAGCTGACGCGGGGCCGGAGCCGCGGCGCTCCCGGTGCCATCGGGAGCCGGGGAAGGTTCCAGGCGGGTTCTCCTCGGCCGGAGCACAAAGATGAGAGCTGAGAGCCGCCCTGGCCGGCAGCAGCTGCTCCCCGCACTGCCCAGCCCCGGCGAGCTGACAGGGGCAGGGAGGGCTGGGAGTGCGGGTGGGAATGAGCGGGGAATTATCGCATCGCCCCTCCTCATCCTCGGGGACGGGGAGGGGACACGGTTCGCTCCGGGAATGGGACAGCGAGCGGCTCCCGAGGGGCTGGGTGGGCGCTCCGAGTTCTCCATGGGGCTCGAACCCATCCAGGACATTCCTTCAGAGGGGTGGGATCAGTGATCCCAGAAATCCCAGTGATCCTTCCAGAGATGGATCAGTGATCCCAGAGATCTCTCCAGGGGCTGGATCAGCCATCCCAGTGATCTTCCCAGGACTTGGATCAGTGATCCCACTGGATCCTTTCCAGGGGGGGGATCAGTGATCCCAGCAATCCCAGTGACCCCTCCAGGGGCTGGATCAGCCACCCCAGCGCCGCCCGGATCCCGGCATGGGGAGGGTTAAGGGCATCAGGGGCTGCCTCCCCTCCTTTCCCCGGAGCTCCGGGTGATGCCACCGGGCACAGCTGTCCCCGCATTCCTGGCCCAGGGTGGGCAGAGCAGGGCGGGCACTGCGGTGCCACCAGCGCGGGGAGGTGGCACCCCCGGCATCCCGGCTGCTCCCAGAGCTCCCATGGCACCCTAACCCCGGGAATGGCCCTGGATCCCAGCCAAGGCCATGCTGGGCAGGGATTGGGGCACCCTGGGACAGGGGAAGGTGTCCCTGCCATGGCAGGGGTGGCACTGGGGATCTGAGGTCCCTCCATCCCAAACCATTCCATGGTTCTTTCCTTTGTGACTCATTCTGATATCTCAGGTTTTGGCTTTTCTATGTTTCACATTCTGTGCTGATATCTCAGGTTTTGGCTTTTCTATTTTTCACATTCTGTGCTGCTATCTCAGGTTTTGGCTTTTCTGTTTTTCACATTCTGTGCTGATATCTCAGGTTTTGTCTTTTCTGTTTTTCACATTCTGTGCTGCTTTGGTGCGTGGGTCTGGGCTTCACATCAGGGCACGGTGAGCTCTGCACAGAGCAGGGAGACAAAACAATTCCTGCTCCGGACTGGTCCCAGTTTGCCATCCCAGCACAGCCCAGTTTGCCCTGCAGAGGGCACGGCTTTCCCTGCTCTGGGCTGCTCCAGTTCCCCTTTCCCCTTCCCCCTTCCTCTCCTCCTCCTCCTCCTCCTCCTCCTCCTCCTTCTCCTTCTCCTTCTCCTTCTCCTTCTCCTTCTCCTTCTCCTTCTCCTTCTCCTTCTCCTTCTCCTTCTCCTTCTCCTTCTCCTTCTCCTTCTCCTTCTCCTTCTCCTTCTCCTTCTCCTTCTCCTTCTCCTTCTCCTTCCTTTTTTTTCCTTTCCCTTTTCCTTTTTCCCTTTTCCCTCCCCTCCCAGCTGCTTCTGCCGGGCTCCAGGAGCATTCCCTGGTTTTGGGGTGCCCCGTTCCAGGACTGTTCCGGTTTTTGGGGTGCCCCGTTCCAGAAGCATTCCCGGTTTTGGGGTGCCCCGTTCATTCCCGGTTTTGGGGTGCCTCATTCCAGGACTGTTCCAGGTTTTTGGGGTGCCCCGTTCATTCTCGGTTTTTGGGGTGCCCCGTTCCAGGAGCATTCCCGGTTTTGGGGTGCCCCGTTCCCCCCCAGCGGGGCAGGAGCCGGGGCCGGGGCTGATCTCCCGAGGCCGGGATGGTTCGGAGCGGGGAGAATCGATTGTCCCGATTGTCCTGATTGTCCCGATTGTCCCCGATTGTCCCGATTGTCCCCGACTGTCCCGATTGTCCCGATTGTCCCGATTGTCCCGATTGTCCCCGATTGTCCGCACGGCTCCGCCCCAATGTCAGCGCTGCCATCTCAGCTCTGCCAGCACCAGGCTCGGAACCGAGGGGAGGGAGAAAAATCCCCTCAAAACCAACAAGGGCAGAGCGGGGCCGCCGCTGGGAGGGTGCGGAAAATCGGGCCCGGAGGGAAGGAGCGGAGCTGGGAACGCGCAGATCCCTTATCGGGAAGGGATGGAAACCAGAGCTGAGATGGGAGCGCTGATACATCTTAAACAGGCTGGGGAGGGGAGGGGAAGGGAAGGTTTGGGAAGGTTTGGGAAGGTTTGGGAAGGGAAGGTTTGGGAAGGGAAGGTTTGGGAAGGGAAGGGAAGGGAAGGGAAGGGAGGGAAGGGAAGGGAAGGGAAGGGAAGGGAAGGGAAGGGAAGGGAAGGGAAGGGAAGGGAAGGAAGGTTTGGGAAGGTTTGGGAAGGTTTGGGAAGGGAAGGGAAGGGAAGGGAAGGGAAGGGAAGGGAAGGGAAGGGAAGGGAAGGGAAGGTTTGGGAAGGGAAGGTTTGGGAAGGGAAGGGAAGGGAAGGGAAGGGAAGGGAAGGGAAGGGAAGGGAAGGGAAGGGAAGGGAAGGGAAGGGAAGGGAAGGGAAGGGAAGGTTTGGGAAGGTTTGGGAAGGGAAGGGAAGGTTTGGGAAGGTTTGGGAAGGTTTGGGAAGGGAAGGGAAGGGAAGGGAAGGGAAGGGAAGGGAAGGGAAGGGAAGGGAAGGGAAGGGAAGGGAAGGGAAGGGAAGGGAAGGGAAGGGAAGGGAAGGGAAGGGAAGGGAAGGGAAGGGCCGCAGGGTTCAGTTTCGGATCCCGATTTTCCCACAGGGAGGGTGGGAGGAGGCCGGGACAGGGGAGCGGCTTTGGGGGCGTCGTCCCCGCTCCACAAACAAACCGGGGGTTTAGGAGCAAGTGCCTGCACTCCCCTTCCCCTCCAGAAACGCTGCGAAATCACCGAGAGGCTGCTAATATTTAACATTTTTGTTAAAGCCGCGGGTCCCGGAGTCATGAGAATGCAGCAGGATGTCAGCTTCCAGCTAAAACAAATAAAGAGGGATTCACATCCCCGGGCGGAGCGGCGAGGAGCCGTGACCCCACCTCGGGGCAGGGGAAAACCTGGAAAATGAGGGGGTGGGAGCGCCTCAGGCACCCCCTGAGTCTTTTACCATCCAAGCCTTGGAAACCCTGGGGACAGAGCGCCCTGCTCCCACCGGGGACAGCCCCGGGACCGGGGGCATTTGGATCAGCGGGAGCGAGCCTGGGAAGGGCTGGAGGCTCCGCAGTCAGCAAGGAGACACCGGGATGATGAGCCCAAAACGGCCCCAAAATGAACCCAAAACGGCCCCAAAATGAACCCAAAATGGTCCCAAAATGAACCCAAAATGGTCCCAAAACGAGCCCAAGATGAACCCAAAATGGCACAAAATGAACCCAAAATGTCGCAAAACGAGCTCGGAGGGAGCCGCTGCTTTTCCCTCTTTTCCCGTTTTTTTTCCACTATTTTCCCTTTTTCCCCCTCGTTTTTTCCCCTGTGGGTTTTTTTCCCCCGCTTTTCCCAGTTTTTCCCCGCTTTTACCCCTCGTTTTTTCCCCCGTTTGCCCCCCGCTTTTCCCAGTTTTTTTCCCCGCTTTTTCCCTGGTTTCCCCCCCCCCTTTTTTTCCCTCATTTTCCCCGTTTTCCCCGGTTTTTCCCCCGCTTCTTCCCCAGGTTTTTTCCCATTTTCCCCCCCTTTTTTCCCCAATTTCCCCGCTCAGATCGGGATCCCGATCTCCCTCTGCCGCCGCTCCCCAAACCCCCCCAGAGATCCCGGGCAGAAACGGCGAGAGCAGAAACAAAACGGGGCAGAAACGGAGGAAATGCAGCTCGGGGGGGATTTTATCCCTGGAAAACCCCGGGATGAGCTCCGCGTTCCTGGATCCCCCCGTGGTTTTCCCTCTGCTGTGCCTTCCCTCCCTCCGTGGCTCTTTTCTCCTCTTCATCCTTTAATAAAATATCCCAGGAATCCCTGGCAGCGCTGGGAAGGGACAGAGGGATGGGTTTGGGATTGATTTTGGGGGGTCTCACTCTGTGCCCCCCGGGCCGTGCCCAGCAGCGAGAGCTGCATCCTGGGGGATGCTCCTTATCCCAAATCCTCTGGGATGTTTCTTTTCCCCAAATCCTATGGGATATTCCTTATCCCAAATCCTATGGGATGTTCCCTTCATCCCAAATCCTGTGGGATGTTCCCTTCCCCAAATCCTGTGGGATATTCTTTATCCTGCATCCTGTGGGATGTTCCTTATCCCCAGTCCTCGGGAATGTTCCTTTGTCCCCAAATCCTGTGGGATGTTCCCTTTTCCCACATCCTATTCCCTCCATCCTCAATCCTGTGGGATATTCCTTATCCTGCATCCTGTAGGATATTCCCTTTATCCCACAGCCCGGCCCTTCCTGCACCTTGTGGGATGTTCCCTTCATCCTGAATCCTCTGGGCTGCTCCCTTTTCTCCAAATCCTGTGGGATGTTCTTTATCCCGCATCTTGTGGGATGTTCCCTTCATCCCAAATCCTCTGGGATGTTCCTTATCCCGAATCCTATGGGATATTCCCTTTTTCTTGCATCCTGTGGGATGTTCCTTTTTCCCGCAGCCCAGCCCTTCCCAAATCCTCTGGGATGTTCCCTTCATCCCAAATCCTGTGGGATGTTCTTTATCCCGCATCTTGTGGGATGTTCCTTATCCCCAGTCCTCGGGAATGTTCCTTTTTCTCCAAATCCTGTGGGATATTCCTTATCCCGCATCCTGTGGGATGTTCCCTTCATCCCAAATCCTCTGGGGTGTTCCTTATCCTGAATCCTATGGGATGTTCCCTTTTTCCCAAATCCTCTGGGACGTTCCCGTTTTCCTGCACACTCTGGGCTATTCCCTTTTCCCCACATCCTATTCCCTCCATCCTCAATCCTGTGGGATATTCTTATCCTGCATCCTGTAGGATATTCCCTTTATCCCACAGCCCAGCCCTTCCTGCACCTTGTGGGATGTTCCCTTCATCCTGAATCCTCTGGGATGTTCATTATCCCAAATCCTATGGGATGTTCCCTTTTCCCACATCCTCTGGGATGTTCCTTATCCAGCATCTTGTGGGATGTTCCCTTCATCCCGAATCCACTGGGATATTCTTTATCCCGCATCTTGTGGATGTTCCTTATCCCCAGTCCTCGGGAATGTTCCTTTTTCCCAAATCCTGTGGGATGTTCCCTTCATCCTGAATCCTCTGGGGTGTTCCTTATCCAAATCCTGTGGGATGCTCCCTTTCCCCAAATCCTCTGGGCTGCTCCCTTTTCCCACATCCTCTGGGATGTTCCTTTATCCCGCAGCCCGGCCCTTCCCCAAATCCTGTGGGATGTTCCCTTCATCCTGCATTTCCCTGCATTGTCTGGGATATTCCTTTTCCCCTGCATCCTCTGTGGGTTATCCCTTTTCCCCTCCATCCTCTGGGATGTTCCCTTCATCCCGAATTCTCCAGGATGTTCCTTAATCCTGAATCCTCTGGGATGTTCCCTTTTCCCCAAATCCTGTGGGAGGTTCCCTTCATCCCTCTTGGATGTTCCTTTTCCCTGCACTGTCTGGGACATTCCCTTTCCCCTGCATCCTGTGGGGGATCCCTTTCTCCCCTTATCCTCTGGGATGTTTCCTTCATCCCGAATCTTCTGGGATGTTCCTCATCCGGATCCTCTGGGATATTTCCCTTTTCCCATATCCTGTGGATGTTCCTTTTTTTCTGGGATGTTCATTTTCTGGGATGTTCATTTTCCCCCATCCTGTGGAGTATTCCCTTTATCCCACAGCCCGGCCCCTCCCGCATCTTCTGGGCTGCTCCCTTTTCCCCAAATCCTGTGGGATGTTCCCTTCATGCTGCATTTCCCTGCATTGTCTGGGATATTCCTTTTCCCCTGCATCCTCTGTGGGTTATCCCTTTTCCCCTCCATCCTCTGGGATGTTTCCCTTCATCCCGAATTCTCTGGGATGTTCCTTAATCCTGAATCCTCTGGGATGTTCCCTTTTCCCCAAATCCTGTTCCCTTCATCCCTCTTGGATGTTCCTTTTCCCGGCACTGTCTGGGATATTCCCTTTCCCCCCTTCTCCTCTGGGATGTTTCCTTCATCCCGCATCTTCTGGGATGTTCCTCATCCGGAATCCTCTGGAATATTTCCCTTTCCCCACATCCTGTGGATGTTCCCTTTTTTCTGGGATGTTCATTTTCCCCCCATCCTGTGGAATATTCCCTTTATCCCGCAGCCCGGCCCTTCCTGCACCTTGTGGGATGTTCCCTTCATCCCGCATCCTCTGGGATATTCCTTATCCCACATCCTCTGGGATGTTCCTTTATCCTGCAGCCCGGCCCTTCCCCAAATCCTGTGGGATGTTCCCTTCATGCTGCATTTCCCTGCATTGTCTGGGATATTCCTTTTTCCCTGCATCCTCTGGGATGTTCCCTTCATCCCGAATTCTCTAGGATGTTCCTGAATCCTGAATCCTCTGCGATGTTCCCTTTTCCCCAAATCCTGTGGGACGTTCCCTTCATCCCTCTTGGATGTTCCTTTTTCCTGCACTGTCTGGGATATTCCCTTTCCCCCCTTCTCCTCTGGGATGTTTCCTTCATCCCGAATCTTCTGGGATGTTCCTCATCCGGAATCCTCTGGGATATTTCCCTTTCCCCATATCCTGTGGGATGTTCCCTTTTTTCTGGGATGTTCATTTCCCCCCCATCCTGTGGAATATTCCCTTTATCCCACAGCCCGGCCCTTCCTGCACCTTGTGGGATGTTCCCTTCATCCCGCATCCTCTGGGCTGCTCCCTTTTCCCCAAATCCTGTGGGATGTTCCCTTTTCCCACATCTTCTGGGATGTTCCTTTATCCTGCAGCCCGGCCCTTCCCCAAATCCTGTGGGATGTTCCCTTCATCCTGCATTTCCCTGCATTGTCTGGGATATTCCTTTTCCCCTGCATCCTCTGTGGGTTATCCCTTTTCCCCTCCATCCTCTGGGATGTTCCCTTCATCCCCAATTCTCCAGGATGTTCCTTAATCCTGAATCGTCTGGGATGTTCCCTTTTCCCCAAATCCTGTGGGACGTTCCCTTCATCCCCCTTGGATGTTCCTTTTCCCTGCATTGTCTGGGATATTCCCTTTCCCCCCTTATCCTCTGGGATGTTTCCTTCATCCCGAATCTTCTGGGATATTTCCCTTTCCCCATATCCTGTGGATGTTCCTTTTTTTCTGGGATGTTCATTTTCTGGGATGTTCATTTTCCCCCATCCTGTGGAGTATTCCCTTTATTCCGCAGCCCAGCCCTTCCTGCATCTTGTGGGATGTTCCCTTCATCCCGCATCCTCTGGGCTGCTCCCTTTTCCCCAAATCCTATGGGATGTTCCCTTTTCCCAAATCCTGTGGGATATTCCTTATCCCACATCCTCTGGGATGTTCCTTTATCCTGCAGCCGAGCCCTTCCCCAAATCCTGTGGGATGTTCCCTTCATGCTGCATTTCCCTGCATTGTCTGGGATATCCCTTTTCCCCTCCATCCTCTGGGACGTTCCCTTCATCCCTCTTGGATGTTCCTTTTCCCTGCATTGTCTGGGATATTCCCTTTCCCCCCTCATCCTCTGGGATGTTTCCTTCATCCCAAATCTTCTGGGATGTTCCTCATCCGGAATCCTCTGGGATATTTCCCTTTCCCCAAATCCTGTGGGATGTTCCTTATCCCGCATCTTCTGGGATGTTCCTTATCCCAAATCCTGGGGTTGCCCCTTTTTCCTGCACCCTCTGGGATATTCCCTTTTCCCCCCCGTCCTGTGGGATGCCCCTTTTTCCCGAATCCACCCCAGAACCCCGGATTTGGGGTTTTTAGGGGGAAACCAGGCAGGCTGGAAGAGGAGAAAGCCCTGAGGGTCCCCCAGAGCAGTTTGTGGGGGTGCAGGGTGGGGGGGGCCAGGGGAGCTCTGCAGGGACCCCGACCTGCCCCGGGGCACAGAAAGCAAAAACTTCCCAGAAAAAAACCCCCAAATTTGGTGCCAGCTCCCATCTGGGTGCCTCTGCTGGCAGGGCAGGGACTGAGAGCTCATTTAGTGACCCCCCAGGGGCTCCTCTGACACCCCTGAGCCAAAAGCCATCGGGGACCCCCCTTGTCCCATTGGGGACACCCCTGTCACATCAGGGACATCCCATCCTGCCCCACTGGGGAGGCCTCTGTCCCACTGGGGACACCCCTACCCCACTGGGGACACCCCCCTGCCCCATCGGGGACCCCTCTGCCTCACTGGGGACACCCCTACCCCATCAGGAACATCTCCTGTCCCATCAGGGGCCTCCTGCCCCATCCAGGACATCTCCTGTCCCATCAGGGACACCCCTGTCCTGTTGGGGACACTCCTGTCCCATCGGGGAACCCCCTGCCCCATTGGAAACACCTCTGTCCCACCAGGGACCCCTCTGTCCTATTGGGGACCCACTTGCCCCATCGGGGATCCCTCTTATCACATTGGGGACCCCCTGTGTCCCATCGAGGACCCCTCTGCCCCAATTGGGGACCCCTCTGTCCTGTTGGGGACACCCCCCTGAACCATCGAGGTCACCCTTTGCTCCATCAGGGACCCCTCTGCCCCATTGGGGACCTCCGTGTCCCTCTGGGGACACTCCTGCTCCATTAGGGAGATCTCTGTCCCGTTGGGGACACCCCTGCCCAATCGGGGACCCCCTGTCACATTGGGACCCCTCTGTCCCACCAAGGACCCCCCCATGCCCCCCTGGTGACCCTCCTGCCCATTGGGGACACCCCCTACCCCATTAGGGACCCTCCTGTCCCATCGAGGTCACTCCCTGCCCTCTTGTCCCATCAGGGACTCCCCTGTCCCACTGGTGACCCCCCTGCCCATTGGGGTCACCCTTTGCTCCATCAGGGACACCCCCTGCCCCATTGGGGACCCCCCTGTCCTATTGGTGACACCCCTGTCCCACTGGGGACACCCCTGCTCCATCAGGGACATCTCCCGTCCCATCAGGGACACCATTGCCCCATTGGGGATCCCCCATCTCCTTGGGGACACCCCTGTCCCATCAGGGACCCCATTTCCCCATTGGGGATCCCCCTGTCCTATTGGTGACACCCCTGTCCCATCAGGGACCCCCCTGCCCTATTGGGGATCCCCCATCTCCTTGGGGACCCCCCGTCCCATCAGGGACACCCCTGTCTCATTGGGGACACCCCTGTCCCATCAGGGACACTCCTGCCCATTGAGGATGCCCAGTGGGGGTCACCTGTCCCATTTGGGACCCCCCTGTCCCACTGGGGACAGTTCCTCCCCTATTGGGGACCCCCTGTCCCCTCGGGGACCCCCCTGTCCCATCGAGGACACCCCTGTCCCATTGGGGACACCCCTGCTCCATCAGGGACCCCCCCTGCCCCATTGGGGATCCCCTATCTCCTTGGGGACACCCCTGTCCCATTGGGGACACTCCTGCTCCATTGGGGACCCCCCTGTCCCATCAGGGACCCTCCTGCCCCATTGGGGATGCCCCATCTCCTTGGGGACACCCCTGTCCTCCTGGTGACACCCCTGTCCCATTGGGGACACTCCTGCTCCATCAGGGACATCTCCTGTCCCATCAGGGACACTCCTGCCCATTGAGGATGCCCAATGGGGGTCACCTGTCCCATTTGGGACCCACCCCTGTCCCATTTGGGACCCCCCCTGTCCCACTGGGGACACTTCCTCCCCTATTGGGGACCCCCTGTCCATCGAGGACCCCCCTGTCCCCCCCCTGCTTTGTTGTCCCTGTCCTGTGTCCAGGGTTTGTCCCCACACCCAGGGGGTTCCTGCCTCATGGCCCGGCCTGAGCTGCAGGAATTGCCCTTGAAGTGAAGCATTTCCCCTTAAAAAAAAAAAAAAAAAAAAAAAAAAAAAAAAAAAAAAAAAAAAATTTAGAAATTTTAAATAAAAAATTTGAAAATTTAAAAATTAAATTTAAAAATAAAAAAAATCAGGAAAATCTGCCACTTTTGCAGGGAAAAATTGAAAATTGCCAGTTTTCCTGGGAAAATCTGCCCTTTATCCCAAGAAAAACCTGGCACTTAACCTGGAAAAAATTAACACATCCAGGGAAAATCTGCCAGGTTTTGAGGGAAAATCTGACACTTCCAGGGAAAATCTGCTGCTTATCCAGGGAAAATCTGCCATTTACCCAGAGTAAATCTGCCACTTTTCCAGGGAAAATTTGCCAATTTTCCTGGAAAACTGCCATTCATCAGGGAAAATCTGCCCTTTATCCAGGAAAAAACCTGGCACTTACCCAGGGAAAAATCTGCCAGTTTTTGAGGGAAAATCTGCCACTCATAAATGGAAAATTTGCCCTTTATCCCAGGAAAAAACCTGGCACTTACCCAGGGAAAACCCAACACATCCAGGGAAATTCTGCACTATTCCAGGGAAAATCTGTTGCTTATCCAGGAAAAATCTGCCATTTTTCCAGGGTAATTTTGCCACTTTTCCAGGGAAAATTTGCCAGTTTTCCTGGGAAATCTGCCACTCATCCAGGGAAAACCTGCCCTTTAATCCAGGGAAAATCTGCTCCTTATCCAGGGAAAATCTGACACTTCCAGGGGAAACCTGACACTTTTCCAGGGAAAACTTGCCCTTTATCCTGGGAAAAATCTATCACTTATCCAGGGAAAAACCTGCCCTTTATCCAGGGAAAATCTGCCACTCATACACAGAAATTTTGCCACTTTTCCACAGAAAAACTGCCACTTTTCCAAGGAAAATCTGTTCTTTATCCCAGGAAAAAACCTGGCACTTACCCAGGGAAAACCCAACACATCCAGGGAAATCTGCCACTTATCCCAGGAAAAATCTGTTGCTTATCCAGGGAAAATATGCCAGTTTTCCTGGGACAATCTGCCACTTCCCAGGGAAAACTTGACACTTTTCCAGGGAAAACCTGCCACTTACCTGGGGGAAATCTGCTGCTTATCCAGGGAAAATGTGCCACTCATACATGGAAAATTCTCCGCTTACCCAGGGAAAATCTGCCACTTTTCCAGGGAAAATCTGTTGCTTATCCAGGGAAAATTTGCCAGTTTTCCTGGGAAAATCTGCCACTTCCCAGGGAAAACCTGACAGTTTTCCGTGGAAAATCTGCCACTGATCCAGGGAAAACCTGACACTTTTCCAGAGAAAACCTGCCATTTATCCAGGGACAATCTGCCTCTCGTGCATGAAAAATTTGTCACTTTTCCAGGGAAAACCTGCCACTTATCCCAGGGTAAATTTGCCACTTTTCCAGGGAAATTCTGCCCCTTCCCATCCAAGCCTGGCTCAGCCTCCTGCCCTCTCCCAGCTCTGGGATGCGCCCGGGAATGCTGAGAGCCAGGGAATGGGGCTGGAGCCCGGCTGGGCACCCCAACCCTGCTGCTGGGGCTCATTTTTGGGGTCCCTGGAGCCCCCCGAGCCCCACACCCACCCTGGCGTGGAAAAGCCGAGCTCTGAACGGCACCAGGGGCCGATGTGGAGCCACAAAAGCCGTGAAATTCAGAGTTCAGGCTCAAAAATCCACTTGACACCCGGGCCTGAGGCGTGAAAGGAGCTGAGGCTGGGAAGGGCTGGTCCCAAACTGGGGGACAGGAGGGGACAGGGCTGGGACCGCACCTGGGTGATGGTCTGGGGACAATCCCGGCAGCCAGGGCAGGGCTCTGCCCTCCCTGTTGGGGTTTGGGGTTCTCTCCTCCCTCCCAGGGCTTTGGGGCTCTCTCTCCACCCTCCTGGGGCTTTGGGGTGGGTTTGGGGTTCTCCCTTCTGGGGTTTGGGGTTCTCCTTTCCAGGGTTTGGGGTGGATTTGGGGCACTCTCTCCTCCCTGACAGGGTTTGGGGCAGGTTTGGGGCTCTCTCCTGCCTGCTGAAGATTTGGGGTGTTCTTCTCCCTCCCGGGGTGTGGGGTTCTCTCTCCTCCCCGCCATGGTTTGGGGTGGGTTTGGGGTTCTCTCTCTCCTCTCTGCCAGGGTTTGGGGGAGATTTGGGGCTCTCTCCTCCCTCCTGTGGCTTTGTGTGTGTGTGTGGGGGGGGGGGTCTGGAATTCTCTCTTCCAGAGTTTAGGGTGGATTTGGGGTTCTCCCTCCAGGGGTTAGGGTGGATTTAGGGCTCTCTCTCCTCCCTGACAGGGTTTGGAGTGGATTTGGGGTTCTGTCCTCCCTCCTGGGGCTTTGGGGTGGGCTTGGGGTGGGTTTGGGGCTCTCTCCTGCCTGCTGAGGATTTGGGGTGTTCTCCTCCCTCTCAGGGTGTGGGATTCTCTCTCCCTGCCTGGAGTTTGGGGTTCTCTCCTCCCTGACAGGGTTTGGGGGTGGATTTGAGGCTCTCTCTCCCCCCTTCTGGGGGTTTAGGGTACATTTGGCACTCTCTCTCCTCTCTGACAGGGTTTGGGGCTCTCTCTCCACCCTGCTGTGGTTTGGGGCGGGTTTGGGGCTCTCTCCTCCCTGCCAAGTTTTTGGGCGCATTTGGGGTGGGTTTGGGGCTCTCTTGTGCCCAGATTGGGAGTGACACCAATGAGAACAAAGGGGGGTTGGGTAAAGCTGAAAGGGTGGAATGGGATTTGGGGCAGGGTGGGACAGGATTTTGGGAATTAGGAATTGTTCCCTGTGAGGGTGGGCAGGCCCTGGCACAGGGTGCCCAGAGCAGCTGTGGCTCCCCTGGATCCCTGGCAGTGCCCAAGGCCAGGCTGGACAGGGCTGGGAGCAGCCTGGGACAGTGGAAGGTGTCCCTGCCATGGCAAGGGTGGCACTGGATGGGCTTTAAGGTCCCTCCCACCCAAACCATCCCGGATTCTGAACGAGGCCCCTCCTTTTCCTGCCTCTCTCCCCAGGCAGGGGAGCCCCATTTCTGCAGAAATGCAAAGCTGGGTTGGTTTTACTGAAAGGTCCCAAATCCTGACCCCCCACCCTCGCTCTTTATCTGACAGCAACCTGCAGAAATCACTCATAAATCAGCACAAAGAGCCTTGAAAATGAATTTATTGCACGTTGTTGCAGCTGAGCCAGGACGCAGAGCAGCCCCAGCCGCTCCTGCAGCCCTGCACAGCCAGGGCTCACCTGCCAGGGGCCGCTAATTGGGCGGTTAATTGGGCAGTAATTAATGCTGGGGGTTAGACACAAACAGTTCTGGGAATTAGGGCTGAGCTGGAGGAGCAGGGCCGGGTCCAGAGCCTTCTGCTCACACTGCAGCTCCCAGCCGAGCCGGGTCAGGCCTGGTCCAACTCCGCATTTAGGCCTGGTTTAATTTTAAATCCTCATTTAAGGCCTGGTTTAATTTTAACTCCTCATTTAAGGCCTGGTTTATCTCCTCATTTAAGGCCTGCTCATTTGAGGCCTGGTTTAACTCCCGATTTTAGGCCTGATTTAAGGACTGGTTTAATTTCTACTCCTGGTTTAAGTCCTGGTTTATCTCCTGGTTTAACACCTCATTTTTCTATTGGTTTATCTCCTGGTTTAAGTCCTGATTTTAGCCCTGATTTAACTCTTGCTTTAAGGCCTGATTTAATTTTAACTCCTAGTTTGACACCTGGTTTATATCCTGGTTTAAGTCCTGATTTTAGGCCTGATTTAAAGACTGGTTTAATTTTATCTCCTGGTTTATCTATTGGCTTATCTCCTGGTTTAAGTCCTGATTTTAGGCCTGATTTAAAGACTGTTTTAACTCCTGGTTTAACTCCTGGTTTATGTATTGGTTTATCTCCTGGCTTAAGGCCTAGTTTAAATCCTGATTTTAGGTGTGACTTAAGGACTGGTTTAACTCCTCATTTAAGGCCTGGTTTATCCACTGGTTTAATTTTAAGTCCTGACTTTAGGCCTGATTTAACTCCTGGTTTAACACCTGGTTTAAGGCCAGGAGATAAACCAGGAGACTTAATCAGGTTTAAGTCCTGATGTTAGGCCTGATTTAAGGCCTCGTTTAATTTTAACTCCTGATTTATCTCCTGGTTTATCTATTGGCTTATCTCCTAGTTTGATTTTAAGTCCTGACTTTAGGCCTGATTTAATTCCTGGTTTAACACCTGGTTTATCTCCTGGTTTAATTTTAACTCCTGGTTTAAGGCCTGGTTTAATTTTAACTCCTGGTTTAAGGCCTGATTTATTTCCTGGTTTAACGCCTGATTAACTCTTGCTTTAAGGCCTGGTTTAATTTTAACTCCTGGTTTAAGGCCTGGTATGAGGGCTGGTTTAAGGCTTGGTCTTGGCAGCTGGCAGAGCCCTGGGGCTGGGCTGGGGTGGGACGGCAGCTCCCAGGGTGGGAGGGCTGCAGCCCTTGCATTTCCTGCAACCCTCTGCATTTCCTGCAACCCTCTGCATTTCCTGCAGCCCCAGCCCCTCACAGGGGGGCAGTGAAGGTTCCCCCTCCCCAGCAGCTGGAGCAGGACATTCCCTGCACATTCCCTGATGCCCCAGTCCCCTCCTGCCAGGGCACACCCAGGGATGGGAGAGCAGGGCCAGCCTGGCCTTGGCACCAGGGGCAAAGCTGGGCACAAAGAAAAGGGGGGTGAGGCTGCCCTGGGCCAGCCTGAGCCAAGCTGGGAGGGCTGAGGGATGGGATGGGGCTGGGGATGGAATGGGGATGGGATAGGGCTGGGAATGGGGCTGGGGATGGGATAAGGCTGGGATGGGGCTGGGGATGGGAATGGGGATGAGATGGGATAAGGCTGGGATGGGGCTGGGGATGGAATGGGGATGGGATAAGGCTGGGATGGGAACTGGGAATGGCATAAGGCTGAGATGGGGATGAAAATGGGGCTGGGGATGGGATAAGGCTGGGATGGGGATGAAAATGGGGCTGGGGATGGGATAAGGCTGGGATGGGGCTGGGGATGGGAATGGGGATGGGATGGGATGGGATAAGGCTGGCATGGGGCTGGGGATGGAATGGAGATGGGATAAGGCTGGGATGGGATGGAGATGGGAATGGGGATGGGATGGGGCTGGGATGGGATGGGATGGGATGGGATGGGATGGGATAAGGCTGAGATAAGGCTGGGGATGGGGCTGGGGATGGGATAAGGCTGGGATGGGAACTGGGAATGGCATAAGGCTGAGATGGGGATGAAAATGGGGCTGGGGATGGGATGAGGCTGGGATGGGGCTGGGGATGGGAATGGGGATGGGATGGGATAAGGCTGGCATGGGGCTGGGGATGGAATGGAGATGGGATAAGGCTGGGATGGGATGGGATGGGATGGGATAAGGCTGAGATAAGGCTGGGGATGGGGCTGGGATGGGAACTGGGAATGGCATAAGGCTGAGATGGGGATGAAAATGGGGCTGGGATGGGATGGGAACTGGGATAAGGCACTGGTTCTCGTTCCAGGCAGCTCCAGAGCTGCTCTCTCCAGAGCTGCCCTCTCCTGGCTCGAGGTTCCTGCCCAGCCCAGGGGGCTCAGGCTGGGGACAAAGCCCAGCCCAGGGGACAGAACCAGCCTGGCTGCCCTGCACACCCAGGGATTGGGGTGCTGGGGACAGGGAGGGACACGGCTGGGGACAGGTGACAGGGACAATCCCAGCTCCTGCTCAGCCCCTTGCAGAGGGAACTGCCCCAGGGATGGGAGACCAGGAGGAAAAGGCAGGAAAAGGGAGCCGGGTCCAGCTGTGCCTCTGCAACCACCCCTTCATTAATTAATGACCTAATTAAGCATACTCACTCAGAACCACTGAGGTTGGACAAGACCTTTAAAGCCCCCAAATCCAACCACTGCCACACTCACCCTCATGTCCCCAAGTGCCACCCGACCCAGGACACACAGGAGCTCGGAGCTTCACCATTGAACAACGCTTTGTTTTGTTTTTTTTTTTTCTTTTTTCCTTTTTTAAAGACCTCTCAGGAGGGAAGGGGGGGGTCGGGGTCAGTAGTGTGAGTGCTGTGGAGGGTGGCAGTGTCCCCAGGCTGTCCCCAGGTCACTGCATGTAGGCGTAGCGCCAGTCCCCCAGCGGCACGTGCGTCTCCTTGATGGCCTGGGGGGACGTCCAGCGCAGCAGGTAATGGGGACCCCCGGGCTTGTCATTGGTGCCTGTGGGGACACACAGAGGGTGGTGACACCAGGGGGGTGGCAGGGACATGGAGGGACACGGGGGATGGGAGGACATGCGGTACAGGAGGGACACGGAGGGATGGGAGGGACACAAAGGATGGGGACATGGGACACAAGAGGGACACAGAGGGACAGGAGGGACACAGGAGAGACAGAGAAGGACAGGAGGTACAGGAGGGACATGGAGGGACATGGGGTACAGGAGGGACACAGGGACAGGAGGGACAGAGAGAACAAGGGGTACAGAGCACAGGAGGGATACAGAGAGATGGGAGGGACACACAGGGACACAGGGACACGGGAGGGATGGGAGGGACACCGACACAGAGCAGGGGGACATGGGGGGACATGGAGGATGGGAGGGACACAGGACACAAGGAACGGGAGGGACACGGAGGGAAGGGAAGGACACAGAGCACAGGAGGGATGGAGAGAGATGGGAGGGACATGGAGGGATGGGGAGGACACGGGACAAGGGACACGGAGCACAGGAGGGATGTGGAGGGGTGGAAGGGACACGGGGGATGGGAGGACATGCGGTACAGGAGGGACACAGAGGGACGGGAGGGACACAAAGGATGGGGACACGGAAGGACATAGGGCACAGGAGGGACAAGGAGGGACACAGAGGATGGGGACATGGGACACAAGAGGGACACAGAGGGACAGGAGGGACACAGGAGAGACAGAGAAGGACAGGAGGTACAGGAGGGACATGGAGGGACTCAGAAGGATGGGGACATGGAGGGACATGGGGTACAGGAGGGACACAGGGGGACAAAAGGTGCAGGAGGGACAGGAGGGACACAGAGAACAAGGGGTACAGAGCACAGGAGGGATACAGAGAGATGGGAGGGACACAGAGGGACACAGAGGGACACGGGAGGGACACGGACACAGAGGAGGGGGACATGGGGGGACATGGAGGATGGGAGGGACACAGGACACAAAGAACGGGAGGGACACAGAGGGAAGGGAAGGACACAGAGCACAGGAGGGATGGAGAGAGATGGGAGGGACATGGAGGGATGGGGAGGACAAGGGACAAGGGACACGGAGCACAGGAGGGATGTGGAGGGGTGGAAGGGACATGGGATAGGAGGGACATGGTGGGACACAAGGCATGGGAGGGACAGGCAGGGATGGGGACACGGAGGGATGCAGAGCAACAGAAGGGACACACAGGGATATGGAGGACAGGAAGGACATGGAAGGACACAGGGATGGGAGGGATACGGGACAGGATGGACAGGGAAGGACATGGAGGATGACAGGGACAGGACACAGACGACAGAAGGGACATGGAGGGACAGGATGGACACAGAGGATGGGGACAAGGAAGGACATGGAGGGACAGGAAGAACAGAGGACGTGGAGGGACAGGAGGGACATGGAGAGACAAGGAGGATGGGAGGAACAGGAGGGACACAGAAGGATGGGGACAAGGAAGGACATGGAGGGACAGGAGGACGAGGGACACGGGGGGACACAGGGGACAGGAGTGACACAGGAGGGACACGGGGGGACACAGGGGGGACACAGGGGTGCTGTCCAGCAGCGCTGGTGTCACCTGAGATGCGGGCACCCCCAAAGGGCTGCTGGGCCACCACGGCCCCCGTGGATTTGTCGTTGATGTAGACGTTGCCGGCGGCGTGGCGCAGCAGCCTCAGGGACTCCTCGATGGCAGCCCTGCCAGGGACAGGGACAGGGACAGGCTGAGTGTCACAGACATCTTTTATGAAAAAGCCTTTCCTTAGGATTTCTCCTCCTGAGAAGCTGAGAAGCCTCAGGAACAAAATGTAAACAATGGTTATCTGCTGCTGTGGAATGCACCAGGTGCATCTGTGATTGGTCTCGTGTGGTTGTTTCTAATTAATGACCAATCACAGTCAGCTGGCTCGGACACTCTGAACCACAAACCTTTGTTATCATTCTTCTTTTTCTATTCTTAGCCAGCCTTCTGCTGAAATCCTTTCTTCTATTCTTTTAGTATAGTTTTAATGTAATATATATCACAAAATAACAAATCAAGCCTTCTGAAATATGGAGTCAGATCCTCGTCTCTCCCCTCATCCTCAGACCCCTGTGACACCGTCACACCTGAGCACAGCCCAGGGGCTGCAGAGCTACCAGACTGCACAAAGAGGGGCTTGGGTCCCCTCCAGAAGGGTTTGAGTCTCCTCAAGAGGAGTGTGTCCCCTCCATCAGGGTTTGTGCCCCCTCCGGAGGGGTCTGGGTCCCCTCATGCTCAGTTCCTGCCCTCAGGGGTTTCACACACACACAGCCCCTGCATTTTCCCTCCTTTGAGGTTTCTTTACAGTTTCTTTCTCTGTTTACATTTCATGGGTTGTTCTCCCTCACTATCCAGAGCAGCTGTGGCTGTCCCACCCCTGGCAGTGCCCCCAGGCCAGGCTGGAGGGGCTTGGAGCTCCCTGGGACAGTGGGAGGTGGCCCTGGATCAGCTCTAAGGCCCCTCCAGCCCAGAATTCTGTGACAATTTTGGGTGATTCTCTCTGAGGGGACACCAGGGGTTCACCCCCACGTGCTCCAAATGTTCCTTTGGGATAATTCCTCACTGAAAAAAAAAGCTTATTTGGGCTAAGAAACCCCAAAAAAACTAACTAAGCTAAACTTCCAAACCATCCCTTTCCCTTCTTGCAGGAGGAGCAGCAAAAGGGGGAAGGGAAGGTTTGGGAAGAGAAGGTTTGGGAAGGTTTGGGAAGGTTTGGGAAGGTTTGGGAAGGGAAGGTTTGGGAAGGTTTGGGAAGGTTTGGGAAGGTTTGGGAAGGGAAGGTTTGGGAAGGGAAGGGAAGGGAAGGGAAGGGAAGGGAAGGGAAGGGAAGGTTTGGGAAGGGAAGGTTTGGGAAGGGAAGGTTTGGGAAGGGAAGGGAAGGGAAGGTTTGGGAAGGGAAGGTTTGGGAAGGGAAGGTTTGGGAAGGTTTGGGAAGGTTTGGGAAGGTTTGGGAAGGGAAGGTTTGGGAAGGGAAGGTTTGGGAAGGGAAGGTTTGGGAAGGGAAGGTTTGGGAAGGGAAGGTTTGGGAAGGGAAGGGAAGGTTTGGGAAGGGAAGGTTTGGGAAGGGAAGGTTTGGGAAGGGAAGGTTTGGGAAGGGAAGGGAAGGGAAGGGAAGGGAAGGGAAGGGAAGGGAAGGGAAGGGAAGGGAAGGGAAGGGAAGGGAAGGGAAGGGAAGGGAAGGGAAGGGAAGGGAAGGGAAGGGAAGGGAAGGGAAGGGAAGGGAAGGGAAGGGAAGGGAAGGGAAGGGAAGGGAAGGAAAAGAAAAGGAAGGAAAAGAAAAGGAAGGAAAAGGGACCAGAGGGAAGGAAAAGGAGACAAGGAAGGAAGGAAAAGGAGAAGGGCAAGGAAAAGGAGAGAAAGGAAGGAAAAGGGAGAGGGGCAAAGGAAAAGGAGAAGGGGGAAGGAAAAGCAGGGAGGAAAAGGAAAGAAGGGAAAGAAAAGGAGAGAAGGGAAGGAAAATGAGAGAAGGGGAGGGATGGAAAAGGAGAACGAAAAGGAATGAAGGGAAGGAATGAAGGGAAGGAATGAAGGGAAGGAATGAAGGGAAGGAATGAAGGGAAGGAATGAAGGGAAGGAATGAAGGGAAGGAATGAAGGGAAGGAATAAGATAAGATAAGATATATGATATGATATGATATAGGAAGATAAGAAGGAAGATCCGTGGCTCAGTGCAGATGGGAAAAGCACCCCCAGCCGCTTTTTGGGGGAATTTTCGGCAGTTTTGGGACTCACTTATCCTGAGCAAAGATCGCCCCCGTGAGGCCGTAGGGGGTGGAGCTGTCGATGAGCTCCAGCACCTCCCGGTACTGATACTCGGGGTACACGAACACCGTCAGGATGGGCCCGAAGATCTCCTGGGGAGGCAGGAAACGCCACAAAACGTCAGGACTGACCCCAGAAACCCCATACACACTGTCAGGGTTGGCCTGAAAGTCTCCTGGGAATGCAGAAAGTACCAAAAACCCTCTGGATTGGCCCCAAAAATCCCATAAAAATCATCAGGATTGGCCCCAAAAAACCCATACACGCTGTCAGGGTTGGCCTGAAAATCTCCTGGGAATGCAGAAAAGTACCAAAAACCATCAGGATTGGCCCCAAAAAACTCATACACACTGTCAGGATCAGCCCCAAACCCACACACCCTGTCAGGATCAACCTGAAAATCTCCTGGGCATGCAGAAAAGTACCAAAAACCGTCAGGATAGGCCCCAAAAAAACCCATAAAAACCATCAGGATGACCCTGAAAATCTCCTGGGAATGCAGGAAGTACCAAAACCCGTCAGGACTGGCCCCAAAAATCCCATAAAAAACATCAGGATTGGCCCCAAAATCTCCTGGGAATGCAGAAAGTACCAAAAACCATCGGGATTGGCCCCAAAAAACTCATACACACTGTCAGGATCAGCCCCAAACCTACACACCCTGTCAGGATCAGCCTGAAAATCTCCTGGGCATGCAGAAAAGTACCCAAACCCATCAGGATAGGCCCCAAAAATCCCACAAAAACATCAGGACTGGCCCCAAAATCTCCTGGGAATGCAGAAAGTACCAAAACCCATCAGGATTGGCCCCAAAAAAACCCATAAAAAACATCAGGATTGGCCCCAAAATCTCCTGGGAATGCAGAAAGTACTAAAAACCATCAGGATTGGCCCCAAAAATCCCATAAAAAACATCAGGATTGGCCCCAAAATCTCCTGGGAATGCAGAAAGTACCAAAACCCATCAGGATTGGCCCCAAAAAACCCATACACGCTGTCAGGATCAGTCCCAAAACCCATACACACTGTCAGGATCAGCCTGAAAATCTCCTGGGCATGCAGAAAAGTACCCAAACCCATCAGGATAGGCCCCAAAAATCCCACAAAAACATCAGGATTGGCCCCAGAATCTCCTGGGAATGCAGAAAGTACCAAAAACCATCAGGATTTGCCCCAAAAAACTCATACACACTGTCAGGATCAGCCCCAAACCTACACACCCTGTCAGGATCAGCCTGAAAATCTCCTGGGAATGCAGGAAACACCACAAACTGTCAGGATTGGCCCCAAAAACCCCATAAAAACCATCAGGATTGGCCCCAAAATCTCTTGGAGGCCGAAAAACCCATATAAACCATCAGGACTGGCCCCAAAAATCCACACATCCCATAAGGATTGGCCCAAAAATTTCCTGGGAGTTCAGAAAATCCCACAAATTGTCAGGATCGGCCCCAAAATCTCCTGGAGCCCAAAGGATGACACAAACCAGCAGGATCAACCCCAAAAAACCCACACACACTGTCAGGATCAGCCCCAAAATCTACACACCCTGTCAGGATTGGCCTGAAAATCTCCTGGGAATGCAGAAAGTACCAAAAACTGTCAGGATCGACCCCAAAAAAACCCCACACACTGTCAGGATTGGTCCCAAAATCTCCTGGAGCCCAGAAAATGCCACAAACCATCAGGATCAGCCTCAAAAACCCCACACACCTTGTCAGGACTGGACCCAAAAATCCTATACAAACCATCAGCATGGGCCCAAAAAACCCACACACCTCATAAGGATGGGCTCAAAAAAATTTCCTGGCTTTCCAGAAAACACCATGAACCATCAGGATCAGCCCCAAAAAAACCAAAACACCCCATGAGGATCAACCCCAAAAAACCCACACACACTGTCAGGATCAGCCTCAAAATCTACACACCCTGTCAGGATTGGACCCAAAAAACCCACTCACACTGTCAGGATTGGTCCCAAAATCTCCTGGAGCCCAGAAAATGCCACAAACCATCAGGATCAGCCTCAAAAACCCCACACACCCTGTCAGGACTGGACCCAAAAATCCTATACAAGCCATCAGCATGGGCCCCAAAAACCCACACACCTCATAAGGATGGGCTCAAAAATTTCCTGGGTTTCCAGAAAACACCATGAACCATCAGGATCAGCCCCCAAAAAAACCAGAACACCCCATGAGGATCAACCCCAAAAAACCCACACAAACCATCAGGATCAGCCTCAAAAACCCCACACACCCTGTCAGGATTGGACCCAAAAATCCTATACAAGCCATCAGGATCGGTCCCAAAAACCCACACACATCATAAGGATGAACTCAAAAATTTTCTGGGTTTCCAGAAAACACCATGAACCATCAGGATCAGCCCCAAAAAAACCAAAACACCCCACGAGGATCAACCCCAAAATCTCAGCCCAAAGTCTGGGATCAGCCCCAGGAAGGAGCAGGAGCTGCCCCACCCCAAAGAGCCCGACCCCAATGCAGGATCCCATTCCTGGGGAGCACCCCCAGAGCAGGGATTGGGGCTGGGGTCCCACAGGGGTTTGGGGTGGGATCCCACACCTCCCTCATTTGGGGTCCCACAGGGATTTGGGGTGGGATCCCCCACACCTCCCTCATTTGGGGTCCCACAGGGGTTTGGGATGGGATCCCCCACACCTCCCTCATTATGGGGTCCCACAGGGATTTGGGGTGGGATCCCCCACACCTCCCTCATGATGGGGTCCCATGTTGCCCCACAGGGATTTGGGGTGGGGATCCCCCCACACCTCTCTCATGATGGGGTCCTGGGGGTCCCACAAGGATTTGGGATGGGGTCCCTGCAGGGATTTGGGATGGGGTCCTGGGGCTCCCACAGAAACTTGGAATTGGGATCCCCCACACCTCTCTCATGATGGGGTCCTGGTGGTCCTCACAGGGATTTGGGATGGGGTCCCACAGGGATATGGGATGGGTTAGGGTCAGGTGCCCACCTCTCTCATGATGGGGTCCCTGCAGGGATTTGGGATGGGATCCCAGGTTTCCCCACAGGGATTTAGGACAGGGATCCCCCTCACCTCTCTCATGATGGGGTCTTGGGGGTCCCACAGTGATTGGGGATGGGGTCCCAGGGGCATTTGGGGTGGGGTTAGGGTTAGGTCCCACCTCTCTCATGATGGGGTCCCGGGGGTCCCTGCAGGGATTTGGGGTGGGTGCCCCTCACCTCTCATTATGGGGTCCCAGGGGAATTTGGGGTGGGGTCCCAGGTTTCCCCACAGGGATTGGGATGTGGTTGGTGTTAGGGTCGTGGTTAGGCCCCACCTCTCTCATGATGGGGTCCTGGGGGTCCCACAGGGATTTGGGGTGGGGTTAGGGTCCCAGGGAACCACAGGAATTTGGGATGGGGTTAGGGTCAGGGTCAGGTGCCCACTTCTCTCATGATGGGGTCCCAGGTTTTCCCCACAGGGATTTGGGACAGGGATCCCTCTCACCCCTCTTATGATGGGGTCCCGGGGGTCCCACAGGGATTTGGGATGGGGTCCCAGGGGCATTTGGGATGGGGTTAGGGTTAGGTCCCACCTCTCTCACGATGGGGTCCCGGGGGTCCCACAGGGATTTGGGATGGGGTCCCAGGGGCATTTGGGATGGGGTTAGGGTTAGGTCCCACCTCTCTCACGATGGGGTCCCGGGGGTCCCTGCAGGGATTTGGGGTGGGGTCCCAGGTTTCCCCACAGGGATTGGGATGTAGTTGGTGTTAGGGTTGTGGTTAGGTCCCACCTCTCTCATGATGGGGTCCCAGGTTTTCCCCACAGGGATTTGGGACAGGGATCCCCCTCACCTCCCTCATGCTGGGGTCCCGGGGGTCCCTGCAGGGATTTGGGGTGGGCTCCCAGGTTTCCCCACAGGGATTTGGGGTGGGTGCCCCTCACCTCTCTCATGATGGGGTCCCGGGGGTCCCTGCTCTCCACGATGCAGGGCTCCACGTAGAAGCCCACGCTGTCGTCGCAGCCGCCGCCCGCCAGCACCGTCAGGTTGGGGGAGCTGTGGGCGTGCTGGAGCCAGCTCTTGATCCTGGCAAAGGACTGGGGACGGACAGCACAGGGTTGGGGGGGCTTAAAAGGGGGGTTTGGGCTCTGCAAGGGGGGTTTGGGGGCTTGAAATGGGGGTTTGGGGGCTTAAAAGGGGGGTTTGGGGGCTTGAAATGGGGGTTTAGGGGCTTAAAAGGGGGGTTTGGGGGCTTGAAATGGGGGTTTGGGGGCTTAAAAGGGGGGGTCTGGGGGCTTAAAAGGGGGGGTCTGGGGTTTGGAAGGTGGTCTGGGGGTGTAAAAGGGGGGTTCGGGCTCTGCAAGGAGGGGTTTGGGGGTTTTAAAGGGGGGTTTGGGGGCTTAAAAGGGGGGTCTGGGGGCTTGAAATGGGGGTTTGGGGGCTTAAAAGGGAGGTTTGGGGGCTTAAAAGGGGGAGTCTGGGATTGTAAAAGGGGGATTTAGGGGTGTAAAAGGGGGTCTGAGGGCTTAAAGGGGGAGTCTGGGGTCTGCAACGGGGGTTTGGGGGTTTTTAAAGGGGGTTTGGGGTCTGCAAGGGGGGGCTGGAGGTTTTAAAGGGGGTTTGGGGGTCTGGAAGAGGGGTCTTGGGGTTTAGAAGGGTGGGTTTGGGGTCTGGGAGCTTAAAAGGGAGGTTGAGGGATTAAAAGGGGAGTCTGGGGGGTTTAAAGGGGGGTTTGGGGTCTGGAAGAGGGGTTTGGTGTCTGCAGGGCAGTTTCAGGGTATAAAAGGGAGTTTGGGGTCTGGAAGGGGGTTTGGGTTAGGAATGACAGGAAATGAGGGGTTTGGGGGTCTGGGGGTTTAAAAGGGGGGTTTGGGACCTTAAAAGGGGGGTTTGGGGTCTGGGGGCTAATAACAGGGGTTTGGGGGTTTTAAAGGGGGTTTGGGGTCTGCAAGGGGGGGCTGGAGGTTTTAAAGGGGGTTTGGGGGTCTGGAAGAGGGGTCTTGGGGTTTAGAAGGGTGGGTTTGGGGTCTGCAAGGGGGGGTCTGGGAGCTTAAAAGGGGGGTTGGGGGATTAAAAGGGGAGTCTGAGGGGTTTAAAGGGGGGGTTTGGGGTCTGGAAGAGGGGTTTGGGGTCTGCAGGGCAGTTTCAGGGTATAAAAGGGAGTTTGGGGTCTGGAAGGGGGTTTGGGTTAGGAACGACAAGAAATTAGGGGTTTGGGGGTCTGGGGGTTTAAAAGGGGGGTTTGGGGGTCTGCAAGGAGGTTTGGGGGTTTAAAAGGGAGTTTGGGGATCTGGAAAGGGGGTTTGGGGGGGTTTAAGGTCTGAAAGGGGGGTTTGGGGGTCTGGAAGGCAGGATGACAGGAAAAGAGTGGGTTTTGAGGTTAGGAAGGTGGTTTTGAGGGGCTGAAAGGGGCTTTGTGGGTCTGGAAGGGGGTCTGGGTAAGGAATTACAGGTAAAGAATGTATTTGGGGGTCTGGGAGGGGGTTTAGGGATTTAAAAGGGGGATTTGGGGTCTGTCAGGGGGTCTGGGTCACTCAGGACACTCCGCTCTCAGTGCCCTCCTGGCTCGGAGGAGGAGCAGGAGCAAGGAATGCACACAAAACCCTCAGACAATTTCTGGGGAAACTCCCAGAATTTTCACCAGCAGGGCACACAACACTCAGCCACAGGCAGCTCCAGCTGATCCCTGTCCTCATCTGTGCAGCAAACCCCACCTGGCGCTGCTCTGGGCTCACCTTGATCCCCATTTCTGCAACAAACCCCACCTGGGGCTGCTCTGGGCTCACCTTGATCCCCATTTCTGCAACAAATCCCACCTGGGGCTGCTCACCCTGATCCCTGTCCCTACTTTTGCCCCAACCTGGAGCTGCTTTGGGCTCACCCTGTCCCCATTTCTGGACCAAACCCCACCTGGGGCTGCTCTGAGCTCACCCTGTCCCCATTTCTGGACCAAACCCCACCTGGGGCTGCTCTGAGCTCACCTTGTCATCGATCACGGCTGAGAAGAAAGTGCCAAAGTCCTGGGTGGGCTGTAGGAGGCAGAAAGGAGGGGATGAGAGCTCACCCTGCACCCCAGAGCACCAGAAGCAGGCAGAAAGGAGGAAAGGGATGAGAGCTCACCCTGCACCCCAGAGCTCTCTCAGCACCAGGGCCAGGCAGAAAGGAGGGGATGAGAGCTCACCCAGCACCCCAGAGCAGCAGAAGAAGGCAGAAAGGAGGAAAGGGATGAGAGCTCACCCAGCACCCCAGCGCTCCCTCAGCTCCCCAAACCCGTCCCGGGAGCTCGGGCAGAGCTGGCCCAGCCCTCCCCTAGGAGCGGCTACAAGTTAATTTCTAATCAGGGCCGGGAGCTGCGGGGCGGAGGGGGGATGAAAAGCCGGCTTCAATGGGAATTAGCAGCCGGTCCCCGCAGCCCCCTAATCCCATCAGGCTCCCGCTGAGCCGCAAAGCCCTTCAGCAGCCCGGCAGCTCGGCTCACATCTCCCACTTTGATCTTGCCGTGCTCCTCCAGCAGCTTCTCTTTGATGTGGGGCCACAGCGAGGCGGGCGCGTAGAGCCGCGAGCAGGCGGAGCATTTCTGCCCGCCGTACTCGAAGGCCGAGCGCAGCGTGCCGTTCACGGCGCTGCCCACGTCGGCCGAGCGGTGCAGCACGTGGAAGTTCTTCCCGCCGCACTCTGAGGGACGGAGACGAAACGGGAGGAGCTGCCGGGGCGGGGCACAGCCCGGAACGGGGCTGGGGGCTGCGCCCGCCCCGGGGGGACGGGGGAACTGATGGCTACGTGTGTGTTTGTGTGTAATTAGATATGAATAAAGGACGTAAATATTAATATAAATAATATAAATGTGACTATAAATATAATATAATAAGGACTGATGTGTATATATGTCTGTATCTAATGCTATCTATAAATATATAAATAAATAATGACGTCTAGATACAATATAATATTATATATAAACATATAATTATGTTTATATTATATTCTATATATTGTAGATATTATATTACATTATATTATATTATATTATATTATATTATATTATATTATATTATATTATATTATATTATATTATATTATATTATATTATATTATATTATATTATATTATATCATATTATATTATATTATATTACATTATATTACATTATATTATATTTATTATATATTATATATTATATTATAGTATATTATATTATATTATATATATTATATGGTATATATTATATAGTATATATTATATAGTATATATTAATTATATATATAATATATTATATATTATATATTATATAGTTAGAGGGTAACGGGTGTCTATCTATGTTTATATCTAATGCTATCTATAAATATATAAATATATAATGATGTCTATATACAATATAATATTATCTATAAACATATAATGATGTATATATAATATATAATATATTATATTATATAATTACAGGGAAACGAATGTCTATATATGTTTATATTTAATTAAATATAAATACGAATATAATATAATATAATATAATAGGAACTGATCTATATACATGTTTATATGATTATATATAAATATAAGTATGTT
The DNA here is from genome assembly GCA_031885435.1 of Passerculus sandwichensis. Lineage (NCBI taxonomy): Eukaryota > Metazoa > Chordata > Aves > Passeriformes > Passerellidae > Passerculus > Passerculus sandwichensis. The sequence continues at coordinate 3,618,098 of CM063153.1, read as the reverse complement.
ATTATAACATAACCGATGTCGATATATATTTATATATAATTAAATATAAATAAAGAATACAAATACAAATCTAGATACAAATATAAATATGTTATTATAATATAACATAACGGATGTCTATATATGTTTATATCTAATGCTATCTATAAATATATAATGATGTCTATTTACAATATAATATTCTATATAAGCATATAATGATGTGTATATTATATATTATATAATTAGAGGGAAACGGATGTCTATATATGTTTATATTTAATTAAACATAAACACTAATATAATGTAATATAATGGGAACTGATGTATATATATGTTTATATAATTATATAGAAATAGAAATAGAAATATAAGTATGTTATTATAACATAATGGATGTCTCTATATATGTTTATATCTAATGCTATCTATAAATACATAAATATATCATGATGTCTACATACAATATAATATTATATATAAATATATAATGATGTTTATATTCTATATTCTATATTCTCTATTATTAGAGGAGAACTGATGTCAATATATGTTTATATATAATTAAATATAAATACGAATAATATAATATAATATAATATAATATAATATAATATAATATAATATAATATAATATAATATAATATAATATAATATAATATAATATAATATAATATAATATAATACCGATGCCTATATATGTTTATATATAATGATATCTATAAATATATATAATTATGTTTTATATAATATTATATATAAATATATAATTATGTCTATATATAATATTATATATTTTATATGTGGTTATATATAATGCTATCTATAAATATATAAGTACATAATGATGTATAATGATGTTTATATATACTAATATATATATGATACTATAAATTTATTTTTATATGTATAATTAGAGGGGAACTAATGTCTATATATATGTTTATATATAATGCTATCTATAAACATATAAAGATATATATTGATGTTCATATATAATATTATAGATATAAATAACTATAATATAATATAATATAATATAATATAATATAATATAATATAATATAATATAATATAATATAATATAATATAATATAATATAATATAATATAATATATACTTTTTTATATCTATATCTATATTTAGAGGTGAACTGATGTCTACATATGTTTTTATATAACGATATATATAAATATATAAATATATATAATTATGTTTATATATAATATAATATATATTGTATATGTAAAATATATATAATTAGAAGGGAAACGGATACCTATATGTGTTTTTATATAATTTTATTTATATATATATAAAATGATGTTTATATATTATATAATAAAATATATTCTATATTAAATATATTTTATATGTTTCATGTATTTGTGACCTCCAAACCCCACACGCAGTGCCAGCTGCTGTTCTCCCGTTTGGGGCACACACAGCAATTCCTCTCCAGGCCTGGCACTCAAGAACACCTCACTGCCTCAGGCCCCCAGAGATTCAACAAAAGGGAGCTGGGGGAGCAAACTTGGGGTAAATGACTTCATTATCTGAAGCTGTAATTGAAGGATTAACCCAAATATGCAAATGGACCAAAGTTATCCCCCCAAAAAAGGAATACTCCAATGGGAAACCCTCCAAAAGTGTGAAAACCCGTGAGCCGTGGTCCATTTTTGGGTACAGCCCTGCCTGGGATGTACCTGAGGGCCCTTCAATAAATAAATCCACCTGCTTTTAATTCCCTTCACTTGGTCTGGCTCTGTTTTTAGGCAGCCCCAAAAGGCATCAGGACAGGGACAGCTGTGACCACAGGGACACAACCCTGCAGCAGGCGGATAAAACCCATGGAAAAGGGAACAAAGGGACCAACCCCAATTCCCAAACTTTGGCACCCCAAACACTGGGGTCCAACCACCACCTCCCCACCCTAAAATCCCACCCCCACAGCTCTGAATGTCCAGGGATTTCCTGCATCCCCTGCCCTCAGGGATGGGAATTCTGCCCTCTCCTCCCCAGGCACAGGAGAGGGGCAGCATTTGAATCCTGGGGGCAGATTTGGGTGCCCCAAAAGAATATAAATCTATTAGAGAGCATCCAAAGGAGGGCTGCAAAGGTAGTGAAAGCTCTAGAGGGAAAGCTGACGAGGAGTGAAAGGTTTAGAGGGGAAGAATCTGGATGAGGAGTGAAAGGTCTGGAGGAGAATCTGGATGAGGAGAGGCTGAGGTCACCTGGATTGTTCAGCCTGCAAAGAAGGAGACTGAAGGAGACCTCACTGCAGCTTCCCCACGAGGACAAGGGCAGGGCCAGGCACTGACATTGATCCCCTCTCTGGTGACCCAAGGGAATGGCCTGGAGCTGTACCAGGGGAGGTTTGGGTTGGATTTTAAAGGTTTTTCACCCAGAGGATGGCTGGGGGCTCCCAGGGGATGGGCACAGCACGGAGCCTGGCAGAGCTCAGGAAGGGTTTGGAGGCTGCTCCCAGGCACAGGGTGGGTTCCTGGCACTGGCCAGGACTTTGCTGATCCTTGTGGGTCCCTTCCAAAATATTCTGTGATTCTATGAAGCAAAGAAACACAAAAAAAAAAAAAAATGGGGCAGGGGGGGCTGGTACCTCCGGCCAGGCGCGGGAAGTTGCGGTAGCGCTCCAGGTTCTCTGACACCTGCTTCCAGAGCCGCCGGAATGTTCTGGAACACAGCGAGAGGCTGCTCAGGGCTCTGCTGCACACAGCGTGATGGGAAACCCTCTAAAACAAATGGGAAACCCACCCAAAAAAAAAAAAAAAAAAAAAAAAGGGATGCCCTGATGGGAAATTCCCCGAAAAAAGGGATGGGAAATTCCCCGAAAAGAGGGATGGGAAATTCCTCGAAAAAAGGGATGGGAAATTCCCCAAAAAAGGGATGGGAAATTCCCCGAAAAGAGTGATGGGAAATTCCCAAAAAAAGGGATGGCCCGATGGGAAAGCCCACGAAAAAAAGGGATTCCCTAATGGGAAACCCCCTAATAAAAGGGATCCCCTGATGAGAAAGCCCCCCAATAAAGGGATGCCCTGATGGGAAACTCCACAAAAAAGAGGGATGGGAAGCCTCCCATAAAGAAGGATGCCCTGATGGAAAATCACCCAAAAAAAGGGATGCTCTGATGGGAAACTCCATAAAAAAGAAGGATGGGAACCCCCACCCACTCTAAAAAAAGGGATGCCTCAATAGGGAATCACCCAGAAAAGGGATCCCCTAATGGGAAACCCTCCAAAAAAAGGGATGCCCTAATGGGAAGTCTCCTAAAAAAGGGATGCTCTGATGGGAAACTCCACAAAAAAAAGAGGGATTGGAAGTCCCCCAAAAAGAAGGATGTCCTGATGAGAACCCCCCCCCAAAAAGAATGCCCTGATGAGAAATCCCCTAAAAAAGGGATGCTCCAATGGGAAACCCTCCAAAAAAAGGGATGGGAAGTCTCCCAAAAAGAGGGATGCCCTGAAAGGAAACCCAACCTCCACAAAAAAGGGATGTCCTGATAGGAAAAAATCCCACCAAAAAGGGATGCCCTGATGGAAAATCACCCAAAAAAAGGATGCCCCGATGTGGAACACCCTAAAAAATGGGATGGCCTGATGGGGAACCCCCTCAAAAAGGAGGGATGGGAAATCCCACCAAAACAGGGATGCCCTGATGGGAAATCTCCTAAAAAAGAGATGTTCTGCTGGGAAATTCCACAAAAAAAAAAAAAAAAGGGATGGGAAATCCCCCAAAAAGATGGATGCCCTGATGGGAAATCCCCCCCCAAAAAGTGATGCCTGATGGGATATTTCCTAAAAAAGGGATGCTCCAATGGGAAATGCTCCAAGAAAAGGGATGGGAAGTCCCCCAAAAAGGGATGCCCTGATGGGAAACCCTACAAAAAAAAGGGATGGGAAATCCCCCAAAAAGAGGGATGCCCTGATGGGAAATCACCCAAAAAAGGGATGCCCTAATGGGAAACCCTCCAAAAAAGGGATGCCCTAATGGGAAATCACCCAGAAAAGGGATGCCCTAATGGGAAACCATCCAAAAAAAGTGAAGCCCTAACAGGAAACCCCCTCATAAAAGGGATGCCTTAATGGGAAACCCTCCAAAAAAGCGGATGCCCCGACGTTGAACACCCTAAAAAAAGGGATGCTGTGATGGAAAATCACCCAAAAAAGAGATGCCTTGATGGGAAACTTCCTAAAAAAGAAGGATGGGGAATGACGCCCAACTTCCCCCAAAAAAAGGGATGCCCTGACGGGAAAGCCTACAAAAAAAAGGGATGGGAAATCCCCCAAAAAGAGGGATGGGATGCCCTGATGGGAAACCCTCCAAAAAAAGGGATGCCCTAATGGGAAACCCTCCAAAAAAAGGGATGCCCTAATGGGAAACCCTCCAAAAAAAGGGATGCCCTAATGGGAAACCCTCCAAAAAAACGGATGGCCCGACGTTGAACACCCTAAAAAAAGGGATGCTGTGATGGAAAATCACCCACAAAAGGGATGCCCTGATGGAAACCCCCCTGCACAGGGCAGTGGGACTGGAGCACAGGTATCACACAAAGGCTGCACACAGCAGCTCCACAGCTTTAAACATGAACTGTTGCAGGGAAGGGCACGCAGAGAGAGCATCCAGAAGTTTCTGTTCCTCCCCTCTCCCCCCTCACCTCCAGGCCTCACTGTGACAAACCCCTGGGCTGGAAAACAATCAAAATGGAAATGGGCTCGCAGCAGGAGGCTCAGCCATAGCACGGCAGAGCTGTGAGCTGTGAGCCCCCACCTGGGCAGCCCCTGCTCACCCGAGCCTGGCCCGGCCTGGGGAGGGGTCCCGGGCTCTGACAGCCCCTGCAGGGACCCCCAGCTCCTCTGAGAGCCCATGGGACACAGCAGAGCCCAGGGAGCAAACCCAGCTCGGGGGAAACCCAGCTGGGGGCAAATCAAACATAACTGGGGTACAAACCCACCTGGGGTGCAAACCAAACCCACCTGGGGCACAAATCAAACATAACTGGGGTACAAAACCCACCAAGGGGCAAACCAAACCCAGCTGGGGGCAAATCAAACATAACTGGGGTACAAACCCACCTGGGGTGCAAATCAAACCCACCTGGGGCACAAATCAAACATAACTGGGGTACAAACCCACCAAGGGGCAAACCAAACCCAGCTGGGGGCAAATCAAATCCACCTGGGGGAAAAACCAAACCCACCTGGGGGGAAATCAAATCTAATGGGGGTACAAAACCCACCTGGGGCACAAACCCACCAAGGGGCAAACCAAACCTACCTGGGGGGAAACCAAACTCAACTGGGGTACAAAACCCAGCTGCGATGCAAACCCATCCAGGGGGCAAACCAAACCTACCTGGGGTACAAAACCCACCCTGGGAGCACACCAAACCCACCTGGGGTAAAAAGCCCACCAGGGGGCAAACCAAACCCACCCGGGGTGCAAACCCACCCACAGCACCCCTGGGAACGTCACTGCCCCTCTGGCTGTCCCCATGCCCCAGGCTCAGCCCCAGAGCTAAAACCACTCCTCCCCCAGCACCAAAACCCTGCTCAGCCCCTTTTTGTCACGACTTTGAACCTCCTGTTTGGATGTAACCATGCAACCACGTCCTGCCAGCTGCTGCAGCCCTTCCCAGGGCCAGGAGGAGCCCCCAGCCCCTCCCTGTCTCCACTGGAGCCCCCAGCCCCTCCCTGTCCCCAACGTCCCCATTGGAGCCCCCAGCCCCTCCCTGTCCCCAATGTCCCCAGCTCTCAGAGGAGCCCCCAGTCCCCCCCTGTCCCCAGCTCACATTGTAGCCCCCAGCCCCTCCCTGTCCCCAGTGTCCCCATTGGAGCCCCCAGCCCCTCCCTGTCCCCAGTTCTCAGAGGAGCCCCCAGCCCCTCCCTGCCCTGCCCCCAATGGAGCCCCCATCCCCATTGTAGCCCCCAGTCCCCCCCTGCCCCCAGCTCACATTGTAGCCCCCAGCCCCTCCCTGTTCCCCCTCTGTCCCCTGTTCCCCCCTGCCCCCACTGGAGCCCCCAGCTCCTCCCTGTCCCCACCAGTTCCCATTGGAGCCCCCAGCCCCTCCCTGCCCTGCCCCTGTCCCCAATGGAGTCCCCAGCCCCTCCCTCCTGTCCCCCCCTGTCCCCAGTTCCCATTGGAGCCCCCAGCCCCTCCCTGTCCCCATTGGCACCCCCAGCCCCTCCCTGTCCCCATTGGCACCCCCAGCTCCTCCCTGTCCCCATTGGCACCCCCAGCTCCTCCCTGTCCCCAATGTCCCCAGCTCCCATTGGAGCCCCCAGCCCCTCCCTGTCCCTGCCCTCCCCCTGACCCGCTAGCCTTTCCCTGTGTCCCCCTGTCCCCATTGGCACCCCCAGCCCCTCCCTGTCCCCAGTGTCCCCAATGTCCCCAGCTCCCATTGGAGCCCCCAGCCCCTCCCCCTAACCCGCTAGCCCTTCCCTGTGTCCCCCTGTCCCCACTGGCGCCCCCAGCCCCTCCCTGTCCCCCTGTCCCCAACCTACGGCACGCTGCCGGTGAAGTTGAGGCCGCAGAAGTGCTCGGAGCTGGTGACGGTGTCCCCAAACTCGGGCCCGTCCGAGGGCACGAACTGCACCACGTTGGGCGGCAGCCCCGCCTCCAGCAGGATCTTGTACACGGCGTAGCTGGAGAGCATGGCCGTGTCACTGGGCTTCCAGAGCACCACGTTACCCTGGGGACACACAGAGCATGGCCGTGTCACTGGGCTTCCAGAGCACCACGTTACCCTGGGGACACACAGAGCATGGCCGTGTCACTGTGTCACTGTGTCACTGGGCTTCCAGAGCACCACGTTACCCTGGGGACACACACAACACCCCAGCAGGGCTGTGTCACTGGGGACACAACACCCCAGCAATGTCACTGGGCTTCCAGAGCACCACGTTACCCTGGGGACACACAGAGCAGGGCCGTGTCACTGGGCTTCCAGAGCACCACGTTACCCTGGGGACACACAGAGCAGGGCTGTGTCACTGTCACTGGGCTTCCAGAGCACCACGTTACCCTGGGGACACAGAGAGCAGGGCCGTGTCACTGTGTCACTGTGTCACTGGGCTTCCAGAGCACCACGTTACCCTGGGGACACACAGAGCACTGAGCATGGCCATGTCACTGGGGACACACAGCAAAAACCTCACAGGGCCATGACACTGTGTCACTGGGCTTCCAGAGCACCATGTTCCCCTAGGGACACACAGAACACCCCAGCTGTGTCACTGGGGACACACCACAAACACCCCAGCAGTGTCACTGTGTCACTGGGCTTCCAGAGCGCCACGTTACCCTGGGGACACACAAAACACCCCAGCAGGGCTGTGTCACTGGGGACACAACACCCCAGCAGTGTCACTGGGCTTCCAGAGCACCACGTCACCCTGGGGACACACACAACACCCCAGCTGTGTCACTGGGGACACACCACAAACACCTGACAGGGCCATGTCACTGGGGACACACCACAAACACCCCAGCAGTGTCACTGTGTCACTGGGCTTCCAGAGCACCACGCTACCCTGGGGACACACAGAATTCTGAACAGGGCCACGTCACTGGGGACACACAGCAAACACCTCACAGGGCCATGTCACTGTGTCACTGGGCTTCCAGAGCACCACTTTACCCTGGGGACACACAGAACACCCCAGCAGGGCTGTGTCACTGGGGACACAACACCCCAGCAGTGTCACTGTGCTTCCAGAGCACCATGTTACCCTGGGGACACACAGAACACTGAGCAGGGCCATGTCACTGTGTGACTGGGCTTCCAGAGCACCACGTCACCCTGGGGACACACACAACACCCCAGCTGTGTCACTGGGGACACACCACAAACACCCCAGCAGTGTCACTGTGTCACTGGGCTTCCAGAGCACCACGTTACCCTGGGGACACACAGCACCTTAAGCAGGGACATCAGAACTCCCTGGAAGCTGTCCCAGAGCGGTGGCACCTCGGGGACACACAGCCTTTATTTCTTTTCTGTGCTCCCTATTATCCCATATATTCTCCACACACACACACGTGTGGCTCTGTAGGATTAGTGACTGCACTTCCCAGTATTTTTCCATGGCTTTTCCTGAGGCACAAAGACAAAAATCCCCAAACTCAAAGCCCCAGGGGTACAAGGCCCCAGAGCTGTCCTGGTTCTTCCAGGGAACCAAAGGTGAGAACAACTCCTGGGATATTTCATGGACACCCAGCCTTTATTTCTTTTCTGTGTTCCCTATTATTCCATATATTCTCAACACACACACGTGTGGCTCTGTAGGATTACTGACTGCATTTCCCAATACTTTTCCATGGCCTTTCCTGAGGCACAAAGACAAAAATCCCAAAGTCCCAGAGGTACAAGGCCCCAGTGCTGTCTTGGTTCTTCCAGGGAACCAAAGGTGAGAACAACTCCTGGGATATTTCATGGACACCCAGCCTTTATGGTTCCCTATTATTGGTTTATATGGTATATCCCATTTTTGGGATATTATTGGTTTACATGGTATATCCCATATTATTCCTGGTTCCCTATTATTCCATATATTCTCCACACATATCTAGCCCATTGGATTAGTGACTGCACTTCCCAGTATTTTTCCATGGCTTTTCCAAGGCAGAAAGACAAAAATCCCAAAACTCCAAGCCTCAGGGGTACAAGGCCCCAGAGCTGTCCTGGTTCTTCCAGGGAACCAAAGGTGAGAACAACTCCTGGGATATTTCATGGACACCCAGCCTTTATTTCTTTTCTGTGTTCCCTATTATTCCATATATTCTCCACCACTCATGTGTGGCTCTGTAGGATTAGTGACTGCATTTCCCAATATTTTTCCATGGCCTTTCCCAAGGCACAAAGACAAAAATCCCAAAGCCCCAGAGGTACAAGGCCCCACAGCTGTCTTGGTTATTCCAGGGAAGCAAAGGTGAGAACAACTCCTGGGATATTTCATGGACACCCAGCCTTTATGGTTCCCTATTATTGGTTTATATGGTATATCCCATTTTTGGGATATTATTGGTTTACATGGTATATCCCATATTATTCCTGGTTCCCTATTATTCCATATATTCTCCACACATATCTAGCCCATTGGATTAGTGACTGCACTTCCCAGTATTTTTCCATGGCTTTTCCAAGGCAGAAAGACAAAAATCCCAAAACTCCAAGCCTCAGGGGTACAAGGCCCCAGAGCTGTCCTGGTTCGTCCAGGGAACCAAAGGTGAGAACAACTCTTGCGATATTATGATGTTTATACATAAATATGATATTATTTCATGGGCAGAGCACAGGAAATAATATCATATTTATGTATAAACATAATAATATGTTTATAATATAATATATTAATATAATAACTATTATATTTATATATAAATATTAATATATATTAATATATATTATATATAATATATTAATATATATTAATATATATTAATGTATATTATATATACAATATAGATAATATATATTAATATATATATTAATATATATATATAATAAATATAATAAACATGGCCAGTGCTGAGGGATGCTCCAGACCAGGGGGGCTGCAGCACTACTTATCCTCCTAATTGGTGCTTTTTATCAATTTTGCTGATTTCCTAAAATCTGTAAAACTGTTCACATCCCTTTGGGGTGGGCTTTTGGGGACATCTTTCCATCACTGCCCCTGAAGGCCTTCAAATAAAGATCTGCCCTTTTACTAAAATCATCTCCAGTTTCGTTTCCAGGGTGGCAGCACCACCTTCACCCCAGCACTGTTTGGGCAGGGCTGGGTGTGCCCTGCTCAGCTGAGGGCACAAACCCTCCCTTTTCCTCTCACCAGGTGCCTGTGCCAGCCTTCCCCAAGAGGAGCTGGACACCAGGCCCTGTTCCTGCCTCAGGACACAGGAATGTGCTCCTGATGTCACCAGCACTGCCACCAGCCCCAGGCAGGGCCAGCAGGCAGGGCAGTGAAAACAAAGATTAACCAGGCACAAACAGCACAAGGAGCTGGAGAACTCCCCAGGTGCCACCCCCTTGGCCCTGTGCCACCCCAGCCCTGGGCCCTGTGACTGCCCCATGTCCCCGTGATCCCTGTCCCTGTGTCACACGGCTCAGCCTCCCCTGCACGGGGTCACAGCCCTGCACAGGAGCTTTGTGTCACAGACATCTTTTATGAAAAATCATTTCCTTAGGATTTTTCCTCCTGAGAAGCCGAGAAGCCTCAGGAACAAAATGTAAACATTGATTATCTGCTGCTGTGGAATGCAACAGGTGCATCTGGGATTGGTCTCATGGGGTTGTTTCTAATTAATGGCCAATCACAGTCAGCTGGCTCGGATTCTCTGTCTGAAACAGAAACTTTTGTTATCATTCTTTCTTTTTCTATTCTTAGCTTATTCTGATGAAATCCTTTCTTCTATTCTTTTAGTATAGTTTTAATGTAATATATATCATAAAATAATAAATCAGCCTTCTGAAACACGGAGTCAGATCCTCATCTCTTCCCTCATCCTCGGATCTCTGTGATCACGGTCACAGCTTTGCACTCCTGGCTCCTGCTTCCCAGGGATTTGTTGGGCAGGAAAACTCCCCTGGGCCCATCTCATGGGCACAGCCCCTCCAATCCCCCACTCCCAACACTGCCAGAGCCCTGCAGCAGTTGGGAAATCCAGGCCAGGCTGGGCACTGCATTCCCAGCAGCCTGGATTGCTCTGATGCCAAGGAAATCCCATTGCCAGGACTGACTGCTGCACCTCTCACCCCTACGTGGGGACAGAAACTCTGGGGCTCTCATTAACATTCCCCTATTAAGCATTGTTTTCACTGGGGCTCTAATTAACACTCCCCAATTAATCAGTGTTTTCTCCTCACTGTAACTCCAGGTGCCCCCTGCTGCTGAGCTTCCCAAGGCACTGCTGGTGTCCTGCTGCCTCCTGCTCCCAGCCCAGGGCAGGGATCCATCCCCCTGCAGCATCCCAGGGGGAATTCACTGCCATGGGATGTCCCCAGCGTCACTCAGAGCTGCCAGCAGGGGTTTGTGCCATCCCAGCAGGGCTCAGCCTCTCTGGGGTGAGCTCATGCCCAAATTCCCCAAAGCCAAGGGTGTCCTTCAGGTCCCAGGCACCTCTCTGCCCAGGTTTTGGGGACCTCTCTCCCCAGAAACCCTCCCAGTTCCGTGGTGGCTTCACCCTCTCCTTGTCCCTCCACCCCTTCAAATGTTTCACTCAAATACAGCTTTAAATGTGATGTTCCCAAATTAAAATTTCTCCCCAGCCTCTTTGGGGCCAGCAGGAAATCTGAGCCTGATTAGCAAAGAGCGGAGGACAATTGGTTGGGTTTTTTTTCCTTTCTCAGTGCAACAATAAATTAATTATTGCTGGCCCAAATTCACCAGGTTATTACAGTCTCTCCCCAAAATCCACCCTGCAGAGGCAGGAGCTGCTGTGCTTCATGGGCTGGGACACCAATGGGAATGTGCAGAAATGCTTTTTACCAATACTTTTTTATAAATATGTATATTTTCAGACCTTCTGTGCTCTCCTGTGTGCCAGTTCAGAGCTAAATGGCAGAGCCATGCCCCTAACACACCCACTGCACCCAGAAGTGTCATCCCAGAGGAATGTGAGCAGCTCCAAACTGGTTACAGTCGTGTCCCGACAGCACCCCGAGTGCAGGTAGGAATCAAACCCTGCTGTGGTAATTCCCAGATCCCAAATCCAGCCTGGGAAGGAAAAGACCCCTTGGTCAGAGCAAAAACCCCAGGAGGGCAGGTTTGGGGAATTTGGGCTTTTCCACCACACTGGCAATCCAGACCCTGGGTGTTTAATTAAAGCCTGAATGCTGACTGGGTCAAGGGGTCCAACAGCCCCAGGAGTGTCTGGGGAACAGCCCCAGGGGGGCTCAGCTCCCTCCTCACACACCCCAGCCCAGCTGAACTTCAGGGCTGGGATCCCTGTCCCGACCTTTCCTTGGACTGTCCTGCCCCCCTGCCCTGTCCCCTTGTCCCCCTGCCCTGTCCCTGTGTCCTGCCACCCTGCCCATAGTCCTGTCCCCCCATCCTGTGACCCTGCCCCCTTGTCCTGCCCCTCTGTCCCCTGTCCTGTCCCCTTGTCCCCATGTCCTGTCCCCCTGCCCCCATCCCCTTGTCCCCTGTCCTGTCCCCCTGTCCCACTCCCCTGCATATCCCCCTGTCCCCTTGCCCCTGTCCTGCCTCCCTGCCTGTCCCCCTGTCCCACCCCCTCAACCTGACCCTGCTTCCATTTCCTGTCCCCCTGCCCTGTCCCCTGTCCTGTCCCCCTGTCCTACTCCCCTGCATATGCCCCTGTCCCCATCCTGTCCCACCACCCCATCCTGCCCTCCTGTCCTGTCCCCCTGCCCCGTCTCCTTGTCCCCCTGTCCCCATGTACTGTCCCCCTGCCCCGTCCCATCCCCTGTCCTGTGACCCTGCCCTGTCCCCCTGTCCCATCTCCATGCCCTGTACCCCCGTTCTGCCCCTTATTCCCCTGCCCTGTCCCCCTGTCCCCTACCCTGTCCCCCAGCACTCACCATCAGCGCCGGAGCCCCTGCCAGGTTGCCGCCGATGGCCGTGAAGTTGAAGGGGGACACGGCAGCCACGAAGCCCTGCAGGGACACAGGGACAGGGACATGGGGACCCTGCTGTCCCCAGGGCGACCCCGAGGGGCAGGGGGGCCCAGCTCACCTCCAGCCCCTGCTAAACCATGGAGCACAGGGACAGGGACATGGGGACCCTGCTGTCCCCCAGGGTGCCCAGCTCACCTCCAGCCCCCATGGAGCACAGGGACAGGGACATGGGGACCCTGCTGTCCCCCAGGGCCCCAGCTCACCTCCAGCCCCCATGGAGCACAGGGACATGGGGACCCTGCTGTCCCCCAGGGTGCCCAGCTCACCTCCAGCCCCCATGGAGCACAGGGACATGGGGACCCTGCTGTCCCCCAGGGTGCCCAGCTCACCTCCAGCCCCCATGGAGCACAGGGACAGGGACATGGGGACCCTGCTGTCCCCCAGGGCCCCAGCTCACCTCCAGCCCCCATGGAGCACAGGGACATGGGGACCCTGCTGTCCCCCAGAGCCCCAGCTCACCTCCAGCCCCCGGTAGACCATGGAGTTGGTGCTGATGTCCACGCTCAGGGGCTGGCTCTGCTCCAGCTCCAGCGCGTACTTGGCGTTGAAGCGGAAGAAGTCGATGAGCTCGCCCGCGGCGTCGATCTCGGCCTGGATCACGGTCTTGGCCTGCGGGGACGGGGAGGGGATGCAGCAACGGTGCATGGGGATGCAGCAATGGGGCATGGGGAATGCAGCAATGGTGCATGGGGATGCAGCAATGGTGCATGGGGGGATGCAGCAATGGGTGCATGGGGAATGCAGCAACAGTGCATGGGGATGCAGCAATGGGTGCATGGGGAATGCAGCAACAGTGCATGGGGATGCAGCAATGGGGCATGGGGGAATGGGTGCATGGGGGGATGCAGCAATGGGGCAGGGAACAACGCAGCAATGGGGCATGGAGCAATGCAGCAATAGAGCATGGGGGGTGCAGCAATGGGGCATGGGGGAATGGGTGCATGGGGAATGCAGCAATGGGGCAGAGGGGGATGCAGCAAGGGCACATGGGGGAATGGGTGCAAGGGTGCATGGGGAATGCA